>LPNX010984345.1:66637-87788 GCA_001517045.1 Pseudotsuga menziesii | reverse complement strand
AGCATATCACTTCTAAAGTATAAGACATTGCATGAAACAAAATCCCATTTTGTTTGGTGCAATAATGACTTTAGAAGGTTGTTGAGCGAGTGCACAACAAAGAGTAAATCAGGTATTGGAGGATCTACTCAGAGTGTATGTAAAGGAACATCCAGGTAAATGGGAAGATTATTTACACCTGGTAGAATTTGCTTACAATAATCATTATCAAACTTCAGCTAGGTATAGTCCTTTCGAAATTCTGTATGGAAGGAAATGCAATACTCCCATCTCTTGGAGTAATCCAATGGACAGGTTAGTATTCGGACCTGAATTATTGAAAGAAATGGAATTAATTGTAAAACAGGTACAAGGTAATTTGAAAATTGCGCAAGATCGGCAGAAAAGTCAAGCAGACCTCAAACGAACTCCAAAGGAGTTCCAGGTAGGCGAACATGTTTTCATTAAGGTGAGACCCAAAAAGAGTTCTCTGACGCTGGGTAGCTGTGCCAAGATAGCACCTCGATATTGTGGTCCTTTTGAAATATTGTCCAGGATCGGATAGGTAGCATATCACTTAGCTCTACCACCAAATTTAAGATTTCACAATATTTTTCACATTTCTGTATTAAAAAAATATGTACATGATACTACTCATGTTATTAATTGGAATGATGTGCAGGTGGAGCCCGAAGGAGATTTTCTAGTGGAACCGGATTGTATCCTTGAGCAGAGGGAGATCTCGCTTCGAAACCGCACCATTGGTTAGGTGAAGGTGTAATGGAAGCACCTTAGTCCAGAGGAAGCCACCTGGGAATTGGAAAGTCATATGCGGGATGCATATCCAATTCTATTTCAGGGGAACTCTGAGGACGAGGACGATGTTATAATTTAAGGGGGTGTGTATGTCACATGCCCCAATTTGCAAAAACAAATTAATGTTATTTGAGGAACATTGTGTTATATTTTATGCTAAGTTTGTAATTGATGAGCATGTGATGTCAAGAATAATTAATGTAATTCAGAATATTTTATTTATAAATAAATAAATGATGAGACAACAGCTTAGGGAAGCTGTTAAAAGAGTGTTTACTGGTCACTTGGTGGAGGAGACTGGGTGGAGAGTACACTAACAAGTGGCAACATCCTCAAACTACTTCCAACTGTTGCAGGTGGCAACTTCCCTATATTTGTGGTCATGATTCCCCAAAAAAGTGGAATTAGAGCAGGTGGCTCATTAAATGAAAACTGACCCAGAAGACCTAGGCATCTCTATAAAATTTCCCATTGAAGACAGCTAAGGCTGCTCATTCGAAGAGGTGATCATTCAGGGTGAATGAATTTACTCAAGAGAAATTTGATGGAGGGGATTACTGAAGTGAGTTTGAGGGGTTAACTGCTGAGATTGAACTTATTGCAGCTATTAGGCTGAAGTTCTGACTGTTGTGAGCATATATGAATTACTGAGGTAATTGGACCAATCAGGTGACAAAAGGTCTTAAGGTTATATTCTCCACCCAATACTCTACCAGGAGGACCAGGAACAAGCTCAGGGGTCCTGAAGAAGCGTTGTTTGAGCTTTCCCTGGGAGTTGGTTGGGAGGAACAACCTCCTTAAGCTGTTGTCGCCTTATCTTTGACATGTTCTATTTGTCTTCATGTTATTATATTTACTTACCCTCTTCAGTAAAATGTTTACTGGTTTTTAAATACAGGCATGTTAGTATTTAATTAGGGTTTCTGAATAAAGGAGTAACTGTGTAATGATAGACTTGATAATTTGTAGATTATGTTAGAAATAGTAAAAAATATGCAAAATGAGAAACAGATAGAATTAGAATTCCATACTGTATTTTTCCAAGCCTGGATCAGGCAGTACTCTAGTACAGTTGGGTGTTTAGGTAAATATGATGATTCTTTTTACTTTAAATGGAGAATGTAACTACATTCTGATCTAGTTTGCCTATGATTTCTTCTGTAAAGAAGTAGTAAATAATTTCTGCATTAAATGTATTTACTTCAGATAAGAACTAAAAGATAGGTATGTAAAATTTTTTAGTAATCATATTACTTATAGAATTATTTTTATTATACTAGTATTCTTTACAAAACACAAAAACTTACAGTTTAGTAAATAAGTATAGGTATAGTAAATAGACTATTATCTAGGGTTTAGGTTAAGTTTTTTTGTTTTTTTTTAAACAATCTTATAAACATTTGATTCCAGACAATATGTGTCTCTATTTTAAGACAGAAGGTTCTACTGTAACCTAAATAGAACCACCGAGGTCATTGAAAGATAAACATAACCTATTCTCAAATTTTGCAGAATTTACCCTAAAAACTTCCTTTATAAAAATCAAACAGTTGTAAAATTTATTAAAAGAAAATAATAAAACAGAACTCTGAATCTTTCCTTGTAAAAATTTATTCATTCCCGAACTGTAGGGTACACTTAATAATTAACCCTTTTGAACCAAAAACATAGTAAAATATTACTCTTAAATATAGTAAATTTTCCCATAAACTGTGCACTGGAAATCTTTATAAATACAGGATAATAATTAAAATATTACATAAACAAATTGTTAAAAACAAAATCAAATAAGAAGATATGGCTTACAGCCTTTAGAACTAAAGGTCGAGGCTCAGGCTCATTAACCAAACTGAATTGTGCAAAATATATAAATCAAACAGTAACCATTCTTTACTGACAGGTAAAACCCTTAATTCATTTACAAATCTTGACTGATTCACAGTCTTTTCTCACCTTCTAGAATGTATTATAAAAACTAAAATAAACTAGACAGAGGTCGACAACCTCAATGAGTTTAGAGCTAAGCTCTCTTGTTTTAAAATGAAAGAAATTACATTGTTCAGGCTGTAAGGTAGAAAACACAAAATAAAAACCAATTTTCATCACGGCTACCAGAGCCTTCTTCACCCCTACACAAAGTACCCTTTAAGGGTTTCTAAACTTTTGCAAATAACAAACAAGCTTTGAAACTTAAGCTAACAGATAACCGAGGCCGTGTCTTTTCAACTACAAGAACCAACTTCCAACAACCACAATGTTATGCAAGAAGAAACCCTCGTTGGAACTGGGGCTTACCATTTTGTATGCTCATGTAAAAATGAAGGGTAAGTTCGCTTTCACCTACAGAGCTGGAACCGGGAGCAAGGACCTGCAAGTTCCAAACCGTATCGTTACAAATGTTTTTTTTTAAGAATTGTAAAACCCTTATAAGAAAACTAATCTAAAATCGACTTAAGGGTAAGTCCTTACCTATATAGTTTCGAGTTGAAGCTGAGGAGAGATGGCCACCCCAGGTCGTGTTGGAACCATGCCGGAAGAAAAGAAGACTTGGAGTCACCTCTATGAAGGAAACACAAGGAAATCTACTCAACCAGAAAAAGGCCGAAGCTATGAATGTTCAGTTGCAGTTTAAATACAAGCACAACCCTCGAGCCTTAAAGAAAAGCCACTATCCACTCTTACTGTAACTACTTTCACTAGTAAAAGACCAAAACCATTAACGACCTCTCTCAACAGTCACATCGTAGAAATTGGAGGTGAAATGCCAAATTTTGAAGGTGGTTACAGGTCTTCCATGGCCGCGAGCTCTCAGCTCGTCCAACAATAAGGAGAAACCCTCAGTCTACAATGCAAATGAATAGGGTTTCGAAGTTTTAAGTCAACCCTTGAGTGGATGTAATCAATACACGTGTCCTTCCAGATATTTCTTCAAGCGTGGGTTGAGTTCCATAGTCAGTGTTGCAACATTAAGACTTTTCCAATCAACCTTTAATCATTTAAACCATACTTTGTGTTATGATTGCCAATGATATATATTATGCCATGGAGATTAGCAAAACATAGGTTTTAAACCATAACTTATGATACAAAGTACTATAGACTATTCCAAGTTTTAATTAATTTCCTTTTAATTCATTTGCTAAGACATTGTATAAAGATAATGCAAAGACCACTAATCAGTTTGCATAAAGTCTTAGTCATAGCTAAAGGTGCATTCGAGTTGTAAATGGAAGATGCATATAAAAGTAAATAAGAGAACATCCTTAGTTAATGAAAGACCTAGGTTAAGGTAAAATAATATACACCTTTGGATGTTAAGTCGTAGGAGTTTAGAGTAACTCTTATTCAGCAAAAGTAGGCTAGGATAATGGTTTAGGAACTACTAAGTAGTTCTTGTTTAAAATTCATTTTATTGATGATCAAAACTAGAATCCAATGTATGCTCCAACTAAGCAAAAGACGGAGTACCATAAATGCATCTTAGCTAAAATCCAAAACAAGTTTGCTTTCTATAAAAGTATTTTGGTGCTTTTGAACTCAAAACAAAGAGTAACTTGATTGTTTCATCGGCATAGTAACTAGAAAACATTTTATAACTATGCTGGCGCAGCTTATTATACTTTTATCTTTGGAGTTATAACGACAGAAAAGAATTAACTTTACCTCCTTGAAGACAAGCAACATAGTAAACCTTTTCTAAAAACTAACATCTTAATCATGCTAGGAAAGTAGCTTCTCAACATGAATTTAAATAACACCCTACTGGATCTTACGCTTACCTGCTAAACTTGTAAGGAACCAGCAGTCCAATTGAGTTAGCAGAATGCTAAGTAAGCCCCAATATCATACACAAATTCTTACCTACTTGACAAAAGTTAATCATTAGTATATCTAGCAGCAGCAAAATGCAAGTCCTTTTCTAACTCTGATAGATTTTAAGCTGTTAAGTCATTAATAGTATTAACACAGTTTTTTTAAAATTACATGCATTAGTTTACAGGTTCTTTTAAAGAAGCAATCCCATGTTCTTTTATAAACTGTTTCATTTTCCACTAACCATTAGCAGTTACTTAGCTGCGATTTTAGACATTGTATGTCACTTAAAAAAATTTAAATTTTTACAAAATTTTGGGTTATTACATCCTCCCCCCCTAGGGCATGGGTTTGTTCCTAACGTGAACGAACAAGTAGTCTGCGACTTGCAATGGAGAATATTCAATTGATCTTTGAAATGGGAAATGAGATCGTTGAATTGAAGTTCAGTGTGGAGCAATTGACACGTATGCAACACACTCTCTTGGATCTCTGCTTGCAGCACCCATGTACGGAGAGTCACCCCGTTGACTCACCCATCATCATTCTTGCGACACCGCAACGTGTAGGTAGCCCAACTATTGAAGACAATAAAGAATCTGTGGCTATTTATAGTTGCAATTGGCATGTTTGTTTTTGGTCAAATGTCCACTCTATTTTCATTATGTTTTAGTATGTTTTATAAGCATATGGTGCTCAAATAGGCTTTTTTGTCAAAATTTATTAAGCAAATTGTTACCTCTTTTTGTAAAACTCCATGCCAATGTGGGTAAGTAAGTTTTTGTTCAAAGCTTGGGATTAAACCAACTTGTTTTGTTTGCTTAAGTCACCATAACTGCCATGCCATTGTACATATTTTTATCCAGTAATACAATAGTTTACTTACCAAAAAAAATTATAAATATTATATTATTATTTTTATTTATTAAATTTATCAATTTTTTAAATGATTCTATTTTACACCTGTCTACTTTTTTAAATGTAATAAATTAAATTAAAAATTTACTTATTCAAATTATTATTCAGAAAAATATAATAAAGTGTTACCAAAAGAAAATATCAATATCAAGATATTAATTTGATATAGACTAGTTTTATTTGGAGTGAGCTAGCTGTGGAGCAAAACTCCCTCCATCGGACGGAGGAGGAGAAAAGTCAACGCTAACTTTGCTCCTCCTCCGTCCAATGAGGGAGGATTGCTCCACAGCTAGCTTACTCCGTTTTATTTAGTTCGCGAGGAATAATTCATCGGTGAAAAGAGTGGGAGGTCGTTGGCCACGCGTCTATTCCTGGTGGCTAAGCAGGACCTTGATTCAAAAAACCAAAAAAATAGAATATCAAGGATTGTATTTTTTTGTTGAAAAAGATATACTAGTTTTATTTTACACATATCTATTTTTTTATATAATAAATTAAATTAAAAATTTACTTATTCAAACTATTATGAAGATTAAATATAACAAAGTGTCACCAAAAGGAAAGATCAATATTAAAATATTAATCGGATATAGAGTAGTTTTATAAATAAACAGTGTGAAAGAATATTATTATTCATTGTGTAAAATTAAATAAATAACTGGTTTTTTGTGAATAGCATATGGTGTAAAATTAAATACCCTTGGTTTTTTTTGTGATATAGTATATACTATATTATGAAACTTTTCTTTCGTCGTAATTCCTTTCAAAGCCAAAGATGCAATACAAGTATATTTTGTCACCGCCACAACACGTGCTCTCTTATTTTGTTGTTTGTTGCGATGTGCAACACTGCTTGGAAGCTTCCTGAGGGTAAGACCAACCCAAGCGCACTCCAGTGGACTATGCCTAAACCAATCGTTTGGAATTTTTAACTGAAATACTTATTTCTTACTTGCTTACTTAACACGCTTTCTTATTAAGATTCGTTTACACAATTGCATCAAGTAAATAAACCATGCATAGATTCATTCACAGAACTACAAGTAAACCAAGAGACAAGTATGGGTGGGGCACCCAACCAGCTAACCCCGTAAAACTTCTTATATAGTATAGTTGTATTACTATGGTGGAGCTGCCGAACCGACAAAGCTCCTGGTGTGCACCCATCCAACAAACACACCAAAATACAAGTTTACAAAGAAGGCAAGTTGTCCAACTTTGTGACTGCCGACTGTCACTAACCCTCCTTGGTCGCTTCTGTCGAAATTGCCACTATGCTGAGCCAACGAGTATGTGCGTTTTTGCATTTTCTCCGCAAACATGCTGAATTCTAAGCCATATTGTTTTAGCGAACTATGTCTGTGACCCGCGAAGCTTGGAGACCTCTATAGTGCGCTATCATGTTGGCATCTTGTTCTTGCTTTCCAAAATTTCTCTTGTTTTTCCTTCATCATTTGCCACCGTTCCTGTATAGGCATCGCGTGAGTGAGCACGATCCCAAAGGTGGGTGTGCCCCTTTGCTTAGCGTGCATGCCAGCATTGGGCCAACATGTTAACTCCCACTGGAGGGTCCACTTCCCCCACATGCGCATGCTAGTCAAGTTGATGGTCCATTGTGATGTCGTCGGTCGCGACTTCAACGGGGACTCGGTCCATCTCTCCCAAACTCCCAAGTGCGTTCTACTTACGGTGCATATCGAAGGTCCCTCATGTCATGGTGTTGGGCGCGCCTTATGGGTGCTCATCTCTCCCAAACTCCCAAGTGTGTTCTACTTACGGTGCATACCGAAGGTCCCTCATGTCATGGTGTTGGGTGCGCCTTATGGGTGCTCAGTCCAACATGCCCATATGTTTGACTTAGCACTTCCTTCAACATGACTCCCTTGCAACCGATGTGGTTGTTGGGCGTGCTTTCTATGGGTCACGTTGTCGTTTGGTCTTGTCCATCTGAGCTCCATCCCAAGGTGCGTCCGTCTGTTCAGCGAGCGTTCGGGCTTCGTCGTGCTGCCAACCGCCAACATGATGTCGTGCTCTTGGGATTTCCAAGCTCCAAGGTTGGGTGCGGTCTTTGTTTGTGGAAGTGCACCCTACTCGGTCTACGCACTCCACTTTAGTTCTGTTGCTTAACCAAGGTATCACTTGCAAAGTCTTACCGACCAAACATGTGTTTTCCCACATGGGCACCCAAGCCAACCTCTTGGATAGGGGTGAGGTTCATGGTTGTAACAACCTCCCCCACTTATGCTCGTTTTTTCTTTCAGCAACGTCCCCAAGTAACCAATGTTCTCAGGAACATGCTACAACTGTTGCTTGTGACCATTGTTCTGGATTATCTGCAACTGATTGTCGCAGTTGAGACTCTCTAAGAGTCCCTCATGGTTGAATTATTGTGCCTACCACCTAGTACTACATCAATACTTAGTCAATCCGCTAAAACCTCCATTTGTTGCATGCCCCTAAAGTTAGACTAGTTGGGTAGCTAATCCAACCATCCGCCCAACTCGAAAGAACGGACTTCGTTATATCTAAATTATGTTTCCTTATACGTTTTAGTGTACTCCACAACCTGCTGAACCTTGGAAAAACCTATTCTGCCATGTTGGTTTTGAACTGTTCATTTACTTAGACAATTCATTGCAATGCTGCCTGGCTTCGTTTGTTGTGTGCTTCTGCATTGTTTTGACTGAATTTGTCTAAGGAAACCTTTCGTGAGGTTCCTTTGGTCTCAGTGCCTTCATCACGGGCAGTAAGCCAAATGGTTCATTCCTCATCCTGGATAAAAAACGAAGTGACATTTCCATCTGTCCTATTCCACTTTGCCAATGGTAAACCTCATTTCCTTCTCGAATGTTGCTTGTGCTTCCAACGAAGCTTGTTCATCCAACTCCCCAACAAAGAGTGGTTGAGTCTTGTCATCATCTTTTCCTTGATTCGGCGAGCTCTTTGCTCCAAATTTTGTTTCCTGTTGCACCTCGTTTCCTTGAGGACTCATTGCAAGCTTGCGTAGAGTCACAACCAACTCCACGTCTTCAAAAATCATAGACTTCGGTTGGTTTCCCAAAGTTGCATTGGTTCGTAGGCTAGATCTCATAACTCCCTTGATTGCATGTTCGTCACAATCTTTTGTTGCTTTTTCCAAAGGTGTTTCCTTCACCGTGACATCCTTGGCCACTTCGACTTGACTTCCTTCCAACTAGAAACTTTGTTGAGCATCCGATCCGTTGTTTTTCTCTTCTCCGAGACTTAATCTACTTTGGTCGCTTTGGTCGTCAAGCTTCTAAGTAAGATTTTGGAGTATGCCTTCCCTGATGGCCAAGTTCTTGATTGTCTTCACAACCAAACTCACTAAAACCTTCGATCTTGCCAACTTCTAATCTATCTACACCCTTTGTTCTTCCCAAACCTTCGTCACAACCATGCTCGAAACCCTTCCATACTCATTGCAAAGTGCCTACGCAATTACTTGGTTTTCCAATTCATGCGTGGATTATGCACCATCCTTCACAACACCCTTTAATCCACCTTTAACATGCTCCTGGAATGATCTCTGCAATAGGCCATCTAACTCTTGCAAACACTTTGTCATTTTTGCCAACATATCCGACAAGTTTGTTCCAGCCATATTTGTTTGTCTTTGGATCTGTTTTAAGCACTTTCACGTGCTTCCACAAGCTTTGACGTGCTTGCCTAACAAACTTCTACAATGAACCTTTAGTCTTGCTATGCTATTGTCTCCGTCCGTTGAACTTTCTCTTCATGGCACCCTGTGTTAATTTTCCAAGCTACCTGCAACTATCAAGTCCGTACCGTTTGACTCTCTTTGACTTCGTTGCTGCTAAGTCTATGCAATGCTATTACCGGCACCACATGTGAGATTCCATGCTCTTTGGCTACCAAATGTACCTCTTGGAAACCTTTGTTTTCAATAAATGAAATTCGGCGTGCTTGTCCAAGCTTACCGAACCTTCTTGCCACGCGTCCTGCCTCCATTTACCTGTTGTCTCCTATGCGGCATCCAATCGGGTGGCTTGCCAAGCCAAATCTTGGATGAGTGTTCCAGTTTGACTACGGTTTCGTCTGGTTTACTTGTTGCAAAAAGAAGAGTTGATGCCCCTAGCCAAGGAAACACCAATGCAGAGTCTTACTCAACTCCTTTAAATGAAAGTTGATCCAATTGAACTCTGTGCAAATCCTCTGCAACTATGGTTCTGCAGCACTGCAGCTCTGCGTTGTTGTGGAACTGTGGTTCTGTGACCCACTTCTGAACTTTGGTTTTCCAAGTGATGCCTAGCTAACATCACCCACAAGCTTTAAACGCCTCGTCTTTTCTTCGATCATTCCATTGAAGCGCACCTCTCCCAGGCACACCTTTATGGAGCGCTTCACCTAAGCGCACCTTGAGTATTCCTCTGCGGATGCTACCTGTTTCAGCGCGCTACCGTTGCGGGTCGCTCTGCTTGAGTGCAACTCGGGCGTGTCGTCTAGGCATTTCATTGGAGCGCATTTCTATCGAATGCACTGTGATGGAGAGCTCTGTGTGAGCACACTTTCTGGGTGCTCAATGAAGCGTTGCCTTCCTAAGTGCACTATCGTGGGTTGCTCTGCTTGAGAGCACCCTAGATGCACCATTTGGGCGTTCCGACAGAGCGTGTTTATACTAGACGTTCTGTGATGGAGCGCTTTGTAAGAGTGCCTCCTGAGTGCACTTTTTTCTGGGCACTCTTGTCGTTGCGGATTGCTTCTTCCAACGAAGCGCAATATGTGCCGAAACAATTCAACTGAACTATGTCAAAAACCCTACGAATGCCATGGAGGTGTCCCAACAAAACGCTTTCCTAAGAACTTGCACTGAGCTCCCTATTCACTTTGGCGTCAAGGTTCCAACCGACCTGTTGTGCGATGCTTCGTCCATTGGTTGCCCAAACTGTTGGGTTGTTGCGGCTCTCACAACACCCTGTTTGCAGATCCTGTGACTCAGTGCTTCCTTCATGCGACTGCTCGACGACCTTTGATGACCACCGAACTGAACCTTAGCGTAACCCATGGGAATCCTCTCGAGTGAGGACACACTTTAAATGGCAACCCTCAAATCTCACAAGGAACTTATACTCACCCATGATATTGCGACTTGGCGCCTTAAGAGAAGGGATATTTTGATTGCATTGGGGATGCTAACACAAAATTCTTTCAAAATTTTGCAAACTCTCAGTGTATTGGTAACTCTATTTGGGAATTATTGGATGATGAGGGAAATTATTCAAAGGATCAACATCGGTTACAGGTTGCAAATGTTCGTCATTTCTCACACTTGTTCAAGGATGATGTGGTGCTGCCTATATCTGATCAATTGTTGGTTATTCACAGGTATCTCACTTTCTTCTCACCTGAGGAGGTGGCCGGGGTTGGCATGGAGGTAACGCTTTATGAGGTGGAATCAGTGCTCAAAGGGTTTACGAAGGACAAAAGTCCTAGACCCGATGACTGGTCGGTTGAATTATATCTGGAGTTTTTTGACATTGTTGAACCTAATATTCTTGCTGCTATTGGGCAATCTAGATTAGAGGGGCATGTCTCTCGGGCTATGAATGCTACGTTCATTACAATTATCCCCAAATGTGAGAAGTCGGTTACCTTTGTTGACTTCTGACCTATATCCCTATGCAATCTCGGCTATAAGGTGATTACAAAAGTCATCTCCAACAGGATGAGACCGGTTATGGCGGAGGTTATATCTAAAGAACAGTTTTGGTTTCTCAAAAATCGCCAAATCTTGGAAGCAGTGGGTATCTCCCAAGAAGTTCTACACACCATCAAGATTAAAAGACTTGATGCTCTTATACTCAATATGGACCTCATTAAACCATTTGACATGGTCAATTGGGTCTTTTTGAGACTCATTCTTTTGCATGTGGGGATGGATGTGGGGACTGTCAATTGGCTCATGGCCTACGTTACTTCGGCTAAATTCTCTGTTCTAATCAATGGGTCACCTACCTATTTTTTCAATGCTTCCCAAGGATTTCGCCAAGGTTTCCACCTCTCACCACTACTCTTTCTCCTAACTGTTGAAGGGCTGAGTCTGCTCATTAGGGAAGAAAGGAACTATGGTAGGTTACATGGGGTGTGATTTTCTTCATGTTTATCTATAACACACCTTCTATTTGTCGATGATGTGGTTCTATTTGGTTCTGGGTCTATGGAAGAATGGTCGATTTTTAAGTCCATTGTTTTCTTATTTTGATCAGCTAATAGGATGAAGATAAACCTAGAGAAGTCATCATTATTGGTGAATGGTGTCAAGGAGGAGACACTCTTATGTATATCTGACACTCTTCCCTATAAGATGGAGCCACTTGAGCAGGGTTTCAGATACCTCGACTACTGGTTGAAGCCCTTGAATTACTCGGTAAATGACTTGCGTTGGATCATTAAAAAATTTGAGCATCAGATTAGTCATTGGTCTTATCGATTTCTCTTTATTGGGGGCAGATTGACACTTATTCGTTCGGTCCTATGTGGTATACCAGTCTACTAGTTCTCTTTGATTAAAATCCTTGTCTCCATCATGAACAATTTGCGACAGATTATGTTCAATTAACTTTGGGGAGGATTAACAACCATGCAAAAGATGCCTCTTGCACGTTGGGACCTCATTGCTCGACCCTACTTTGTTGGGGGTTGGAATATTAAAAACTTGTACTGGTTTAATATCTCCCTACATCTTAAAAGCATGTGGTTGGCACTTTTTGGTTTGGGACTCTGTCACGAGGTGCTACTTGGAAAATAATTCCGCAATATATCCTTGATAGAGTGGCTTCGATATCCTGTGAAGAATATTGTCAGGTCCTCAATTATTTGGAATGGATTTGTACGTGTTTATGAATGGATTAGCAGAGAATTTTTTTGGCAGGTGAGTGTTGGGGATTTTATTCAGTTGGAAACGGAACCGATTGTTGGAATGGACAAATCTTATATTCTCTCCTCCTCCTTGATTGATTACCTCCATGATTATGGGTTGTATACACTTAATCATTCCCATAAGCATGCTGGCTGATCAAATTCTAATGATTATTGGTTGAATGCTCCTGATTTAGATTTGGGTGGAACATGGTCTGTGGAATGGACATATTACATTAACAATATTAATCGGGCTAGTATCAAACTGCCACACCAGGTGGACACGTTAGTTTGGAATGTCAACAAGCAAGATGGATAGGTCACGACGCATTCGACTTATAATTTCATTATCAACTCCCGACTAGAATTGACTGTGGCTTGGTGGCAGAAACATATATGGACTTGGCATATTCCCATTAAACTCAAATGTTTTGCTTGGCTTGCCGCTGAAAATTGTATATCCACCTAGGATAATTTGTGCAGGAGAGGCCCGATTGGACCTAATAGATGTTGTTTATGCTTGCTAGAAGAGGAATCAGTTGACCATCTTTTCGCATCCTGCACCTACAGTAGGTCGATTTGGATATCGGTTGCAGCTACATTGAGCAAGAATCTCAATTGGGAGGCTCAAGCATTACTAGAGAACATGGTGGCTTGGATAAACTCTACACCTAATTTATTATATCTTCCTATATTTATTATTTGGAGGATTTGGATCGCCATAAACTGACTTCTATTCGAAGCAAGGAACTCGGATATACATTGGATCACTTCTGGCATCTTGTATCAACATACTGATCCTCCGGTCCACTTATCCACCAAGTGTCCCTGTGTGTTGGGTCCTGCACTCACTTACACTTATCCTTCTGGATTTTTTGATGGGGATGCGAACCTGGGTCTTGGAGGAGCTGGATCGGTATTATACATCTCGAGGAACATTATTTTCATCTTTTGTTTGGTTGCGGGCGAGCACCAACATCAGGGATGGACTCTTAGCACGTTGGGCCTTATTATATTTTACTTCTTCTATCGGCATACCCAAGCTGTATGTTTGTGAGGATTCGTCTACAATCATTAATTTGGCTAATCACACATCCCAGTTGTTGGTACTTGATCTCAACCAGTGGTGTCAACGTATTCATGACTTGATGCAGACATTCCTAAGGCTCGATTTTAGGCATATATTCAGAGAATTCAACACTTTTGCTGATAAACCGTCCAAGGAAGCACTCGGTGGCGATTTGGGCCTGCTTACAGTTTCATAATTCATTGAGGGGAGGTTGATCTATCACTGCTCTCATAAGGTTTTTTGTTGCACTTAGATGTATTGGGAACACCCATTTTTTATGATCAACTATCTTTCTCTGTCGACATTGTACACACATGGTTGTGATGCTTTTTAGATTGCATATTTTGTTAATTTTGCTATAGTCGACCTACGTTTTACTCTGCTCTGTTTGTTTGCTGATATCTTGGGCTGAACTTGATCTCTGGTTTTGATGATCTGTACATCATGTATTTTGCTATTGTTTATAGTCTAACACTACATCTATAGTTGTTTGAAGGAAGATACTTGATATCTTTTATATTATATACTAGTTACCTTTGATTCAATGAATATCAAGAAACTGTTTATTTTTCTATGAAAAAAAGACACTTATATCCAATTACATTAATATTTCAACTTAAACATTTGACCACGTACCTCTACCCATTTGCAATTTAAGACCAGCGTAGATCCAAATCCTAGGCTCTATCAAGCGCCGAGAGGGATCAAATCTCTCTAGGTGTAAACCTCTTCTTAGTTATTGCACTCAATGAACTATCAACTTGTTGTGTCCTATATATAGCCATTGATTTGATTCAAACCAAAAGACACATCTTTTTTATTTAAGGTCCACATATAATATTTTTATTGTTATTATTTAATATTATTTATGGCCTACATATAATATTTTTGATTTTGTTAGGAACCAACATTACAACATTTCAGCATACATGGTTTTAAAACCATATGCAATGCAAGGCCCTCCTACAACCATGGGTTGTTTAGGAGGCCTTGCACATGGTCTTAAAACCATTTGCAAGGCTCTCTTAAACCATGTACAATAAAACCATGGATTGTTTAGGAGGCCTTGCACATGGTTTTAAACTATGTACAATAAAACCATGGGTTGTTTAGAAGGCCTTGCACGTGGTTTTAAAACCTTGCCAACATTTCTTTGCCAATAATTCAATTTTTTATTTTTTATTATTTTGTGAGGTAGGAACATTACAACATCTCCTCCATATTGTGTTTTTTTTCCTCACCCACATTTTTTTTTATGAATAATTAATTTTTTACCCTTTTTATTGTTTTGTTAGGTAGGAAGATTACAACATCTCCCCCATATTAGGTTGTTTTTCTGGCCGACATTTATTTTGGCCTATAATTAAAAATTTTACTTTTTTTATTAATAAAAATAACGTTACGTAACGTTACATAATGTTATGTAACGTTACAAGATCTCCCTCATACTGGGCTGTAGAGCGCCTCTCGACACAATAAAATAAAATAAATTTTATTGACACACATACTCTTTTTAATCAATTCAATAGTTATATATTTTAAAACTTTATCAATATATCACGATACCAAAGATTCAAGGACTTTTATATCAACTTGAATTTGACTGTAAATATTTATCAATATTTTTAAATAATACTCAAATTCAATGAATATGTTTTTTTTCTTCATATTTTCCACACTCTTAAAATAATTCTCCCGCTTCCTTCGCATAGTAACATGTCCCCATTTCCTTCTCATAATAACATGTCTTCATAATAACATGTCTTCTTATGGGGTCTACTACCATAAGTTATCTTCCACAAATCATCATCCAACAAAGTAATATGGCATTACTTTATAGTTTTCTCCCATTTCCTTCTCATGATCACATATCTTCCTATGGGACCTACCACTATAAGTTATCTTCCATAAATCATCATTCAACAAAGAAGTAATATGGCACTAGCTTTTAATGTCTAAGGCATTTATGCTAAAGCTATGCAATATTCAAAATGTTGATAGAATTTCCCATTTTTAACAAATATATAAAAAGTTTTGTCCAATACGTAGGCATTTATGCTAAAGCTAGTGCCATATTCAAAATGTTGATAGAATTTCCCATTTTTTAACAAATATATAAAAAGTTTTGTCCAAAGCATAACGTATTTTGTGTTGAGTTGTAAAGTTATAGGTCTAAAATTACGTGACGTGACAAGTTGCGTCACATTTAATATCATTATTTGTTTAAAAAAATGTTTTATTATTGATTTATTTTAAAGAAAACTTTGTAATATCTTTTTCTTTGTAACATTTAGATGCAATGCTTCAATTATGAACTATAATAAAACAAGAGCCACGTGGTGGCAATGTCCTCGACATTGCCACATGCAGTTGGAGCTTAACTAAACAATAAAATATCAATTTTTTAATAGTAAAAACTTGTAATTTTTAGATGGATTTGATTTGATTTGATTTTATTACTCAACATTTATTTATCAATAAAATAAATTATTTTATTAATCAATATTAATTCCAAATTATTTTATTGATTAACATTAACTTTTAGAAGAGGCTCCAATTTTTTATTTTTCTCTCCATGCTTTTTAATGATAAATAAATACGCATTTTGATTCTTCCATTGTTTGTCAGAGCTTCATTTAATTCACACAAAAAAAAATGTTGCATGAACATAGAAATCAATAGATATGTATACACTAATAGTATTTAATAATTCCTGAAGACGCTCGCTGCATGCTAGATCTGCTCGACCTGCACGCCTGGAGGCGTTCTCCACGCTGATCGTTTGATTGCTGGGCTGGACCCCCTTTGCTGAGGCCGATCTGGAGCCTGGACTGTCTTGCTTGCAGGGATCGAGGAGCTGGCGAGAGATTTCTGTCTTCTGGGGCTGATTCATAGGGCCCAGAGGGCTGTCTTCGGGGTCTTCATAAGCTGAGTGCCTGCCAATGACTTGAGGGCCTTCCTGATGCCTGGGATTGGAGGTGTGCCTCCGGATCCGAGATCCGAGGCCTTTGATAATCTAATCCGGCCTCAGAACAGGAGATCTGGCGCTAGAAACCCACCGAAGTTTGTTAAGAGAATAGAGGATATGCCGGAAGTAGCCCTGCCACCTGAAGAAACTATGAGGGTTTCTCTCTCCCTGGCAGACCGAGCCCTGGTCGGGCAATTCACGGGGCTCTGGCCTTCGCCAAAGACAACTGAAAGCTGGGTCCAAAGAAACTGGAGACCTCTTATCTCCCAAAACGTTGCATCCTACTCGGTCGGAAGGGGATTTTTCCTCTTTGACTTCGAATCCAAAGAAGACAAGGAACTAATATTCAGGAATGGGCCCTACTTCATGGGCCCGCAAGGTCTCTACCTCAATGGGTGGACCCCGGATTTCGACCCCGAGGCTGATATCCCCAAGGCCGTGCCAGTCTGGGTCAGACTTCCTAATCTTCCCATGCATTGCTGGAACTCCAAATCTCTCTACGCGATCGGGACAGTACTAGGGAAGTATATTGATATGGCCAGCCCAAAGGATCACTACGCCTGCGCCCGGATCTGCGTGGAGGTGGATCTAGAAGCAGGTCTCCCAGAAGCTATTAAATTAATTGTGGGGAATTGGACTCATTACCAAAGGCTCGACTACGAACAGCTCCCCTTCAAGTGCCGGGGCTGCCATGAATATGGGCATTTCATCCGCAATTGCCCGAAAAAGCCTGAGATTCATCATGAAAAGGGGGAGGGTTGGCAAAAGGTAAACAGATCCAAATCCAAAAAGCATCCAGACTCAAAGACGGATGAAGGGAACAAAGAAGGGAATAAAGACCCTAAGATCATTCTCCTTGAAGAGACCCCTGAAACCTCCAAGACCAAAGAAACTAGTGAAGAAAGGGAGGACCCGGTAGTAGAGGAAGAGAAATACAGTAACGGTCATGGTAAGGAATCTGAAGCTGATCTAATAGCCCATCAAATGCAAGACCAGGAGGACAGCATCACAGAGATTCAAGTAGGAAGAAATCAGGGAAGATCAGAGGAAGACTCTAAAACGGAAGAAGAAGAAGAGGAGGAGGGGGAAATAGAAATGACCACGCCAAGGCAATTGAAAACTAAAGGAAGGAAATCTAAGAGAGAAGTAAGGGAGAAAGCTACCTACAAGGACAAGCTCCAAGGCTCCCAGCCAACCCTGGAAAAGTTGCTGAAAAACACTAGAAATACTCGCAAGCAGGGGCATGCCCAGAAAGGGATGCCGTCAAACACCAAAAGTAAGTAATGAAGGTCCTCTCCTGGAACTGCAGAGGTCTCGGGAGCACACGCAAGGAAGAAGCAATGACAGATCTTGTTTCACTTCATCAGCCGGACATCCTTCTGATCCAGGAGACCAAGATGGAGGAAGAAGCATTCCTCCAAGTAACTACAAAATTTTGGAAAAAAAGAGGCAAAGCGGCAATTAGCTCTAGAGGCGCATCCGGAGGCATTGGGACGCTGTGGGACGAAAAGAAATTCGAGGCTGTTGACATCAAGTACAACTCTTGTTGGATCCTCACCTTGCTGAGGCAAAAGGACACGAACACCCTGGTAAGAATTTTCAATATCTACGCACCTAATTCTTACGCTGAAAAAAAGGTTTGCTGGAGGCTTATTCAAGAGGAAAAGAGCAACCTCCAGGGAAATGTAATCCTTGCAGGGGACCTCAATGTCACCCTCAGCCAAGAGGAAAACAGAGGGGGATCCTTGGTCAGGGATCCCATTCAAGAAACTGTTGAAGAGATCATTCTGGATTGGGATCTCATGGACGTAAAACCTCTCTCTGGAAAGTATACCTGGAACAATAAAAGAATCGGGCCTGGGCATATTGCTGCCAGACTCGACTGGTTTTTGGTCCAGGATTCTTTTCTTTTGCTCGGACTGAATTTAACATCCAAAATCCTTCCATTTGGAGGATCGGACCATAAGCCCATTCTGCTGGAAATGGCTAACAATAGGAACTTAGGACCCATACCGTCCAGGTTCAACTCGCTGTGGGCCAGACAACCAGAATTTCATAAGATTGTTGCGGATACTTGGTCCCTCCCGGTCACTGGATCGCCCTCCTTCATTTGGGAGGAAAAACTCAGAAGGACCAAAAAAGAACTTAAGTCTTGGGCAAAATCGATTCCATCCCCTTCACTTCAAAAATCCCACGCTGCCAGTGCGCTGGAGAAACACCAAACAAGTATGGAGGATAGCCACGTGACTCAAAATGACATTGAAACTGAAGCTAAGCTGCAGTCAAACCTTCACGCGGCATATAGACTCGAAGCTGACTGGTGGAAAATTAAATCCAAATGCAAATGGTTGAAAGAAGCTGATAAGAATACAAAATTCTTCCATAAACAGGCAAAAGCAAGGGAAAATCTGAATTCTGTGCAAGAAATCCAAGCCCAGGGAATTCTCCTCACTAATTTTGATGATGTCAAGGCTGAAGCCACGAGACACTTCAGCAATTTGTTTAAAGAACAGCCCACTGAGGAGGACAGCGATCTCTTCAATTTGGTTCCCCACGCTATTAACAACAACCAGAATGACGAACTAAACCAGAAGGTAACGATGGAGGAAATCAAGCAGGCCATCGATGGTATGGAGGATGACAGATCTCCGGGGCCTGATGGCTTTAATGCTACATTCATCAAGCAATGCTGGGATCTTATAAAATGTGATCTGTTCAAAATGATCAGCAACTCCCAAAGGAGCAGCAAAGTCGGGGGCAGCACAAACTCTGCCTTTCTGGCACTCATCCCGAAAGAAAAAGAGGCCAAGACTTTTGATAGGTTCAGGCCAATTTCTTTATGCAACATTGGTTACAAAGTTATAACAAAGATAATAGCCAGCAGACTGAAGCATATTTTGCCGAGAATAATTCCGGAGAATCAAGGCGGGTTTGTCAAAGGCAGGAAGATCTGGGAAAATATCATATTAACTCAAGAGGCCATTCACTCCAGTCTGAAGAATGGCGATCAAGGAATGCTGATTAAGATCGACCTAGCCAACGCCTTTGATAGAGTCAGCCATCCCTTTCTCCTGAAGGTTATGCAGAAATTTGGATTCAGCTCAAAGTTTATCTCCTGGATCAAGGCCTGTATCAGTAAGCCGTGGATTGCCCCCTTAGTCAATGGCAGAGCAGCTCCTTTCTTCCAAGCCTCGAGAGGCCTGAGGCAAGGCTGTCCGTTATCCCCGCTGCTCTACGCCATTCAGGCCTCGGTACTCAGCTTTCAGCTGGAAAATGCCAGACTTGAGCAGGATCTTCCCGGGATTAAGATGGCCAGAGGAACAAAAGATATCAATCATGCGCAATTCGCGGATGATACTATACTGCTGGGGGGAGCCAGTCAAATCATAGCCCGCCGTTTTAAATCTGAACTGGAACGTTATTTTCATGCCTCCGGAAGTGAGATCAGTTTTAGGAAAAGAAAGATCTATGGATGGAATATTAACCCTAGAGAAATGATTGATATCTCAAGAACTCTCAGAATGGATGGTGTAGTCGACTGGGAATCCTTCAACTACCTAGGAATCCCCATCTTCAAAGCCAATTCCAAGAGCTCAGCCTGGACTCCAATTATAGAGAAAATTAAAAGGAAAATCCAGGGCTGGGGGTCTATCTGGTTAAACCTGGCCGGGAAGGTGGTCTTAATAAAGTCAGTCTTGAACAGCTTCCTTCTCTACCAGAGTACCCTTCTCCTAGCTCCGGTCAAAGTAATCTCTCAGATAGAAGGGCTGATCAGATCCTTTCTCTGGCAGAAAGGCAATACTGGGGGTGGTAAAAAATTTGCTTTGGTCAGCTGGAGAATTATTAAATTGTCCAGGTCAGAGGGTGGACTTAACATCAGAGATATCAGAAGTCAAAACTTGGCTATGGGGGCCAAGCTGCTTTGGAATTTGATCGCCCCCAAGCCTTCTTGGTGCAGTCAGGTGTTGAAGGCCAAATACTTCAGAGGAAGGAGGCTCATGTGCCTTGATGGAGAGCACGTGAACCAGAAAGGATCTTCTATCTACAATGTCTGCATCAAAGCTTTCCCCAGGTTCAAAGAAGAACTGTATTGGGTTCCTGGAAACGGGAAGGCAATTAATATATGGCAAGACAGAATTCTAGACAAAGAACCGCCCCATATCCCACGCTTGCAAGAGAGACTGAACGAGCAGGGAATGAACACGTTATGGGATTTTTCCAAGTGGGAGACAGAGTGGCCAAATAGATGGGCCGGATGGAACATGCCGGACTGCTCTCCTGAACTTAACGCAGAACTTAAAATTCTCTCCACTCATCTCACTGGGCTGGCACCGGTATCAAAGGAAAAAAGGGATCGAAGAGGCTGGGGGAAGAAGACTAGAGTCTATACAACAGCTGAAGGGTATCAATTATTCGCTGCAAACTTTAACGTGCCGGTCAACCCAAAGATGTGGTCGAACCTCTGGAAATGCAGCACTCTTCCTAAAATCGACTTATTTGCCTGGACTCTTACGCATGAGCGAATTCTCACTGGTGAGAACCTGCAGAAAAGAGGAATTCTCGGCCCATTTAGATGTCCTCTGTGCACTAAAGACGAAGAAAATATCAGCCACCTGTTCTTAAAGTGTCCCTATACAATTTCGGTCTGGGAGGAAGTGATGAAGCCACTGGGAGGAGGAGTTCGATTGCCA
>LPNX010984345.1:0-66497 GCA_001517045.1 Pseudotsuga menziesii | reverse complement strand
TGACTGAGAATGAAGGAAATTGGATGAAAAGTCTTAAAATCATGAAGGAAAATGAAGCTGCTCCATTAAAGCTTGAAAAATGGGACATTAGGATGGAATGTGAACAGTTTGAGAGTTGGCTCAAAGAGAAGAAGACATTTAAATTATTCTTTGATGGGGCTTCCAAAGGGAACCCGGGGAAAGCAGGGGGCGGAGGTGTCATAATTGATCCGGACGGGAAGGTCGAGATTGACTTCAGCTGGAACATTGGTAATGACTCGAACAATATGGCTGAGGCGTACGGCCTCTGGCAAGGTCTCAAGCAGCTGCAGGGAAAAGGTGTGGAGGAGGTCTTGGTCTTTGGGGACTCCAGGGTAATTATACAGGCGCTGAATGGGGGTAGAAGGGACAAGAATGGAAGAATAGCGAGGATGATTGACAGAATTAGATCCAAAGTAAAAAATTTCAAGAAAATAAAATTTTATCACATCCTAAGGGGCCTAAATGCATTGGCGGACCAGGCAGCCAATAACTCTATAGCAGCTGGTCCCCATGATCTCATTGTTAATTCGGTTGCTAGTGTAGATATCCCTCCTTAGATCTTCTTACCCGTAGGAGGAAGAAGTAGTCGGGAAGATTGATGTAATAGGATTCTGAACCAGCGGTCTATTTGCTGATTTCTTAATATATTATAACCGTTTTTGTTAAAAAAAATAGTATTTAATAATTAATAATAACTATACTATTCCATTTTTTCAAAACATGAGAATAAATGCACTTACTCCTAGCTGCTTATTTCCAACAGAGATAGTGCCAATGGCAGCTTGGAAGTTCTTGTACCATTAAATATGGAGATCGCTTTGAAATGCTCAAATATTAGTTCAGTTTGAGGCTAATGTTTTAAAATGCTTTCATGGAAGATTTTGAATAGTTTTTGATGAGCTCAAAACGCTTGACAAAAATTCTTGGTTTGGGTGTCCATTAAACTAGAACAATTTTAACTCTAAAATATTTTATTATGTAAATTATGTTCCAATTGTTACAAAATAGCGCTGCAAATTCTTAAGTCAATCCTAGCTATCCATCCCTAATCCACTTAGAACACAAAGACAACAAATTATTTAAATCGGCAACATATATTTACTTAGACTTATCTAGATCCATTTCTACCAGGGATTTATAAAATGTAGAAATCCATTAATATCTACTTAATTTATGTAATAAATATTGAGAAAGTTCAAAATCAAAATTCCAAATTCATTTATTTAATTACAAGTTACTCACTGCCAATGCACAAACACGAGATTATAATGGAATACAATATGCTCATGATCCATTATTGGACTCGTGCTCATCATTCTCAATACAATTTGATTTGACAAAACCTTACCCAAATCGACACATATACACATGTGAGAAAAGGTAGTGGAAGACTTAGCTCTAGTGGATTTGTTAAGACAACAAATTCTCCCACCCTTCACCAACAACTTCCAAAGATTTGGGGTTCCAAAATTTAAGAGGAAAATTTGGCAATCTAACCTAAAGTGGAAAATAGTTAGGGCTTCCACATTAGGATTTAAATTGGGGGGCAATTGTTGCATGAAGATATCTACAATTCCCATAAGCCATAGGCCATACACCTTTGGGTGGTAGATCTGCTACTTTCCATAGCTTATTCTAATTTGTGAGGTTGTTTCTGGCTGTATGTATGATGGAGCATATATTTTGATATGTATGAGAGTGCCCCAGTAGCTGGGATGGATATCTGATGTCCTTTGATTAACTATTGAATAACAAGGCTAGGCTTTTTTCTTCTTAAAAAGAAAAAAATATTTATTTAGACATAGAACTTTTTAATTTTTTCCAATTAAAAAATGAATGGTTAACTAATAATTAACATTAATGATGTGGTTAACTAATAAATTAAATATACCATCAGGGGACATTTTATCTGAGTAGACTGGGGAATAACTATTTATACAGTTATAATAACTCCATGTAACTACATTGAGTTACAAGAGCATGCTAACTTCTAAATAGTTAATGATATATATAGGCTGGGATTAATTAGTCCAGATTAGGGACTATCCACTATTGGCAATACCCTATATAATGGTTATTCAATGTCCCCATATAAATTATGAAGTCTTGGATGCCTCATTATGAGAAAGATTATCCCCTTCCACCATTATCTTATCTAGCCTGAAATAACACTGGAGTCGGATGAAATAAAATTTGACAAATTACTTGGAAGTTCAAGCTTCTAGCATAAATATCGTAGAGCTTCCTGCGAAAACATACCAAACAAAATATAATCTCACCTAAGACGAAAGGTCATGAAATTTCAAGCTTCTAGCATAAATATTACAGAGCTTCCTCAAAGGAAAAGTCAAAAACTAAAACATTGAATGGATTACAAAAAACACTCATGAGCTTGCCACACTATGTAGACTTAGTGAAATTCCATGCAGCTTTCCAGGTTACACTCGACCACTTAACCATGCTCCTGCATGTCATTGATAGCTTGCCACACTATTTAGTATTGGTGAAATTCCATGCAGCTTTCCAAGTTACACTCAACCACTTAACCTTAGTCAAGATAAACAATGGATATGTATCCATGGTCACAGAGAGCCACGGATAATGATCTGAAGGTCAAGTCCATTGGTATATATTCTATATTAATAAGTTAATGGAGTTACTATAATGTCTTTAAGCTTAACGAGGAATAACTATCCCCTTAGGATAAGCTTAATTAGTTACTACTACTCCGACCATAGATTGATTTTTTGGCTCTTGTGAATTGATGACCAACAAGAGCTTCGATATGACATTGGATTCGATAATAAGACATTTATCTTTTGTTATTTTTCCACAAGTTATATATATTAAATAGTTTATGGTTGAAATGCATGTTTAGTTAAGCTGACATTTTCTCCAGAATTACTTAAGTAAATGTTGTCAATGCAATTTTCAAAAATAGCAAGTCGAATCTCTTGATGATCCACTTATCAGGATTTCAAGGTGTCTAAACTGCAATTAATAGCGGAGACCATTTTGTACCATTTTTTTATTATCATAATTTGGTAAAAATGATTGAAATTGTAGTTTCAGTTTGTTCAAATTACATAATGATGAGATATTCCTGAGTTATCTAAGTCTAAATCTATTTTTGCAACTAAAATTGCAATTTTAGCAACCAAGATTGCAATTCAACAAAAAATCCTTCTCAATTCAGACAAATTTCGTCCACACATATACAAATTGTATATAGTTTAGAGTTTTGCTCACTCCCAAGTTAATGATAACATGGTAACTAACGTGCTTTCATCAATACCAACAACCATACAAGTAATTGGAGGGATTTTAAATATTTACCAACAAAGATGAGAGGACCATTGGCCGAGACCAGGCTCTGTACAGTTTGAGCTCTAGTTGTTTTGATATAGTTGATGTTTTGCTGAACCGTCATATTTTTGAAAGTGGCATCATCGAAGAGATTGTAGTAATGCACGTCCACTACCGTGCGGGATAACCCATTGTTTATTTGAAACAATTCCTTTGGATATGCAGGACCGATTCTGTTGCACATTATCACATAGGCCGAGGAAGAATCCTTCCGAACGATGTCATAACCCCTTTGGATAATACTTTCGAACGATGTCACATTGTTCGAACTCACTGCAGGAAACTGTGGCTCATTCAACAGCTCAATACCCAAAAGGGCAGGGTGTGCAGCATATCTGTTGACAGAAACAACTTTTAGATTGCTATATTGGACCTGCTTTACTGGAAAACAGAAGCTTTAAAAAAACCAAAAACAAAATATATCACAGTTATTTTTACTATATAAAAACATATCAAAAGGGATTTTGTTGTACCTAGAAGCAAGAAAATCAATGATGGATAGACTCAAGTCAATGTTCTCTTGTGATTCAAGCCATTCTATAGATCTGTCTCTGGTGCCACTGTGCTCATCCCCATTTTGTGAACCTGGAGCCGCATGGAGATCGATAATCACCTTAATGTCATGACTCCTGGAACATGGTTTCCACAAAGTTAATTATCCTATTGTCCATTATCTTGGCCTCTGTTTGTTTTCTATTCATATGATTAAAATTTTCTAGGATGAAGGTAAGTTTTTACTTACTGTGGCCATGAGAAAGCTTTGTCCAGACATGCCAGGGATCCTCCAACAAAAGGAGCAGGAGGTTTTGGATCACTTGCAACCCACCATCTAACTGGAATTCTCATAGCACTTATCCTGTTCTTTGACAGGAAAACGAAATCATCCTCTGTAATGAAAGGCCATGCATGAGATGCATGCAGATAGCCACACTGCCACTGCCACTGCAAGTGTACAGCTTCGAGGTTGTTAGAGTGAACTATTTTGTATTAATCAAACCAACTGCCACTTTGAAGACCATTAACTCAATAAGCATTTTCCAATGCCACTGCTTACGTTATCACGCCGCTGGGTCTTGGGGCACATAGAACCAAGCAAACGTCACCTGCAAAAGACCAATAGAAATAAAGTTAAATCAATATTTAAATAATTCAAAAAATAAAAATTAATCAAACTATATTAACAACATTTAAAAGCTAAAAAATTTAATTATGCCTCTGGAATTAATTGACCTAACCGATTCATATATATTCCCTGTCGGGAATATAATAATTGGTAATTTTAAATAACTTGATTGGATTGATAATGGCCTCTCATTAACAACATTGTTTAGGCAAATGGTTGAAACAATTGAGCTAATATTTTAAAGAACTTGATTGGATTGATAATGGCCTCTCATTAACAACATTGTTTAGGCAAATGGTTGAAACAATTGAGCTAATATTTGGAGTCAAAAAAAAGTTTGGAAACATTTCATTTCATTAACAAACACTTGAAAGAGAGTGAGATTGCTTATAGTTTGCCAACCTTAATTTCAATTAACCTACTAGAGGCAATACATGTCAGAAGCATGATTTGAACATACGTGGGAAAAATAATAACCTTTCCTCTTAACCACACAAGCTAGACACTTGGGAAAATAATAACCTTTCCTCCTAGACACAATTGACATTTTTATTTCAATATACAAACACATATGTGATTTCAGACTTACATAGGATGCATTCATAAATAGAATTTGTGTTGTATGTTGCATCAAAATATAGATAAATAAGGGTTACGTAGGGTTGATTTATGTGAGACCCACTTTACTATTACTATATAATATTTTGTTTCATCTCTCTCTCATTATATAGTTAGGAATATCTATCTATCTATCTATCTAAACACAATGCATGAGACTAAACATTGACTTTACATCAATGCATGTTTCATGAATACACCCATTATCAACAAGTTAAACCAAGTGAAGGATAAATATAAGTGTAATCTAGTCTCTGAGAAACAACATAATGTCAACTCACATGCACAACCATACATTGCATTGTCGCGTTGTTCAAATTTGGCATGATCTTAATATTGTACTTTGGTTCAAATGTTACCTTAGTGGGACTCAAACCAAAATTGAACCTCAACAAGACTCACACCAAATACCTTTCGGTGAACTCTTGAAACAATTCATTAATTAAAGACCCCATGACAAACACTGCCCCTAAATACTTCATTCATAAAAATTGAAGGACACGAGATTGGTTTTGATCCACTTATGTCTACATGACTCACAAGATCATGGGATATAATTCTTTAGGTCCTACCAAATCTTTAACTAGTACCTCAAGGTTACCCCATGGCTCCAGAGAAAGCCTTTAGGGGAATTGAACATTAACCATTGTTGAAATGCTCATCACTCTTCTCCAATGTATCCAACTCCCTCAAGATTTCAAATTTGAAGGATATATGGGCAGGCCTTGATCCACCTATGTGTGCATGAGTCATGAGGTCATTTAATATAATATCTCTAGATGCAACCACACATTCAACCTCTGCCTCAAGATGACCCATGGCTCCAAAAACATCCCTCAAAAGAATTGAACATTACTCTCTCTTCCACCCCCCCCACACACACCATAACTTGGTTGGTTAAGCACACTCCGCTAAGTCATTCATATTGGGAGGAGGTTGTGGGATTAATTCTCACCCAATCCTATGGGGTTACCAATTGCCTATGTGGCCAGTGTAGTAACATTATCCTTGATTCAAGACATTTGGGGAGATGGACCATGCATTGTGCAATCCAAGTACCAAAAATACTTAACTTCTTAAGTATGAGTGATATGATAATTGGGAGTTCACAAGTTCCAACATGGCCTAGTATGGATTCCCTATGACATCCTTGTTGCCATATTATATATATATAAAATTAAACCAATTGTTTGGCCCTTGGGCTCTATGTTTCAGATAAAATGATGGTCCTATGAAGAATGCCTAGGGTTGAGGGGTTGTAGATGAAACCCCTTTATTGTTTTTCTTAACCATTTATTATTTTTTCCACCTGGCAGTGGAAGCATTTTGGAGTTTTTTCAAGATACTCTTATTGCTATGGATTTTGTGGATGAGGAACTGGTTGATTATTCCCTTAATCCTCTAGAATGTCAACAGGTTTTTATCACTGCATTTGGCGGGAAAATGGAAGATCGATTTCAAGATCCTGGTGACAGCTCTGCCATGATGGAATCCTTGGTGCCACCTAGAGGGATCCCTTCTTTTATGGAGATGGATAATGGTTTTCCTTTGTACCATCCTTTTTCCAGCATAGGGGTTGTCTTTATTTCAGAACTTGTGATGGTTCCGTTTGCGGCTCATGGTTTGGATAAGGGGTTGGGAGGAAAACCCTTTTCCGTGTTTAACAAATATACACGGTCTTTTTTGAGTTTTCCTCACTCAGCTGAACCTCTTCTAGTTCATCCCTTTCTGGAATCCATAATTTCTTCTATCCACCCAAGACTGGGGGTTTTAAGGCTTGCATTGGGAAGCGATCTCCTAGATGGAAGTTGGCCCTCTTTGGCCAAGCTGGTTTTAAAAACTTGAGAGTGGTTTAGATCCATTAGAAGATTAGCATTTTTCGGGATTAGATGGTTTCATAGCCTTTTTTATATGCCTAGTGGAGCAATGTGGGAAACCGATCGATTCTAATGTTGAGATCAAAGGGGGCATAGGGAAGGTTTTGGGAACTTCTTCAAAGAACAATCACGAGTCAATTAGTGGGGAAAGCTAGAAAAGAAGGAAGAACGAATGTGCTAAATCCAAAGGAGCTCCTCTTAGGATGGTGTGTGGGGTTTGTCAATATTGTTATTGTCATTTATGTTAAAGAGATTGTTGAAGTTGGTGATGGAATTGAAGTCTTAAAATGATCTTGAAGAAGTATATAGAAAATATGTGTGCAAGTCTAAGCAAACCCCTCCAAACAACAAATAATTTCATAAAGGTAGATTGAAGAAGTATACATATTAAGTCATGCAACTCTCATGCGCAAATCCCACCAAGTAATGACACTCTAGTGTGCAAGTCCCACCAAGTCATGGAACTCTAGTGCGCAAGACCCAGCACAATATAAGGAAAAGTGACTGAATTACTGCAAAAATAGTAAAATAGTACATGCTGATGAAAGAATAAGAGGGGTGGGAAGCTTGATTGAAAAATAAATAAAGGGGAATAATCGACTTAGAGAAACCCCAACTTGTGGACATATCAATCGAGTAAGACGTGTATAAATAAGAGAAAGATTGATGTGTACTGAGATAAGCTCGCGGGTGAAAAAATATGTAATAGTCTAAAACTGCAAGCTTCAGGAGATAGATGAAATTCTTAGGGGAATCTATGGCAGTATGAATTCAGGAATAAAATAATATCATAGGACATGTATAAATACAAGGAGTTGTTGCACTGATATATAAGGATCATTTGTGAAAGAATCCCAAGGAAAATTTGAAC
This sequence comes from Pseudotsuga menziesii, assembly GCA_001517045.1. Lineage (NCBI taxonomy): Eukaryota > Viridiplantae > Streptophyta > Pinopsida > Pinales > Pinaceae > Pseudotsuga > Pseudotsuga menziesii. Next base: position 58,621 of record LPNX010984345.1, on the reverse strand, counting down.
AAAAGGATATAAGGGATGTTTGCGTAAAAAGAGTTGGAAGTTTGAAGTATAACATGCTCAATAGTTTGTGCAAAACAACAACAAATCTATATCTAGGTGGCAGGACGAGGCAACAACAAAAGATTGATGTCTTCCATAAGTTGGTGCTTGACAATTCATATGGGTTCCTAACTGCGTAGATTGGTGCTTGTTGATATGAATTGGTGCTCATAAGAGGATTGGTGTCCTCATAGGTTGGTTTCTGTAAAACAACAAGTTGATGCTTGTAAGGGTTTGGTGATCCTATCTAATTGGTGTTAGCTAAATCACTGAGTAGGTGCTCACTCCTGTATTGGAGATTGGAGTCTCCTAGAATGATTTGAAATAAGAAGATTCTTTATATATAATATTTCTTTATATATTCTTTGCACAATGTTCTTAGTATTGAAAATTGCTTATGATACATGGTTTATCTATTAATGAAAGATTATATGGTATAACGCATGTTTGAAATGATAAAAAGTGCATGATACTGATTCAACCCCCTCGTGCATGATATTGATTCAACCCCCCCTTCTTAGTATCACTTGGGGTCCAACAATTGGTATCAGAGAGGGTTCCTTCATAGACAGTCTAAGCACCAAAATGAAGATCATTGTGCAATCTATATGTTTGCGTAAAAATGGACAGACATGAAGGTCTCTCAACAAACCGAGCACCACATTTTGATGGGTTTAGTTATGCTTTCTGGAATATAAGAATGGAAGTCTTTATATAGTCACTTGGAATTGATATCTGGCTAGTATTTGTAAATGGTTATAAAGTTCCAAACACTCCTCCAACTGATTCTACTGATAAAAATTTATATGAATGCATTGCACAAGTAAAAAATGCAATACTAAGTGGCCTGACAAACTCATAATTCACAAAGGTCATGTAGTGTAGCTTAGCAAAATCAATCATGGGAAAAACTTAAAAGCTTTTATAAAGGAGATGACATAGTGAAAAAGGCAAAGCTACTAAATTTTAGAGGTCTGTTCAAGAGCCTAAAGACGAAGGAAGACAAGAACATTGCATACTACTTTCTTCGCGTAGATGAAATAGTCTATACTCTTAGAGGTATTATGGAAACAATTCCAGAAGAAGCAATTGCGCATAAAGTATTAAGGTCTCTACCTATGAGATTTGACTTTAAAGTATCAGTTTTGCAAGATAGAAAGGATCTTGACACGTTAACAATGGATGAGATCTATGGAATTCTCACTGCTTATGAGATGAGAACTGAAAAAGAAAATCCTTCAAGAAGGGAAGAAACCTTCAAGGTCTCCAAGAAGGAAAGAGGAATAAACAAGAAAAAAATGTAAAGAGACTTTAGAAAGGTCACAGGAAGTACAAATGTAAGCTTCCTTTCAAATATTTTGAATTTGGTAAAATAGTTCATTTTTCTTCTAAACGTCCTTATAAAGAGAATAAAGATAGTGATTGTGAGGAGGATCATGAAGAAAATAAAAAGATACAAACAGGTAGCCAACCAAAAAATAAAAAGTTTGGAAAACAAAAAAGAAGTCTATATTCTGAAGAAGACAGTAGCTCAATAGATGAAGATGATAGTTTTGATGATGAAAGAGAAGCCGCTATTCATGGCGATAGAAGAAGAATGTGAAAATGAAAACTCTGAAGATGAAGCAAGTGATAAGGTAGACTTTGAAGGATATCTTATAAGGTCTTTAAAGGTTTTGAAAAAATCAAGAAAGAAGAACATGTATTTAAAGGACCAACTACTAAAGTATGTAGAACAGGTAGAAAAAGGAAAAATAACATAAGAAGGTCTAGTAGGAAAGTTGAAAGAAAAAGAAACAATGCGCGAAGACTTGGAAAATGAAAATATCTCCTTAAAGAGGGAACTTCAAAAGGTAAGAACTCACTAATACTATCAACAAACGTTTGGCATAAGTTCTAAGGTATTGGGTGAAATCATCAACAATCAAAGATCAATTTCAGATAAGTCTGGATTGGGATATGAATAAGACAATAGTGATAAGGATTCAAGTTCAATTACACCTAACCATGAAGTAGGTACAAGGATATTTGTAGATGTATTTAAGAGTTCTATTAAAAATAAAGACAACATAAAGAGTGACCAACAATCTGCTTATGTAAACAAAGGAGTTGTACCATCTAGAAGACCTCTCATTACCAGGTATCAAAATATCTATTTGGGGCATTGCTACTTTTGTTATAATTTTGGTCACAAGGTTGCAAATTGCAAAGCATTGACAAATAATAATTTTGAGAGAAATAGACGTCCTCTCAAGAACATTAGAGCTGACAATATGAACAATGAAACTATAAAGTCTAATAAAGTGATCAATTTATTTAGTCCTTTGGAAATGGACTTCAAATGTTATCAATGTCACAGCTGTAGTCATAAAGATTGAGACCACAAAAATTAGTCAGTTACTGTGCATCAGGATGAAATCAAAAGTTACTTCTACAAGAAAGACCATAAAACTATTTGGCATAAAAAGACCAAAGAACCATGGCAAGAAAAATGTGACTTGACCTTGCATACTCTAAACAAAAGGAGCCATTGGTATATTCATAGTGGATGTTCCAAACAAATGACAAGAGACAAAGGAAAATTTATTGATCTACAAGGGGAAAAAGAAGGCAACGTTTACTTTGGAGATGATGGTTCTCCCAATATTTTAGGAAAAAGGTCTAGTAAGTCTTGGCAATAAAAGAACTAAAGCAAAAAATGTCCTGCTTGTTGAGAATATGAAACATAGTTTTCTGAGTGTTAGTCAAATGTGTGATTAATGGCATCACTAGAGGAAATTTCAACTCAAAATGGGCCTCCTAAGGAAAATAATAAAATAATAGTTAAAATAATAAAATAATATTTATTAATTTTGGAGGAAGAAAAGAACAAAAACTATTTTTTTGTTCGTATTTTCGACATATCTCCCTGTGTTCTTACTCAAATTTCGATTGGGAGAGCTCATTGGATGCGGAATTAAATTCCGCATCCAACGAGTACCCTCTCTGCATACTTTTGACGGACCCCGCTACCCACTCATCATCACATTTTTCTAGGTATTTCTTGTTTTTGGGGTAGCGGGGTCTGTCAAAAGTATGCAAAGTGGGTACTCGTTGGATTCATAATTTAATTTTGCATCCAATGAGCTCTCTCGATTGAAATTTGAGTAAAAACACAGGGAGATATGTCAAAAATACGAACAAAAAAAGTAGTTTTTTTTTATGATACCTATCCCCAAGTTTATATTAAAAAATTGTTTAAGACCTATATGGTATTTCAAATTTAAATCAATTTCATTGGCAACACATGATGACATGGAATTTGAATTAGGGTTGAAAGGCCCATTTTGAGTTGAAATTTCCTATAATGATTCTTACTTTTGACTCCAAAAAGTGTAAAATAAGGAAGAAAGACTTTGGAAAATTTGTTGCAACAAAATCAAGAACTCCAAATAATGTGTATATATTGGATTTGAAAGAAGAAAAGCATTACATGGGGAAAACATATGAATGTTGGTTCTGAAATAGAAGATTAGGCCATAAATTTTTTGATAATTTGATAAATACTAAAAAGGCAAGCTGTAAGAGACATAGTGAAACTTACAAATCCCTTAAATTCATTCTGCAAGCAATGCTTACGTGGAAAGAATATAAGAGTAAGTTTCAAAACAAAAGAACATTCTACAACAAAAAAATTGGAATTGGTTCATACTGATCTCTGTGGGCCAATGAGAACAAAATGTCTAAATTGTGAATTATACTTGATTGTGTTTATTGATGATTATACAAGAATGACATGGGTTTCCTTTCTAAAGAAAAAGTAAGAGGTTTTTTAATTATTCAAAGTATTCAAAGAACTAGTTGAGAATGAAATTGACCTAGAAATTAAGTGCTAAGATCATATAATGGTGAGAAATATACCTGAAATTAATTTGAGGAATTCTGTGAGGAACATGAAATCAAGAGGCCTTTTTCAATTGATAGAACTCTGAAATAGAAAGGAGTAGCAAAAATAAAGAATCAAATTATTCAAATAGTGTCAAGAACAATGTTAAATGACTCAAAACTATCTAATATTTTTTGGACCCAAGAAATTCATACTGTTGTTCATATTTTAAAAGAGGACAATTCAGAGTTGATAACAACATGATCCCTATGAACTTTGGAAAGGAAGGCCAACAACAGTAAAACACTTCATAATTTTTGGAAGCAAATGTTATATTAAAAGAAATGATGAAAATGTAGGAAAATTTGATTCCAAAATTAATGAAGGGATCTTCCTTGGATACTCTTTAAGAAGGAAGGCCTAGATATGTTATAATATGAAACAAAAGAAATTGGTGGAAATCCCAGATGTGATAGTAGATGAAGCGATCACTTACAAAATACCAGTAGATATGGGCGAGGATGATGAACCAAATATTAACCGACAAGAAGAAGAACTATGAGAGGCAGAGCAACAAGGAGAACACCAAGAAGAATTACCACAAGATGAATGAGAAATTGAAATACAAGATACAAAAACACCTTCCAAAAGTATAAAAGAAATCAACTTGATGATATAATCATTGGAGATAAGCACGCAGGAGTGGAAACTAGAAGCATAAAATTCTTAAAAGCATCCGATGAAGAATATCATGTTTGATTTATTATCACAAACAAAACCCAACAGTTTCGAGAAAGCCATAATTGATAGACATTGGGAAAATGGCATGAAGGAAGAACTTAATCAGATTGAGAAGAATGAGACATTGGAACTTGTTCCAAGACCCAAATATAATAATGTCACGGCACCAAGTGGGTTTTTAGAAAGAAATTCAATGAAGATGGATAGGTAATGAGAAATAAAGCGAGATTGGTGTGCACAGGATATGTTTCAGTCAAAAGAGTAGATTTTGAGTAAACCTTCACCCCTGTGGCTATAATAGCAGCAATTTGAATTTTCTTAGCATATACATTCTCCAAATACATCAAAGTATATTAAATGGACGTAAAATCAACATTTTTTAATGGAGAAATAAAGGAATAAGTTTACATCGAACAACCAGAAGGGTTTCGACTATCATAAAACAAATATTATGTCTGCAGACTGAAGAAAGATCTGTATGGTCTAAAACAAGCACCCAAAGATGGTATTCAAGGCTAGATAAATATCTACGACAACAAGGATTAAAAAGAGGAGAGGATGAGAGTAATTTATACACAAAAAATGAGCATGAAAATATGATCATCATTGAAGTTTATGTGGTTGACATCATTTTTGGAATTGATGATGATGAGCTAAGAAAAAAAATTTCAACAGACATGAAGAAGTTTGAGAAGTCTATCCTAGGAGAGTTAAACTTTTTTTTGGGACTACAGATCTCCCAACTTAGTGAAGATACGTTTATTTCTCAAACCAAGTACATAAAAGACATGTTTAAAAGGTTCAACATGGAAGATTCTAAATTAGTGTGTATGCCTATGGTCATTGGTTGTAAGATAAGCAAAGAAGATCAAGTAGAAAAGGGCAACTAGAAACTCTACATATCAGATTGGTAGTTTGTTATATGTAACAACCTCAACAACAGATGTCATGTAGGTTTTCAGAATGCTTGCAAGGTTTTAGGAAACACATGTTCAAGATGTAAAAAGAATCTTCAGATATTTGAAAGGAACTTTGGTTTTTGGTTTGTCATATCCAAGAGGCAATGACTTAACTATGATATCATATACTGATGCAAACTGGGCAAGAAGTATAGATGATAGAAGAAGTATAAGTGGATTGAAATTATTTTTGGGGAACTACTTAGTGTCTTGGTTGAGTAAAAAACAACCTTCAATGTTGTTATCAACAATAGAGGCAGAATACATCGCAACTACAGGATGTTGTTCACAAGTTCCCTAGATGAAGAAAACCTTGAAGGACATTCATGAGGAGTTTTATCAGCCTATACTGATATTATGTGATAACATAATCACGATTAATATTTCTAAGAATATAGTAATGCATTTCAAAACTAAACACATTCCCATTAAGTATCATTTCTTATGAGAACAAGTTGTTGAAAACACTGTCAAGTTAGACTACATTGATACCAGGGAGTACATTGCCGATATATTTACAAATCCTCTCCCAAGGGATGTCTTCGAATAGATCAGGAAAAAATTAAGAGTGATTCTCAATCCTCATTAAAATACTCAGAGTTTAAAAAGGATCATGCAAAGCAGAAGTAACCAACATAGAGGAACAACATAAGACAGGAACATAAGCATAAATTTATGGGGATAAGTTGCAACTGCACAGGGGGAGGGGAAATGTTGGCATATAATAAAATATTCCCTTACCATTGATGTCAAGGGAGAAGAAAGTAGCAAGCAAATCTGTAAACAAGATTGCAAAATACAAGACTTCAATGAAGAAGCTAGGATACAAAGGGAGCTCAACTTTACTTGGTGTTGACATTAATCCCAAATGGGGAGTTTGTTGATCTTGGTATTGTCATTGATGCCAAATATATTTCTATACTTGGTGATTCCATTGTAGTCTTAAAGCCAACTTGAAGAAGTATATAGAAAATATGTGAGAAAGTCTTAGCAAGCCCCACCAAACTGTTGGTTCATTTTGTTAAATTATGTTTGGAGGTGTGGTTGTTGGCTAGAGGATGGTTTGTATTCAAATTATCAATCGTGGAGGATGCAAATGACTTCTTGCAACAAAAATTGAGTATTAATCCATTTATATCTTGTTTAAGAAGTGGATGCCTATGTTTGATGTGGGTAAAGAAAGGCTTGATGCTGCATCGGTTTGGGTTAAGATGCATGCGATGCCTATGGAATTATTGAACCTAGAACCCTTAAGGGATTTTGGGAATTCTCTAAGGGTTTTTATCGATATGGACATGTCTTTCTTTACCACTGGAATTATGATTGTTGCTTGCATATTGGAGATTGAACTTGTTTGGGAAAAATAGGTTTGTTGGTTGTGGAGCTTGATATTCTAGATTCAGATATGTTATTGTTCAACTGTGTTTGTACCCTAGTTTTATTGTACACTCATCCCAACAAGGGGGTGTGGGGGTCATCGTCCCCCTGTAGGGGTTTGGGGGGGACCATCCCCCCAGGTTAGGGTGTCTGAGGGCCAGCGGGGGTTCGGGGGTGAAGCCCCCGAAATATTTTTTGGGATGTTTGTTGGCCAACAATTTACAGGCCCATGGTATTTTCCCATCGTAATTGGGCCTATAAAAGGAAAGCATTGTAATACAAATGTGTATTGTATTGTAACATTGTAAAAGTGATCTTTGTGATTGTGAGAGATATATTGTGAGAGAGTGAAGAGGAAGTGCAATGGGGTTGCTACAGGTTGTATCCCATCATTTTGTTGGATGAAATAATAATAAAGGACTGGAAATTTCTGTGTGAACATAGCCCATCTTGGGTTAACCACATTATATATGTGTCTCTCTTGTAATGTGTTTTAATATTTGCATCTTATTTATTGTTTATTGTTATTTCTATGTAAGCAAGTTTTTCTAACAATTGGAATTAGAGCCAAAAGGTCTATTTGGATGGTAAACTAGCAGGGAAGAAGGGTTCCCAATTCGAGTGGGAGCAATGGAAAAAGAGGAAAGTTTAGTGTCGAGAAATTTAATGGCCAAAACTACCATTATGGAAGATGCAAATGGAGGACTATATGTATTAGAAGGATCTATAACTACCCTTTGGAAAAAAAACAATACAACCAGTGACTATGAAGGAGGAAGAGTGGGAGGTTATTGACAATAAGGCATTGGGAGCAATACAACTATGCCTGGATTCATCGGTGGCTTTCAATATTTCGAAAGAAAAGACAATGGAGGGTGTGATGAGCGCATTGGCTAAGCTCTATGAAAAACCCTTGGATTCCAACAATGTATTTTCAATGAAGCATTTATTTAATATGAAGATGTTAGAAGGTGGATCTGTTGCCGACCATTTAAATGAATTTAATACAATTACTAGTCAGCTAAGTTCTGTAAAAGTGAACTTTGATGCTGAGGTTATGGATCTTCTAATATTGTGCTCATTGCTAGAAATATGGAATGGCTTGATCATGGTTATAAGTAACTTTGTCCTTGGTTTAAAAACTCTTAAATTTGATAATGTTGTTGGTGTTATTCTTGGCGAGGAAATGTGAAGAAAAAGCACATGTGAGACATCAGGTAATGCATTGACCATGGAGAGTGGGGAAGACAAAGGGAGAGAGGAGGGATCCTAGGTAACCGCAAAAAGTCTAGAAAGGGCAGATCCAAGTCCAAAATGGGAAATATAGAGTGTTGGAACTGTGGTAAGAGAGGACATATGAAGAAAGATTGTAGAGCTCCAAAGAAGAAAGGAGTCGGGAAAAAATAGACTACTCAGGAAGAAAATGTAGCAAGTGGTGTGCTACAAGATGCTTTGATTCTTTCATTAGATAATACTAGTGATTACCGGGTAGTATATTTAAGGGCTTCATGTCACGCTACACCCCATAGGAAATTCTTTCATGATTATGTTCCAAGTGATTTTGGACATGTTTTATTGGGGATGATGAACCATGTAATATTGTTGGTATGGGTAAGGTATGGTTTAAGTTAAATAATGGAAATGGATGGCTGCTAAAATATGTAAGGAATATTCCTACTATGAAAGAAATATTATCTCAATAGGGCAGTTGGGAGATAACGATTATTTGTCTATGTTTGAAAAAACATGGTGGAAGATCACTAAAGGATCACTGGTAATAGAAAAAGGATATAGGATAGGTATGTTGTATTTATGTCCTCATAATACTGATTATTCTATTTCTGTAGATTCCACAGAAACAGGCGCAACATTTTGGAATCATAGGATTGGCCACATGAGCGAGAAGGGGATGCAGATTCTTCACTCAAGGAAATTGCTTCTAGATTTGAAGCATGTAAGTTTGGAATTCTATGAGAAATTTGTTTACGAAAAACAAAAGAGACTTAGATTTATCAGGGTTGGGAAATAGAAGAAGAGTGAAAATTTAAAGCTTGTGCATACATATGTATGGGGACCGGCTCAGGTACAATATCTTGGTGGCTCTCATTATTATGTTACTTTTCTTGATGATGCAACTAGAAAAACTTGGGTTTATTGCATTAGACATAATCTGATGTGTTTGCTACTTTTAAGAAGTGGAAAGCTTTGGTTGAGAATGAGACATGAAAAAGGTTGAAATGTCTTTGATCTAATAATAGAGGTGAATACTTCAGTAAGGAGTTCGATAGTTACTGTTCATACCATGGGATTCGTAGAGAGTATATAGTCCCAGGAACACCACAAGAAAATGGTGTGTTAGAAAGGATGAATATGACGATCATGGAGCGTGCAGGGTGTATGAGATTGCATGCAGGGTTGCCCTTATAGTTTTGGGTTGATGTCATAGATACTGTTAATTATTTAATAAACAACTGGCCTTCAAGTGCTTTGGATGGTGGGATTCCAGAGGAGGCATGGGAAGGTAAAAAGGTAAATTATTCATTTATGAGAACTTTTGGTTGTGAAGCATTTATCCATATTGATAAAGAAAATACAACAAATCTCGAGGATAAATCCAATAAATGTACCTTTATTGGATCCGGGGTTTATGATTTTGGTTATCGCTTATGGGATTATGAAAATCAAAAAATAATTGGGAGTAGAGTGTAGCGACCTAACCAGGTCCTTAATTTAGTTAATAAGAATTCAAGCTTGAAGGTTTTGTTTTATCAATTGCTGCTTCTAATTTAATCTGTTGATATGCTTATTTCTGTTGAAAAACAAATTTGTTCATGTAACATTTGTGTGCAGGTATAAAACAAATAGGATTTTCTGCTTTCTTTATACATGTATCAATCAAATTAGATTTTAAATACAAATAAAGCATATTCATCTAATTTTCTTCTGAAATATAAAATTTGAAGCATAAGGTAAGAATACTTGTAACTAGTAGTTGGTACGAGCTTGGATTTGTGGTTGCATCCTTGTCCTTGTCCTTATCCTTGCAAACTCCTGCAACTAGAAAACCCCAGTAAAATAGATCTAAATCCTAAAAATCAACCGACCAAATCAGTTTTCCACCCTTCCATCCAGGAAAAACCTCACCAACTCCCTAGCTCCAAGAACTATGTTCTTGGATCCTGAAGCCCAAAACCTGAGTACAAGTCCAACCAATTCAAATTCTTCCATTTCGAACAGAAAACCAGACTCCTCTGCTCTATTTTCTTCATGCCCACCTCCTTCCAAATCCATCTAAATCCCTTTTTATCTCCTTTGCCCTCCTTTCAACGACTCTTTACTACCTTACCCCCTCATTAAAGTCACAACCAACTTCTTATCCAGTAAGTTAGGGTTCATTTACTTTTCCACCTATTCCATATTCAATATAAATCCATACTCATTTAAGAAAACATAATAATATTATATGTTAATCTTTGTGGCTATAGGATAGTGCAATATCAGATTATTTATTTAGATAAAATATACCATTTGATTTGAACATTAATTCTATGTTAGCTGGAATATTTCAGCTCCTGCGGACAGCAAGGTGTTCCACTGGTCTGAATGGTTTAGATCCAGAACAAACAGAGGACAGAGGTTGAAGACTCTCCCTGGACACTGTAGATACCCGGAATGTAATGCCTCGATAGTTACCCTATGTACCTGCAATAAGATTGAACACACAAACACATCGAAACTGCCAGAATATAATCTACTGATCCATGCTAGTGACTAAGGAATCTAACAACATACATGTGAAATCAAACAACAACAATATATGTGGGACAAAAATCAACTTGCATTAATATAGAAATATGAAGAAGTTTACAACCAAGCCTTAGTGTTGACATGCATCTCCATGAAACCAAACATTCTCATCCCCATAAGCTCTGACTCTAGCTCTCTATGCTCTCCAAATGGTCTTGGTCCAAGTGATTAATCCAATAGCATAACAATAACGTAATATTTCTCCCCTCAACCATGGCTATGAGCTCATATTTATAAGGCTTAATGGATAGGGATGGTTGAGAGATTAATGGGTGAGGTGGCCTCTAAGATCCTAGGATGAGGGATCTCGAGCTCAACTGACCCACAACAATAGGGATAAGGGAGGACACGAGGCTTGTCATCTAGAAGCCTCAAGAAACTTCTCTTTTTCCCTTTTTACCCAGGGTACCGCGTTTCTCCTTAAATGACAGAGCGGTTCTGGTAAGAAACGCTTATGGACTAAGGGCCATAAGTGGTGGCACCGCTTGTGGACAACAAGAGATATGCGGTGCGAACAAGGTACCGCTTTTGGACAATAGAGGAAGCACGGTGCTGGGAATTTTCATGGAAGATTGATAATAACCATGATTTTCCACTCCAAGAGCTGGGATTCAGGGCAAGTAGGTATGTCAAAGTTCTTATCACATGATGGTGACAGGATTTTGGTATAACATTCTATGTCAGATTTGCAAATATAAAATTATTATTTACTCACATAAGTCAACATAAATTGAGACATAACATTTTACACTCCAACAATAAGTCGGAACAATAACATACTTCAACCATACCTTAGTCATCATAATTTCTCCTTTATTCTATTTAATTTGTATGTTTTGTCATAAAATATATTTGGAATTAATACTTAATTACTATTTTTTTCTAACGAACTAATTATCTTCCAAAATAAAATAACAATGTCCTTTATTTATAATTACTATACACCACAGTGAACCATATTACCTTATAATTAAGACTCAATTAATATTTCTTTATTACTAATTGATACTCATTTTTCACCACATTGAATGGTAATTAATTATAAAGTGTTTATAAATAATCCTAGTTAATATGGATTTATTAACACAGTCTAATTAATCATAATCAATCCCAATTAACCATATAATTAATCCTAATCATTATTCATGGAACTATTTACCATGTTCAACAATGGAAGCTTAATTATAAGTAAATATTTAATTAGCGTTTATTGAGCAAGTTGGTAATAACCTTATTTAAGATAATTAACACCAGTAATACTTACTTAATGATTTAGTAATCCTAGTATTTCATTCAACAATTAAGTTAATTAAAATCTTGTTAACCTTATTAATACCATTAACATTCTTTCATCTGTATTGGTCACAATCAACAATTAACCCCAATCACAGTTAATCAATCATTCATTACTAACTTGATGTAATAATATCATTTATTCTTAACTAAATAGGTAATAGTAATGTAATTAGTCATAACTATGACGTATCAATTACTAATCAAAATAGTTTAATATTAATTCACACAAGCTTATCCATATGTAGATGACTTATGTAAGCGTAGCTAATGCTTACATACATTGTGTAGGTACACTAATAGTACTTAATCACACAAGTTACTATTTGTCGAAGCACATCTAAACATGAATTTGCAACGTTTATACCCTAAATCATATCATAAGAAGCTATGAAACCAACATAATATACTGAAACACAAGAAAAGAATTAAGTAAAGGGTTTTGACACACAATTAATAAGTTTCCCTCCTAAAACTTCCACAACATTCCTATCTATCTGTTTCATTTTTATCTAATTCACAACTAACTTCCACATCCTATCCTTCCTCTGTCGAACTACCTTGGAGCGTAAACTACATGACCTAACTTCAGTTAGAACATGTAAGCGGAACTGTCGACTCTATCAACCAAGATTCCCCAACAGGAACCCACTAGTCATCATCACACACCTTGGGGAGAGTGCCGTAGCACAACCCTCCCATGACTCTGGGTTCCGGGGATAAACTGTGGGTAATGCCTCCACCCCCCTAATGGAACAAGGAAATATGTCTACATCGACATAGTGACTGCGTTGCAACCATTGTACTAAGGTTTTGTCATCAAATAACCAATTTGGGTAGTTGAGTTTCTTGAAACCCCACACCTGCCCACACATCATGATAATAACAATAATCATACATAACAATAACATCTCATTCTCATACCATTTCTATTTTGGAATCCATACCATCGATGTACTTCCATTTTGTAGGGCTCAACTACCTTTAGCTCTTCTAGATCTGTCGGTTAGTCTCATAACAAAATGTTGTGCAATATAATGCAATCATCGACATATATACATATTTTGTTACTACTAGTAATAATGTAATCATTATCTATCATGCAACACGCATCATAATTAGTTATTTGACACATAACTTTAACTCGGTAACCATGTACCATCATCTATTAAATTTGCATGCTAGAGACATATCAAAATACGAACATAATTTGTAATATGATAATCACACACATATATATGATTTTTGCAAAATAATAATCCATAAGTCCACAATGTCATCAAATAGATGAGGTTCCACAACAATAAGCAAATATAGGCAGACAATTTGGTAATTTAGACGGTTTGGTCAAAATAAGGCATTACATACACCCACCCTTCAGGAAACTTCGTCCCGAAGTTATAGTCCTTCATGATTATAGGGAATCCATATGAAACATTATCTTTATGTCTTTCTATTATAACACCCTAGCTATACTAGTCTCGATAGACATTCATTTGATCAAACATGTCAATTCCATCTAGAGTTTTAATTTATTTATCACAAGTAACACACTCTTATATTACATTTATATCTTGTACACATAGATAGTCTATCCCTTTTAAATTTCATTTAGCACATCTTGCTGCCAAAATAGTTAACATGCCATTAATTTGATGTTTCTTCTCTGTAATTCAATCCTTAAGAAGATCTTAGTTTCCATATTAAATCCTTTTAGGTTCAAAATTACAGTTATAACCCAATTAATACTTAGTTTAGTTTAGTTTTTCTTTGAGTTTCATTTTAATTACTTGCTCAAATCACCACTATTCACAGTATAAATCTTAGTTTACAATATAAATTGAAGTCATAGATCAATCCCATTCTTTGGACTGACTAAGTTTGCCAATAGTGCAATCAACTCATTCGCACCACAAACCTTAATCTACTACCTTTACACAGGTACTTCGTATAACTCATATGATACAACATGCCTCCTGCATCATCAATCACACTCTAGTCTATTCTTATAAGGAGAAGGGAATACCTTCACTTATCTCGGTTAATAACATATGTTCACCATAACACATTGGAATAGACAATAGATACATGTGTTCACCCTTATTTAATCTAATCATATTCTAACTGGGAATGTTTTAAGGTGATTACGACATAGTCTTATTACATTTCGCATTAGTAATTATTTTCAACATGTGCAGTTATTAATTGGTTAATTTATGTATCCCTCTCTTGTTATCACCTGAGATCGTCATGATACTAGATATGAAAAACCTCCAATCTTAAACACCTTACTGTGTAAATCCCTATTCCTTTAACGAATTACTCTTCCTAACCTCTATATGTAATTCCCATTTAAAAGTACAACTCATTTGTTTAACCATTAGTCAAACCTTATCTTCTCATTTGAATATCTCCAAACTATAAACAATCATATTTGAATTCCTATCATAACCTTAGCATGATTATATCTACGCCATCACTCCTCAAGAGATTTTGTATACCATAGTCTTCTTCGACTTAGGTAAATTTACCAACATATTACTATTTCAAACCTCAGATCATTAGCATCTTTGAACACAAAATCTGATGGCTTAAATGTATGATTTTCGACATATTGATGTCAGTAATTTGACAATCCTCTCTTTTTTTAAACGCCGGTTGAATTTTGGCTTTTTTTCCAACAATGAAAAAGGCTCGTCGGAGTTCTGACATACATCGGTCGCATTTCCGATGGATAATTTCACTTCATAGATGTTGGAAATCCGACAAAGTTTACTTCATGGATGTCGAATAATTGACGAAAATTTCACTTCATGGATGTCGAATTTTCGACGGTGTCTCCTTCATGGTTGTCAGATACCCGACAGAGATTTCACTTCATGGATGTCGAATTTTCGACGGAGTCTCCTTCGTGGATGTTAGATATACGATGAAGATTTCACTTCATGGATGTCGAATTTTTGATGGAGTCTCCTTCGCAGATGTTGAGTACCTGATGGAGATTTCACTTCATGGATGTCAAATATCTGATGGATTTCCCTCCAATTTGTCATCAGAAGTATAACCGCGTTGTCGGATTTAATATAAACCTGAAAACAAATTTCAATTCGCTGATGTCGGATTTTCGATGGCGTGTCCTTCATGAATGCCAGATTTTCGACTGCTATTCCTCCAATGCGACATCGGTAGTATAACCACATTGTCGGGTCAGATGAAATTCCGACAACAAATTTCACTTCACACACATCGTATATTCGACGAAGTATCCTCCAATTTGGTGTCGATAGTATAACCACTCTGTCAGATTTAATTGATATCCGATGACAAACTTTACTATATAGATGTCAGAAATCCTACATAACTATGTAAATTAAAAAAAAATGGATTCACCAAAGAAATCAGGTGACCAATATTGGATATGGTATGCCTCATTCATGGATGATTTTGTAGCAACTGAGGGGTTGAGAAGGATTAAGATGATGATGAAGAGAAGAAAAAAGAATAAATGGTGGGGGTGGAGTTACCTCTTTCTAGTATATAGCAATATCACAACAATACGATTCATTTTCACCTAAAGAAACTACAACACATGCTCCAACAAAAACCCCAACATATAAAAAGATCTTTCCCATCTTGTACTACATTAGATTTAAGGGAACATGAGGATTGGAAAAATATAATAATCCCAAAACCTATGCAAGGGTATTAAAAATCCCAAAACCTATGCAAGGGGAATACTGTATGGGACAACCTATTTAAGGTGACAATTTTCAGATATAATTTGAACTCTGTTAGGGAGATCACTGCTCATCCCAACAAATGTTGATGTTACATTCTCAAAGTGAACATTACTGCAAGTTAGAGTTGAGGTACAACTTATGTTTGAAGGTTATTTTTGCTCAGAAACTAGAAAATGTTTCATGGGTTTCATGGCTTAGGGATGGTACTATGCCCAAAATTAATAGGACTGTTGTCTTTGTGAGAGAAATGTCATTTTTAGCTTTCAAATTCAAACCAAAATTGCTTCATATGCAACTAGAATTCAAAAAGGGTTGTTGCTTGATGGTTTTGGCTATTAAGAATGCCATTTTAGGGCTAATCTGGGGATGATAAATGTTTGGAAAAGCCTTAGTTATTCCCAAACCTAAAAAATAACCCCCTTCATTACCATTTACATGCCCATATTTGTGAAAGATGTTGTTTGTTGCCACAATCCATGCCCATAATCACTTCAAAATTGCCCAGTTTTCATTTTTTGATTCACAAAATTCCTTCAAAAAGCTATCAGAATTTATTCTAGGGTTGTTTATGCCCAAGAGACTTCGGTGACCTAGTTCACAAATGGGATAAATCAAAGGATCTAAACATGAGAAAATTGAAATTTTAATATCTCTAGATCATATATTTCCAACTAAATGAAAAAATTGGCATTGTCAAATGCTGATTACAAAATATGGAAGGGAAATTGGACCTCCTTTTATGAATGCCCAATTTCTAAAGTGGCACTGCAGTTAGTTTACCCTTAATGAAGCTAGCTTGAATATAGTAAGTTTATATTCAAAATATCTTTCCCTTTAATAGTTGTTTTAGATAATTTTTGTTCATTGTTGAAAAATGTAACTTATTGTTGATTCTATAGGTTATTTATGTATTCTTTTCTACTTGCAATTCATTTTTCACAAAGCTTGTCCCTCATCTATCCTAGTAAAAGCTCGCAACTTATTTTTCATTTCTTTCAAATATTTAACTTTCCTATACATTTGAGGCATAAGGGTAAGTCATGTAAGATTCATATTAACTACATATTTATGGTCAAGAAAGGAATAAGAATAAATGGTAACTTAACGACTTCCAAAGTACCCTAAATTGTGGTGGACCTAGAGTGCTCCAAGTGACTCAGTCTTCAATGACTCTAAAATTCATGTTGTTGCATAGTGAATCAGTTAGCTGAAAAGACCCATTCATTTATGTTTTATCTTTGACCATGTGAATGTCATATAGTCTTTATCAAGTTTTCCCTTTTTGGTGACACGGACCTTCAACATACTCAAGCCATTATCATTTTAGGATTTTAGTTTTATCATTTTACATTTATCCTAATTTTAGTGGTATACCATATTTATGGTTGTGGAATACATATAATATATATGGACACAATCGACATGGTATAATAAATTTGGTCCCATATGAAAATTAAGGAAATTTTTGTAAATACGCCGAGATATTGCCATGTTTTCTAACTATGCACTGAAAGGAAAATGCACACCAAGCTTGTCTTGGAAACTTTAGAGGTGTCACACTTGTGCCAATGTGATTTGTCTTATCCATTTCCATCTCTTTGAATCACCCATGCAGGCTAGTAGTTAAATGAAAATCTACCAAAAGTCCTATTTTTTTCCAAGGTAACATATCTATTTTGAGCTACATCTTTGAGGCCTCTGAGGAGTTGTCATTCCATGCCATAGGTCACCATAATGATAGAGTCAATATAACTTGTTTTTGGATTTCTTCTAGCCTACTCTTTCTGCTAGCAATTATTACCATGTCCTGGAGCAAGATGCTTAAAGCCTTCTATTAAGGATCTTGGGGATTATGCCTGTCAGTCACTCAATTTTCTAAAGAATAGAGATTGAACTAGGATATGGGGCATTGTAGTAAATCGATGGACATTGTGCCTATAACATTTATCATTGTTATGTTGTAACTTATAGTACATATATATCAAGTAAAAATTCAGGTTTATCATAACCATACACACTCAATAATGCTCTACCAAAGTCACAAAATCATGCTTGGAAATTCATCTCCAAAACCTCAATGAAAAATGCCAATAGCTGCAATATTTCATATCTTGCAGGAAAGCATTCACTAAGAAGAAGACAATAATGATAGTAGGCCCATAGATAGTCTACCCAAGGATCATTATCTTTGCAGTGCTAATAACATCCCTCTTTGGAAGAGTCTTTGACAACAAGTCAAACCATAAATGCAATGTGGGTCATGAAAGGATGAGTCCATTTCTAGTCATTGTAAGGGTCCTTGATTTATCAAATTCTATCTTTTTTGAACCCTCAGTAGCTAGAAGCATCTGATGCATCAAAATTAATGACCTGATATAATCGTGTGGATGCAAAATTGTTTGTGAAAGAATAATAATAACATTCTATAGAAATCAACCAATTAGGAAACTTCGAATATATTTAACAACACTATAAATTCATAATAAGTGGATAGTAGAACTAATGACTAATAAAAAGAAAACCACAATCTCTGTTGCACAGTTTGAAAAAATATGATTATGAATTTAGACAAAAGGAAAAGGATGATCAACGCTTCAAACCAACCACATTCTTACCATCTTTCTCTTTTATGGTGATTTCGTTTAGGGTGTTACCCCTCTATTTTAATTGTGTCCAGTTAGGTTTTCATGAGGCTATAGTTCTAGTATGATCATAACAACATGGGGATAGATTGCAAGGGAAATTTGTTTGGAGCCCTAATAACAACAAGATCATGTCAGATAATTATGGATGACAGCTTGCCTAAGATAGACTTGGAGGCTCACAGACCTATATGGAAAGATTCAAAATGGTCTTACATGAACTCATTTATGTATTGGATAATTCTAGGATTAAATGAATTTATGCTATTATCAATTGTGTTAGTCAGAAGTGGACCCTTCAAGATCATGAAACAAGATGGATTAGAATTCAAGTTATTTGGAACTCCCACTCTTCTTTTAATTCTGAAGTACATGGACTATTGGTCCTTCATAACAATCTAGCAACCACAAACCAACTACATCATTCCGAATTTACAAATAGGAGTGGTTTATTACAAATTGGAAATGGTTAATCATGTTATGTGGAGCTACAAGTTTGCCTTAGGTTTTTGGGTATGAATTGTTGTTGACTTCAACACTCTTTTTGTTGCCTCTCTTCATTAAAAAATGGGTCCCTTTTGGGGATAAATCGATGATTCGATAGGCCATAAGGAGTATGTGAAATGTGATCAGACTAATAAGCATCTCCTTTCTATGAAAAAGACATTGTTGAGCTACCTTCCATGAGGAAAATAATATTTTTATAATACATTCTAGAAAACTAACAATTTTTAGATTAGAGTTAAAGCTATGTAGATCTCATAGATCTTAGCCAAGACATATATCTTTAGGAAAGATTTAGATTGTATTGATATCATAGCAAATACAAATTTGCTTACCATCCTCACTTATGTAGGGAGGAAAACCCACGTGAATACTCCTTGGACCACGATGTATCAATTTTGATGTACATTTTTATTGTTTAGTAATGAAATGCCAAATGTATTTTCCAAAAAGAGGCACATCGAGCTTTCAAAAAATCTTTGGGGGATTTAATCTTGTGTGTTGCGTAATTGTGAATAGCAATGTGTATTCCAATCTACATAAAATTATGTTTAGATATGAGAAAATAGTTACAAGCATCACATAAATTTGTGTTTTCTGCAACTCTATATAAAGACATGCAGATTGATTCAAGGTCAACTAAGTTGAGAATTAGTCTAGAAGATATCCTGCAATATATGCTCATTTGTGTGCAGAAAATCAAGATATAAATAACAAGATCAAATACCAATAGCATGGGACAAAGATATGAGAACTGCAGTTGGGGATGGAAATGGGCCAAATGTAATAACTGGATAGATTTCTGAAGCTGAAAACTTGATAGTTGAGTCTCTTTGCTGATCTATCTAATCCACAAGAAGGAAAATGCATTAGATTGGATAGCTTAAGTTAACAACCCTATGGTTGCAGCCTGGAAATTATGTAATTTATTAATTATTGTATCATTACATTTAAGTAATATTAGTCACTTATAACCTCTCTGTAAACAATGACAGAATATGGCTAACAATTAAATCTAGCAGTATCATATCCACCTCATGCTACCTTGTAGTGTCAGCAAGAACCCCATAGGATTCCCCATTTGGTAGAATGGCTAACACCCATGGATGGTATTGATAAAGAGATGTAACGCATGACTGTAACACCAAGAATCAGTGTTCTAGGAAAATACCTGTAAGCATTAATGATACAAGATAAGATGATCTTGAGCTATAAAATTTCCATGTTGGCACTATATCCACAACTTGTGTTTAAATACTTTCATAACAGTGATAGAATCAGAATAGAGAGTGAGAGACAATTTTATGAAAATGAACAATAGCATGAAGAGTTGGTAAAATGAGGACTACCGTATAATATAAATTTCTCTTCAAACGATATCCTAAACAAAAATGAGTACTCCTAGAATTCACAGTATAACTAGAGCCAAACACATGATGTCTATGGTTAGGTTAAAATATTAAAAGCTAAATTTAATTGCTATAAATTTCTAACACATAAGATAGACAAAATATAGGTAGCTTGCTTAAAGTTATTTGTCAAAAACAATATTGGTAATAAATATAATCATGTGAATTTGAATAATGCATCAAACCATGCAATAAAAAAAATGCTGCTAATGCCATGGTTTGTTTTGTACACTATTCAAACCAATCTCAGCTAGTACCAAAAAAAGAACAAAGTCCATCAATTCCTTTCATTTAAAAGTACTCACCCGCTTGCTTGTCCGTTCCAAGGAACCACTAACCTCTCTAGTACCATATAAGGAAGAACCATGATGAAGCTACATCATTAATGTCAGATTGACACATATCAGCCTAAATGGGAAGGTTAGAAAATTTCTATGACTGCCCAAAATGGATTCAAAAAAATCAGTGAGATTACATCCATTACAAACAAATACATTCTATGTGTTTTGTAACAAAGCCTATAGTATGTGAACAATCATAGATTAGAGAATAGTCTCAAACCTCAATGGTGACAAATTGCTGCCCTTGCGGACGCTCACGAAATGGACTGTAATACGACACCTTTTGTATAGAAACATCAAGGAGAGAATATCTAGTCTTAGCATAAAAAAATGATAAACTTGGAAATGCATCTTTCCTTGCATCTTCATCACAATCAAAGCGATACACATCTTCTTCGAGGATAGGCATGAAAACCATATTCCTGGAGTGCTCCGTCTATCTAGATCCTTGTTGATCTTCCTGGCTAGTCATTCCTTGTTGGATTTTGTGTAACTTCAGAAGATATTCTTATTGTTCTTGTATTGTACCTCCTACGGGAGATGAACTTATTGTAATCAATCATACAAACACTAGAAGAACAATGTAGACCTTGGGGAGAAAAGCAAGCAAAAGAAAAGATAAAATAAATTATAAAATATAAATATATTGCTCCCCCAAGAGAAGTCGGCCCCAGTCAAAATATTATTGGAAAATATGTATAAATAGGAGGTGCCCCTCCTCATTATTCCACACAGCATCAACACAACAACACAAGTGAAGTTCGCAGTTTTCTGGGAGAGAGAGAAGTTCTCATGTACTGCAGAAGAAGATTGTTTTCAGGGTTTCTATCTTTGGAAAGCATTTCCATATTTTCTCTTTCTTATTCATTGTACTTTGTTCTTAGAATTATCATCTCTAGATGAAGGTTGCTAGGTTTTCTCCCATTTGGGTTTCCTAGGATAAAATACTCATGTTATTGTTTTGTGCTTTTTCTATCTTATAGTGATCCTATTGATAAATACAATTAAGATATACTGCTATAATCTTATAAAAATCTAACATGGTATCAGAGTAGTGCTAGAAGAAGTCATTGTTGGAGCTCTCTCGAAAACCTACCAGAACTATGGTTTCATCTTTCAAGGTCTTCACTCAACATTTTGGCAGAAAAAGATCCTTGGAAATTTCTTCTAAGGAGGGCACATCTTTTGGTGAAGATAGAATTCAATTCTGAGAATTTTCAAATTTTGACCTAATTATATAGCTCCAATAGAAATTAGGGTTTTAGTTTTTGACCTACTCCCTCCACAGTTTTGGATCGACTCTACCTCTTCTCAAATCACCTCTCTAGGGCGCATCTATCTGTGGAGTCAGTGTTTCAGATCTAGATATACAAATGATCAACATGGAGGCTAAAGGTAGTCCGGAAGGGGCTTCCAACTTCATTTCCAGGAAGTCTAGGGTTCTCCTTGAAAATGACCTATTACAGTTTGTAAATGTAAAGGCCCCAGAACCAGAAAAAGAAGAAGACCATCATCACAAGAAACAAAAGAATGAATATTGTACATAATTCTTCTTCATATCAACTCTATTAGGTACAGTTCCTACCACTAGTGATACTTGGCTCATAGATAGTGGTGCATCTAGACACATGACAAGATATAAATAAAATATCTCTAAAGTAGTTGAGAAAGACTTTCATCTCCGTGTTGTACTTGGAGATGATTCTGACTACGCTGTGAAGGGATCTGGGGCCACCTCCCTTCAGCTAGAGTCTAATTATACTCTACACTCAAGTGATGTGCTCTATGTACTTGGTATGAAAAGAAATCTTGTTTCTATCTGAACCTTAGAAGACAAAAGATGTAAAGTAGCATTTTAAGATGGAAAAGTACTTTCTTGGTAGAAGAAATCAAGCATGGACACAACCAAGGTAATTGGTATGAGAGAGGAGATCTTGTATCGATAGAACACACTACTAGTCCAAGCCCTTGTCCATGAATCTGCAAGTATAGGTAAGCTATGGCATCAAAGCCTAGCTCATATAAATTACAGATCCCTTCCAGCGGTAAAAAATATTGTTACAGGTAGACCGTAGAGGATGTGAAATTGGAAATAATGCCAAGAAATCCTTCCTAGATAGTGAGAGAAGATCCAGAGAAATCTTGGATCTAGTGTAGTCTGACTTGTGCGTCCCAATGACAGTTGATTCATTGGGATAATATCATTACTATGTGACTTTCATTGATGACTACTCACTTAAGACTTGGATATACTTTCTCAAGACCAAGGAATCTGAGGAAGTACTCAACAAGTTCAAAGAATTCAAAGCACAAGTCTAGAATTTGTCAGGGAAAAGGATCAAGATTCTAAGATCAGATAATGGTGGAGAATACACCTCTACATAATTCAATGAATTCTGCAAGGAATCAAGAATTAAGAGGGATCTCACAGTTCCCTACAACCACCCGCAAAATGGTGTTACTGAATGAAAGAACATAACAATTGTGGAGGCAGCCAAAGCCATGATACATGACCAGAGTCTACCTATGTTCTTATGGGAAGAAGCATATAGAACAACTATATATGTATAGAATAGATGCCCACATAAGGTAGTAAAGAACATGGACCCATAAGAAGATTTCACAAAAGAAAAACCAGAAGTGGGTCAGCTTCGAATCTTTGGTTGTCCAGTATACATTCATGTGCCCAAGGAGAAAAGGATGAAGTTAGAACCTTCAGACAAGAAGGGAAATTTTGTGGGATATAGTGAATCCTCAAAGGCACATAATTTATATCCCAGGATCCAGACAGATCGAAGTTAGCAGGGATGTGACCTTTGAAGAAGAAATGGCTATCAAGAAAGGAAGAGGATCAGACATGGAGATCGATGATTAGGAATTGGAGATGAGATCGTCTCCCTCTCCACTTGAGAATGAGTTAGAAGGAAAAGATGAACCCATCGATCCCATTGATTTAGTCGCAGCAGTTAATATTCTCGAAGATATGACAGTAAGTTGGAAAATACCTAGATGGGCACAACAGATCTTACAGGATGAAGAGAGTAATGAAGCTCCACATGGCACTTTTTGAGAAGGCAAAAGACCTTAGAGGTTCTCTAGTTATGTTGCATTGATGAGTCATATCATTGAATCATAACCCACCACTTATGAATATGCATCCAGACACCAAGTTTGGAAGGATTCCATGGTGGAAGAAAATCAATCCATCATGAAGAATGATGTGTGGGAGATTGTACTAAGACATGAGGGAAAGTCAGTTGTAACTTATAGATGGATATAAAAAATTAAACATGGAGCAGATGGTAGTATTGGAAAATACAAGGCTATGTTTGTATCCAGAAGGTTCTCTCAGAAAGAGGGAATCGATTAAGATGAGACATTTGCTCCTGTGGCTCAATACATTTCCATCAGATCGATCATTTCTATTGCTTCAACTATGGGATTGAAGTTGCATCAGATGGATGTCAAGACAACCTTTCTCAATGGTTTTATTGAGGAAGAAGTATATATTGAACAACTAGAAGGGTTTGTTTTCCATGGAAAGGAGTATCACGTATGCAAGCTGAAAAAGGATTTATATGGACTCAAGAAATCACCTTGAGCTTGGTATGGACGAATAGATGGATTCTTGGTGAGTCTCGGATTCACCAAGAGTAATGTAGACCCCAACCTTTACTACAAGGTTGTGAATGACGAGCCACTGATTTTGGTACTATATGTTGATGATCTATTTCTCACTGGAAATGAGAAACTTATTGTATGGTGTAAGAAGAAACTCGCTTATGAGTTTGAAATGAAGGATCTTGGATTGATGCATTACTTATTTGGATTAGAAGTATGGTAGAGGTAGAAGGATATTTTCCTAGGTTAAGGAAAATAAACCATAGATATACTGAAAATATTCGGAATGTTGGACTGCAAGTCCACACATGCAAATTTGAAGAAGCTGAGAGATTATGCTTCAGATTCAAATTTGATTGACCCCACAATTTATCGCCAGTTGATTGGGTCCTTGATGTATCTGAAAAACACTAGACTAATTTTTTTTTTTGATGTGAATTCCCTCAGTCAGTTCATGTGTGAACTGAGGAAGATTCCTTGGACTACTGTAAAACATGTGCTTAGATACTTACGTGGCACTATGGGATATGGTATATGATATGATTTAGAATGTGACTTGAAATTGCAAGGGTTATAGACTCGGATTGGGCCATATGCACTACAGATAGGAAGACCACTTAAGGATGTTGTTTTAGTCTGGGTTCTGTAGTAATTTCCTAGTGCAGTAGGAAGTAGAACTCAATAGCTCTCAGTACTGCAGAGGCAGAGTACATGGTTGCTAGTTCAACATCCCAGTAAGCTGTTTGGCTTCATAAACTTCTTACAGGATTGTTTGGACAGATTCCAAATCCAACTGTGATTCATTGTGATAACAAGAGTTGTGTGCAGATGTCAGTGAATCTTGTATTTCATGATAAGTCAAAGCACATAGAGATTCACTATCACTTCATATGTGATATGGTGCAGAAAGGTGCGATCGAGCTACAATATATTTTGACAGATGCACATAATGCAGATGTTCTCACCAAGCCTCTTCCCATGGTGAAGTTTGAATACTTTCATGGAAGACTTGGAGTAGAAGAGAACACATCCCTCCTTGAGAGGGAGAGATGACTGAGAGAAATTTACTATACTTTTTCCCAGGTACTTATTATCATCCAGGTCCTCAACTAGGTATGGGATAAATCCCATCGACAGATGAGACGAACAAGTAGAATATGGTAGTGTGATTGCACAGGTACATCTACTCATTCAGGTTCTCAGCCATGTTTGGGAGTAACCCATTGACATATGATACAAATAGGCGGTAGACGGTCATGCACATTTACTCGTTCATTTTCTCGGCTAGGTATGGGAGTACCCCATTGACAGATGAGACGAACAGGTAGTAGATGGTCGTACACACTTTCTCATCCAGGATCTCTAACTAGGAATGTAAGTATTCCATTGATAGTAGAGATAGATAGGTAGCAAGAGATTTTCTCTCAGACATCCGGATATAACAAATTCATAAATACAACCTTAAGTATGTTTAGAGATGATAGAGACAGTATAGATGTAGAAATGAAACCCTGATGATTGTGATGCTGATGAAGACCAAATAATACCTTCCTTGTTGAGAGGGAGTGTTAGAGTTTGTGCAACTTCAGAAGCTATTCTTATTGTTCTTGCATCATACCTCCTACGGGAGATGAAATTATTGTAATCAATCATACAAACACTAGAATAAAAATGTAGACCTAGGGAGAAAAGCAAGCAAAAGAAAAGATAAAATATATTATAAAAAATATTGCTCCCCCAAGAGAAGTCGGCCCCAGTCAAAATATTATTGGAAAATTTGTATAAATAGGAGGCGCCCCTCCTGATTATTCCAAACAACAACAGCACAACAACACAAGTGAAGTTCGCAGTTTTCTGGGAGAGAGAGAAGTTTGCATATATTACAGAAGAAGACTGTTTTCAGGGTTTCTATCTTTGAAAAACATTTCCATATTTTCTCTTTCTGATTCATTGTACATCGTTCTTAGAATTATCATCTCTAGATGAAGGTTGCTGGGTTTTATCCCGTTTGGGTTTCCCAAGATAAAATACTCGTGTTATTGTTATGTGCTTTGTCTATCTTGTAGTGATCCTATTGATAAATACAATTAAGATATACTTCTATAATCTTATGAAAATTTAACATTCCTGATGTTAATTGGTGATCTTCCATGTAGGAGAAATTTCTATGCTGAGCTCTGTTCTTGGGGAAATGGTCCCTGCCTATTCCAAACTAAAGTTAGGAAATCCTCCTACCTTCATTCATATTTCTAGTGTTTTATTCTATTTAAAATATACAGAATATCCTTGTGTTTCCTAGCATGTTTCATTTTATCTTTATATTTTAATGCTCTCTATATTTTCTATTATTTTTCTTACTCCAACTTCCCAATGGGAAAATTTGCTCCATTTGCAAGCTTTGAGAATTCAATAACAACATAACCATAGGTAGATAAGATAGCCATTATCCATTTAAGGTGTCCACTTCTTTGTGTGTAAGATCATAACATTGGTTCATTGCTCCACTAATGAAGTCTCTAGGTCATTTAACTCAATGTAATCCATCTCATGAACCTTTGTACGATTAGAGATCTACAAAAGACGTTATAGTTTCATGCTTTGCTATAAAGCATGAGCAAGAAAACAAACCAACATAACTGGAACAAATATATAACAAAGTAAGTGGAATTTTCATTGCTCTGACACTGGAGTGAAACCCATGTTAACAAAATGGCAAGACCTTGGGGAGGGAGAGTACTATCAAGGACTCAACCTTAATTGATGAAGACAATAAAGACCAAACTTTGCAGGACATAAGAGTCCCTAGCTCTAACTGAGTGATTAATGAAGGACCTGTAAATATCATAGGAACATTAAGGAAATGGAGTGAAGGCAATGAGTAGCCTCAAAGGAATGCCAACTCACCAGGCCATGTGGACACCCAAGAGAAAACAAGGAAGGAATTCAAATAACTTAGATTCAATTAATAATAACCCAACTAACAGTAATCTCAAATATTTCCACAAGATAATTTAATATGTTGTTCAAGTCACAATCGCAACTGGTACACACCTCCATCAGATATTGTGATAGGAAATGGTCACAGGAAGGATAAAATCAAGAGGAGATGGAAACGATTACATGAAATGCCACTCTTAGAAATTTCACCTCAATCTTGAGGTTTCCCAGATCTATTCCCTATGAAATTTCATCCTTAAGGTTGTGTTGTTGCACAACCTAGCATTATTGAGATTGCAAGGAGGAAACTGGTAAGGTCCTCTCTTTTAAGGTTTCCCAGCAACAAGTTCCATACATATAACAAAAATTACTAATGGTCCTTAATCCTCAATGCAATCTTGTAAACACAGATGATTTCTGGGAATCTTAATCATTGGAATTATCAATTTTAGTCATTA
The DNA here is from genome assembly GCA_001517045.1 of Pseudotsuga menziesii. Classification (NCBI taxonomy): domain Eukaryota; kingdom Viridiplantae; phylum Streptophyta; class Pinopsida; order Pinales; family Pinaceae; genus Pseudotsuga; species Pseudotsuga menziesii. The sequence continues at coordinate 30,888 of LPNX010984345.1, read as the reverse complement.
ATTTGTGGTCCACAGATGTAATTTATACAATCCCTTTAATGATCTTAAAACAAAATTAACTTATCTTGTAGATATTTGACAGTCAATTTATTGTTGGTTTCAATTGCTATATGTTTAGTTTCAATTTGAGAGTTTAATTGTGCCCAACAATGACACACAGTCACACTAGCAGATACTCAGTTATTCCCAACAATGACATGTAATCACACTAGAAGAGACACTAAGTTATTCCCAACATAGATAGTCATGCCCAATAATGACACACAGTCACACTAGAAGAGACACTCATTTATGCTTAGCAAAGACACAATCATTCCCAACAGTGACATAGTCACACTAGCAGATATAATCAGTTATGCATAGCAGTAACACACAGTCACACTAGAAGAGACACTTAGTTATGCCCAACTGAGACACAGTCACGCCCAACAATGACACTGTCATGATAGCAGAGACACTCAATTATTCCTAGCAGAGATACTCAATTATGTGCAACAGAGACCCAATCAGGCCCAACAGTGACACACAATCACACTAGCAGAGATACTTAGTTATGTCCAGCAGAGACACAATCATGCCCAGTAATAATACACAATCACACTAGCTGAGACACTTCACGACCAAAAGAGAGAGGATGTTTTACTAGGAAAAAATAATATCGAACTTGGTAAAATTAATAAAATGATTCCTCTCTATGTAACAACTCAACCAGGGTTTTGAACAATGTTAAAAGCACTGTAGTCATTAACTGATCACATGCACAGTCTAGATTTACGAATAGGTATGTTTAGTGAATATTCTATTATGTGTCAGATGTTCCACCCAAAATTGGTGAATGTGATGTTTAAAAGCATCGTAATTCAAATCATGCTTCCTTCAAAATACAGGCTATGAAGATGTCTGATTGTATGGATCTTGCATAGTTGGGGAATACTGAAGTAGATTCTACCAATGTTTCTTTTAAGGGATGCTCAATTAAGGAAGAGTTGCATGTGTTAATGGAAAGAGATATTGTTGGTTCAATCTTGGTAGTATATCAAGCAAAAAACTTTAACAGTAGTGTACCATAAGATTCTAGTGTGAAGTAAGCAAGTTCTCATGCTTAAATTTTAAATGGTCTTATTGTAGAGTTTTCTATCATCCTCAATCATTGTTGTTCTATATGTTGATGTACAATGTAATCCTTTCAATTATTTTGACCCATTGATGTGTGGAGAAAAATAGATTGCTTCAAACACACTAAAACTTCTATCACCAAAATGCAGATATGGCAAGGAGGCACCCAAGTGCTATGTGCATTCCTACATACAGAGGATACTACTACAACTTCAGAAGGCTTTGGTCCTTTCAAAAGGAGACCAAAGAACATACTATAGTGGTAGAGTCCGTGTAACTTATCATATTCATTTCAAATAGAACAAGGGGGGTATTTCATAGTATTAGTTGTAAATGATAGTGGGCAACTAAATTAAAGTCATAAAGAAGCTATCTTTATGGATGCATAAAACTTGTTAAATTTTGTTTTGTGTTTGTGATTTTGTTATCCAATATAAATAATTTCCATCAGAAGTTACATAAAACTTTAGAGATCAGAAGAAATCAATGTGCATGACATGCAATGGAATGGATGGGTCCGTGTCTGGACAATAAATCGATCTAAATATGTAGAAATGGAGTTGTCCAACTTAGGAATTCAAGCTTGGAGCAGCAATGACCATTTAAAACTCTTATTAATACTACCTTTCCAAATTAAAAATACCCATAACGCTAACATTTTGACTTTCAAGTTTACCAAAAAACACTGACATAATTTTTAGACTAAAAAAAGTACATACTTATTTTCCTATGACCAAATTTCTACCTTTATATTCCTCCAAAACATTTATAGTGGTTTTACTCCTCCAAAACATGCTTTGAAGGGATTGATGTCCACCACTAGGATGTTTTGAGCACCAAGTGTGGGTTTTGTGGTATTGGACATGGTTAGGTGAGGAAACTTATGTTGGAGTCCCTAAAACAATATCCTAGGCATGCAAGGATAATAACAATGCCTCAAACCACCACACAATATTACCTCCTCAATGGTTCCTTCACCAAGGAGCGGAGATGACACTTTCCATAAGGATTTGTTGAGCATTCGGTTTGGCTCTTGGGGACCCATAGATGGTCAGGGATGGATGCTTGGGACTTAAACAAAGCTTCCAAGTCTCCATGTTCAAGAATGATGCCTCAAACTACCACACATTAGATTTGAAGGGATCGTTCACCTTTTAGTCAAGATATTTATGTCAATAGGAGTTTTTTAGAATTAGGTATGGGCATTGTGATGTTAATCATGGCAAGGGAAAAAACTCAGGCCTTAGACCCTAAATATAACTCAAAGTGTTCAAGGGTCATTAACAAAATCAACAACCACCATAGAAAACATCCAATGGGGCCGTTCACATCAAAGAGAAGCCATGTGTGCTATTAGAAGGTTTCAAGCACCATGTATGGGTTATGGGGTATTAGACATGGTCAGGGGAGAAAAATTAGGCCTTTAACCGTAGAGTAAGCTACTAAGAATCAATGGATAACAAAGAAAATCAAAACCACCAAGCATGTCATCTTAAGAATAATATTGTCCTTTAAGTGTAGATACCAATCCCATTGCGAGGTTTTAATTACGTTAGGTTTGAGTCTTTCGGTCTTGGATATGGTATTAGTAGATAACCTACCTCCTTAGGCCCTAAGGAATGATATGGGAATTTTTGAAATAAATAATTGATGATTGTTTTTAATAGACCAAAGTAATAAATTTTTCAATAATTAAAAATAATAAAATCAAGAAAAAAAACATATTTTCAGTTTAATTAATTAATCTATAGGTATGGTTTTTGTTGCTCGAATTGTTAGTGTCAGTCATGTCCTATGAATTTCGCAATAACATTTCCTATGAATTTCGATGCTGATTCTGTTTATGCAAATTTTAAGGCTATATACAAGATGAGGATAAGGGCTTCATACTCAATGATGTTATTGGTATAGATAAAGTATAGCCTATAAGTTAAATAGAGCAGATATTCATCCTTGGGAGCAATAAATTAGATGGTAGTACCAACCCCTAATTTTGTCCTGGTGTCCTCAAAGTACAAATTCTAGGTGTCAAGTTTAACAATGAAATAAGGCTCAGTCAGAGGTTCCTATAGAGCAACCAAATGCATGTTGAACTCCTAAAATACAAAGGGCTTTCAAGAGTTTTTAATCTCAAAGGATAGTGTAAGCATATATGTGTGGAAAACATAATAGTAAGGCATATATTTTCTATGCGTATATAACATGTCTTCTAATTAGCCAGGGTCCTACTAATGTGATGTAATAAATAACACATGCTCTCTGATCATCAAACACTGAAATTATGCACAGGCCTTGTTCTTTTGATGAGGTGGCTGTTGAGGACATAAGAAACAACTCATCAATAGTTTGGCGAATGAGGAGTTAGTTTTGGGTGAACTGATCAGTCATGCAACCATCCCCAAAACTGAGTAATTTTGGGCACATTTGGGGGACTTTCAAGTACTTAACCAACCCTAAATAGCCCCAATTCTTAGTTCTAGGTGTGATTCTTGAGCATAGTTTCATGTGCAGTAGCATTGTTGTTGGTCCCGAGCAAGATTTGGGACCTTTCCACCCATATAACAATAGTAGTTAATATGAATACAAGATATGGCCATGTTCACAGACCTAAGTCAAGCATTCTAGGAAGTCAAATGGGCATGGAAAATAACCTTAATCCATCCTAGTATTACAACCAAATATTGTCATCACATTTAGCCTTATATTTGGTTTGTTTTAGTATTTTTTGGAGAATCATAATGACACCTAGAAATCACAAATAATCCCTAATATAGATCTGGACAACGTAGAGTTAATTTTGTACAAATGTGTGGCAAAAAAATGAGCAATGGAAATGAAACCTAAGCACCCTATTTTTTGGGGCTTTTAAACCTTATCTTCTAAGCAAGCTCTTCCTTGGAAATTTTTTTTGGGAAATTTTAGTGAAGGTTTTGTGGTTTGTGCCCCTTTTAACTTTAAGTTCATCACACTCCTTTTTTTCCCCAGTTTACACCTCTTGCAAATTTTTTAAGGGAAGCATTGGTAATGTGTGATCTATGGACCTAAAAATGTCCAAACTTGGTGCATATTTTAACTATAAGGTCGTCACACTCATTCTCATAATTTGGGCACTCCTGGGAAGTCTTGAGGCAATAAACAACAACAATGAGCACCCTAATATTCATGATAGAAAAATTTGGGTTGTTACCAAGCACATTTGGGAATGGTTAAAGACTATTCTGGGTGGTTAATCCAATTCCCATCCTTGTTTAACCTTCATACTTCCCTAATGAGATATTCCCTAATGTGTTAAACCGCATATCTATATTTCTCTTTGTCCTTTGAAAGCCTTGGACAACACTTATTCTTCCCTGTTGTTCATGCATTGTAGATCCAATAGTATTTATTTTGCTCTTTTAGTTTTCTTGTAAATATGCTTATGACACTAGGTCAGAAAATCTCAATTCATTTGGAACTAATACTCTATTTTATAGTTAAAGTGAGAGAAGACTCTTAACGTTATACCAATATTTCCACTACCGCTAAGTATTAAAAATGTGATCTATATACTACTGATCTATGCTTGGAAAAATCTTGAAGTTGTATCTTGAAACTTTAGAAGCTTTACCCTTTATTTTAAGCTGCCATATTTTGCATACAAACTTGACCATTATAAGAAAATAATAAACAATTGGTATCCAAGTTTAAATCTCAATACTACTGTGTGAAATAATGGTTTAATAATTCATTAAAATATCATCTCTAGTACAATAAACTGACATGCCACTAACTCCTTTTCGTGCCTTGCATAAATCAATTATCTTTATCATACTCTTATCTTATTTGTTAGACACCATGACAAGTATATGAGGAAGAGTTGACAAACTAAGGCTTCAAGCCTCTCCTGGGTAATTTCAAATTCATTTTCTCCATACACAACCATAAAGGATTAGCTTAGCCTCATTTGTTTATCTGTTATATACTATTGATCCTTTCATTGGTTAGGTTTCATTCTAAGCATGATCATCCCCATGAAGGTAATGTACAATGGCATGTTTTATAGTATATTGTATTTAAGTCATCCCTCAAAGAGTAGTCTTGAGAACTCCTATATTAATTTTAGGCACAAAAGGCAGTAACTTATCTATTCTCAATGATATGGATGTATAAAACAGAAGCAACAAGCATTAATATGAGGTTTGGTTGCCTCCACTACCTCAAATATTTATTTATGGTCACCTGCCAGACCTCAAATAATAAACAAAACAACTTCTATTCAGGTAGCCCAAAATGTTGTCTCTGAATTTGTTCGCTCAAATTGTATCATAGCTTTGGGATATTTGGCAGTGTGTTTCCTAATCCTTTGGGTCCATGGACTAATAATCTGTATGCATGCATTAAAATGATCAATCTTTGTATGCGACATAAAATACAGTGTTGGTTTTGTCACATCTCATATTAAATGACATGATGAAGGTCAAAGGTTAAATAAGTGATATGGATATTCATCTAGAGGATGAATACTTGCACATCTATAATCTCATGAAATTCTATCATCAATTCTTTGTAGTCACATATAAAGAAAAAAAATGGGGAATACCTAATCCTAGTTGAAGGTTTTGATTTGGTGGGTCTATTTAAAAACCATATAATAATGATTACTTTAATGTTCCTATGTAAATAGTCCTAAAAAATAGTGGGTGGCATCCAATGAGATGGAAATGTCCAAGTGTGACCCTCTTCTCATTGTAAACTGGCCAACTTCTGAAGTAATTAACAACAACGTACAACAAAAACTCTAGGAATGTTTAGCCTGGTTTGTCCTTCCAAACAAAAATGAAGAAGCCCCAAGTCTAAAGATGGGCAATTTTTGAGGAATAAAAGCAGACAAACCACCTGTAGAAATCATACCTGTTGAAATCATGCCTACCGAAATCAATATTTCTCTTCACTAATCATATGTGGGTTGATTACCTACTCCTGTGGATGGAGAAATGTACCACTTATTTTTGTCATCTATTGCTTATCCTTTTACCTAGGAATTTACCACAGTTCACCAAAAAAATTAGAGCTTACTTTTCACTAGCTTGAGTGAATTCTTTTATCAATATACAGACTTCAAATAAATACCAAGAAGTGAGGGCCGAATCACTCCTGCACTCATAGCTGTTATTTCTCAAATGGAGTGGAAATAGGGGATAGAAAATTATACTTACAAAAGACAATTTTACAGTTGATGAACTCCTGAAACCAATCACGATGTCCTAAAACCAGCCATTGTGGGTCAATCAACCAGTGAAGGAAACTAGCAGAGCAAAGAAGGAACCCATGGATTCGTTAGAGTTTCAAGAATCAATCCAGTGAAGGAACCAACAGAAGTCAAATCGCAAGTCACAGAGTATCAACCCGAAGGAACGACCAGCTCTGCGAGGGAACTGAAAAGTATTGGACTGCAGTTTTTGTAACGTGCGGGAGGGGACTTAGCTGTAGGCAAGTGAATAATGAATGAAAATGTTTAGTGTTATATGCTTTGTTTTTTTGTTTATTATTTTTTATTATTTTGTTATTTTGTTATTTTTTTGGAACATGTCAAGAAATACCCCAAAATGCCAAGGCACACATATACTAGGCTTCAAACCATGTCATTTGATGTTAAAATATAGCCATTGAAGCCATTGAATACGAGGAGTTATTTACTCCAATAAACTACCATCCATTAGAAACATGTCATTTCACTATCAATCCATTAATAATCATTAGGGCACTCCACACAAAACACATGTCTCATAATCAATCCAAGGGATAGATCTCCACATAGATATGCATAGTGGAGCAAGTATGTTAAGATACATCACGTGATGCAAGGTGAAAGAACTTCATAAAATATCAACTAGGAGGATGATCCATTAAGAGAACCCATGCACATATAAAAAGTGTCAATAGATGAGTCATCAAGCATGATAATCCAAGAGGTAGAAGTGAGTCTCCTCCTAGTGAAACATCAACTCAATCAAATGATACTACCATCTCTAATCATATGGGTGTATGCACAAATGAAGGGAACCATGAAGGTGTGTACTCCTAGTCCGTAAAAAAGTTCCACATGCCCGCTTGTAAACCCCATCCGTTATGATGAAAATCACAAGTGAAATTTCAGGATACATGCATTATGATTAAATATAGTAGTTCACCTTGGAAATGTATGCACTTCTATTAGGATTGTATTTTATGGTTAGAAATTATCTTGATATGTGTTCCCATCTTATTGAAAATCAATTTGACAATACAAACACTTGTGACCCCCTCCCTTGTGCCTCGTGGTAATGATTCCTCTTCCATTCTTACTTTTTTCGCAGAGTGGCCCTGTCAATTCCATACATTAGTAAGCATTTTTGCTTCATGCATCAACTTCCTTTCATGTTCATATGGTCCCATTCCCCATTCCAAACTTTGCAAGTTGTCGTTTTCATTCACGACAATTATTTGCCATTATCTATATAGTGATATGATTTAACAAATAAGTCGAGGTAACATCGTACACCTCTAAGATATATATGTACAACCCATTTGTATGGTTCATCCATGCGAGGCACTAATTTTCCACATGGACCGTTCATGCCAATTGCCATATTTTCTATGTTCACCAATGAAAAGTCCACTTATCCACCATGTCCAAACTCTTCAAACACAAATTAACAAAGAAATCTCAATAAGATCAAATTTGAAATACCTAAATATGACAAGCAAGATGATAGAAAACCTATTATGTGGATTAATATAGTACAAAGTTAACATCTTTTTAAAAATGTACATTAGATATTGTTTCATTCACTAGTTATGTCTTTGCTTTAAGTCTCTACATTTTGTATATATAATTTATCAATTTTTATCATAATTATAAATTAAACTTATTGGATTTTTAATTTTTAATTGAATTTTTTTATTTAAAGGTTTTTCTTTGATACTCATCATTATTGTATTTGAAATAATGTTTTCACTTTGTCTCTTAAACATTTAATTATTTAATGAATAAAATTCTCAAGATAATTTTTAAGCATTAGCTTTCAGTATGATAATGTTATATAGCTATTTGTGATATGTTGGCTCTTAAACTTCTTCAAATTTAAACCACCCTATCTCATTTTTAATATAATTGTTTAAAAAAATATTAGTTTATTGTTTTTCTCTCATTTCATGACATGTTAAAACAATATTCAAACATATAATGTTAAAATATATACATAAAATAAATAATACACATCAATTTCTTAAGTGAATCAATAATGAGAAAATATAGATTAACTATTTTGAGAAAAAATATTACACCATATCAATGCATGATATGGGTTGTTATTTTCAAATCCAAGGTCAAGTTTTTTTTTTTTCCATAATGATCTTGTTGCAATTTATCATATGGAGAATTCTAAGATTAAACTATTTATAATTCATATATGAAATACTATAAATAGTCCAACCCTAAGTTTAAAGTGTTTATTAGACTAACAATATTCTAAATGGAATGTATTCCAAATACAAGTCATGTAATAAGATTTAATCTTTAATTTAGGTGGTTAATAAAACACTGTAATAATGCAAAATAAGTGTTTAGGTTTGTGTATTCAAAATTTATTGGAACTTTAATTGCAATTTGATTTAATGTTTTTTGGAGCTGCTTTTAGGTGTTTTTTTTATTATATAAGTTTTTAAATAGGAGAATATTTGTTTCAAATAAGATAATGTTTAATGATAGCATTATGTAGAAAATTTTAATTATTTGAAAGATATCATCTTTAATTTAATTTTGATGTATTTTAAAATAATAGCTTATTAGTTTTAGTTTTACATAAAATGTGAATTTTTGAAATAACAGATTGATGATTGTTTTTAATAGGCCAAAGTAATAAAGTTTTCAATAATTAAAAATAATAAAATCAAGAAATAAAAAACATATTTTCAATTTAATTAATTAATATAAAGGTATGGTTTTTGCTGCTCGAATTGTTAGTGTCAGTCATGTTTGATGATGATGATGATGGTGATCACGATGTTGATGTCATATGAAATGATGAAGATGATGATGATGATGATGATGATAATGATGGTGATGATGATGATGATGATGAGGATGATGATGAGGATGATGATGATGATGTTTGAGTCTGGAAACCATCCCAGACCGTCAATGTATGCGTCTAGTCTAACCATGCCAAATTTCACACCTAGTCGGCACATATATAAAAAATTTCAATGTTGGCCCCACGTAGCACATTAATTAAATTATCGGTATGGTTATTGGTTTTCGAATTGTTAGTGTTAGTCATGTTTGATGATGAAGATGACGCTGAAGTTGACGATGATTATGATGACAATGATGATGACGATGATTATGATGATGTTTGTTATGACAATGACAATGATGATGACGACGACGACGACGACGACGACGACGACAGTGATGAAGATGGTGATCACGATGTTGATGTCATATGAAATGATGAAGATGATGATTATGATGACGACGACGACGACGACGATGATGATGATGATGTTTCTGGGTACCCTCCCACACTGTCAATGCATGCGTCTAGTCTGACCATGCCAAATTTCAGACCAAACTAACACATATATAAAACTTTTCAACGTTGGCCCCACGTAGCACATTAATTAATATATAGGTATGGTTTTTGTTGCTTGAATTGTTAGTGTCAGTCATGTTTGATGATGATGATGAATATGGTGATCACGATGTTGATGTCATATAAAATGATGAAGATGACGATGATGATGATGATGATGATGATGGCGATGATGATGATGATGATGACGATGATGATGACGACGATGATGATGATGATGTTTGAGTAAGGAAACCCTCCAACAATGTCAATGCATGTGTCTAGTCCAACCATGCCAAATTTCAGACCAAGCCGACACATATATAAAAAATTTCAACGTTGGCCCTAAGGAGCACATTAATTAATCTATAGGTATGGTTTTTGCTGCTCGAATTGTTAGTGTCAGCCATGTTTGATGATGATGATGATGATGAAGATGGTGAGCACGATGTTGATGTCATATGAAATGATGAAGATGATGATGAGGATGATGACGATGATTATGATGATGACGACGACGATGATGATGATGGTGATTATGTTTGAGTCTGGAAACCCTCCCACATATTCAATGCATGCATCTAGTCTAACCATGCCAAATTTCATACCAAGCTGACACATATATAAAAAATTTAACGTTGGCCCCATGTAGCACATTAATTAATCTACAGGTATAGTTTTTGTTGCTCGAATTGTTAGTATCAGTGATGATGATGATGACGATGATGACGATGATGATGATTATGATGATGTTTGAGTCTGGAAACCATCCCACACCATCAATGCATGCGTCTAGTCTAACCATGCCAAATTTCAGACCAAGCCGACACATATATAAAAAATTTCAACGTTGGCCCCATGTAGCACATTAATTAATCTATAGGTATGGTTTTTGTTGCTCGAATTGTTAGTGTTATTCATGTTTGATGATGATGATGACGATGGAGATGGTGATCACGATGTTGATGTCATATGAAATGATGAATATGATGATGATGACGACGACAATGATGATGATGATGACGAGGATGATGATGATGATGACGATGACAAAAATGATGATGATGATGATGATGATGTTTGAGTCTGGAAACCCTCACACATACTCAATGCATGCATATAGTGGTCGAAAATTCGAGGAAGTGCCAAAGTTAGGTGTCAAACCTTTGATGAGGTGGAAGGTCAAAAATCTGACGAAGTGTGAAGGTTGAAAATCCGACAAAGTTTGTGTCCAAATCTTACTAAATTCGTAATTTGAAAGTTAAATCCAACAAAACATTAGATTTCATTGAATGTCATCGGATTTTGTCATCAGATTTTGGGTTCAAATCTTGTTGTGGATATGCAATTATTTTACGGTGTCTTGATTACTACTTTTAACCTTATTTACTCACAACATAATATGGATTATATATTAACATGTTAAGTATCAAGGAAAAGATCCTATTTTCATGTCTGATGCTTAACATAAATGTTATTTTTAATACTTACCTTTTATTAAAATTTGAGCTTAACAATAAGGTCATCTACACACTAGCTGAAAACACCATAGACTTAGTTATCTATATGGATCACCATCATCCTATTGCAACTAAAACACAACATACAATTACTCAACAACATAGAAGACTAAATGAACATAAGTAGGTCCATGATCATGTTGACCAAGTAGAACTAGACCCAACACCTAGTCACATAAATCATAATACAATGAATACAAGTCACTTACACCACTAGTTGTTTTGGACTTGATGTGACACCTTCATCTCATCAAGGATTCTTCCCACTCGTACTCATGTACAAAGGTAACCCATGTGAATATTTTTCTCCTTAATGATTAATCTTTCAGAGTTACATAAGTATTTATTTACTTATTTATTTGTAGAATGCATTTGTTTGACTGCTAGCTAGAGTATTATCTCCTCATTCCAAGCATTTGTTAATTATAACCCATTTTACATGAATTTTGGTTATCAATTTAACTCGATAAGTATCCATGTACCATCATCTATTAAATTTGCTTGCTAGAGACATAATCAAAATACGAACATAATTTGTAATATGATCATCACACACATATATATAAATTCTCCAAAATAATAATCCATAAGTCCACAATGTCATCAAATTGATGAGGTTCCACAACAATAAGCAAATACAGACAAACCATTTGGTAATTCAGATGGTTTGGTCAAAATGGGGCATTACATAGAGATGTGGTATTCAACGGAAAGGTTATGTATACAGATTAGTTGTAGGGAAAGAAAGAGGAAAAGGAAAACACAGAGTACACATTGCTTGATGAAATAAAAGAAAATGAAGTTATAAAGGTACCAGAAAATCAAGAGCAACAGAAGGTATCTCAAATTCCTGCAAATGTAAGAAGATATACGAGGTTAAGTAGCCCCCCTAAATGATTCTCTCTTTCAATGTATTATTTATTGATGACTGATTCTGGCAAACCAGAATGTTATGAAGAGGTAATATAGGTACAAACTAGAAAGAAGTGGGAGAAAGGCATGCATGAGGGGATGGACTCATTGGTAAGAAACCAAATTTGGGATTTGGTTGAGTTTCCTGCAAAAAAAAGAGCATTGCAGAATAAATGGGTTTATAGGTTGAAGGAAGAAGATGGAGGAAAGAATCGATACAAGGCTAGAATTTTTGTAAAGGGGTTTGCACAAAAGAAAGGTATATAATTTGATGAAATTTTTTCTCCTATTTTAAAAATGACTTCAATTAGGATTATTTTAAGTCTATTGGCAGTATAATATTTGCATCTTAAATAGTTAGATGTAAAAACAACCTTTCTCCATGGGGATTTGGAGGAAGATATTTATATGTAGTAGCCACATGAGTATGAGGTCAAAGGGAATCATATTTTGGCTTGCAGGTTGAAAAAGAGATTGTATGGATTGAAAAGCTCCAAGGCAATGGTATTTAAAATTTGATAAGTTTATGACAAAACAAGGTTATAGTAGATGCCATTCTGACCACTGTATTTATTTCAAGAGGCTAGATAATGGAAGGTATATTATCTTGTTATTGTATGTGGATGACATGCTTATTGCAGTGTCTAACATGGAGGATATAAATGTGCTCAAAAGAAAACTAGCTAAATCATTTGCGATGAAGGATTTTGGTGTTGCAAAGCAAATCCTTGGTATGAGAATAACAAGACACGAAAAAAATCACAAATTGACATTGTCTCAAGGTGAGTACATAGAAAAGGTGTTGGAGAGGTTTATAATGTAGAATGCAAAACCAGTTGTTACACCTTTGGATATCAATTTAAAACTAAGTAAGGATATGTGTCCCAAGACACATGAAGAGATAGAATGCATGTCCAAGGTTCCCTATTCATCAACAGTTGGAAGCTTCATGTATTCCATGGTGTGCACAAGAACAAATATTGCACATGCAGTGAGAGTTGTGAGTAGGTATATGAACAATTAAGGTAAAGATCATTGGAGGATATCTTGATTACCTCTTCTCATGCACTATGTTTTGGAGGTCAGGACACTATTCTACAAGGATATGTTGATGTAGATATGATAGGTGATAAAGATAGTAGGATGCGCACCATGGGGTATGGTTTTACTATAGGTGGAACACAAATAAGTTGGATTTAGAAACTGCAAAATATTGTTGCACTTTCAACAACAGAAGCATAGTATGTTGCTGCTACATAGGCTAGTAAAGAGATGATTTGGTTGCAGAGGTTCATGGAGGAATTGAGTAAGAAGCAGGAAAATAGAAGGTTGTACAGTGACAACTAGATTTCCATTCATCTTGCAAAGAATTCAACTTTTCATTTGAAAACTAAACATATACAACTCAAGTACCATTTCCTAAATTTTGTTCTAAAAGATGGACTGTTAAAGTTGGAAAAGATACATACTATCCATAATCCTGCAGACATGTTGACAAAGGTAGTAACTAGGTATACAATGAGTTCCTTCTCGATTTCAGTTGGCCTTCAATCATGAAGGTGAAGAAGAAATTTTTTCCAAGTCCAAGCTTTAAATCATAGTCCACCAAGTGTAGCAGCGGTGGAGTTGTTGTGATCAGTCCCCAAGTGATATTGTTGGTTGTGGAGCCTGATCTTCTAGATTTAGAGATGTTATTGTTCAGTCATTTTTGTACCCTAGTTTTACTGTACACACATCCCAGCAGAGGGGTATGGGGGTCCAAGGGCCAGTGGGGCTCTAGAGGGGGCTCAGGGGTAGCACCCTTGAAATAAATTTTTTGGGATGTTTGTTAGCCAACATTTTACGAGCCCATGGTATTGGGTGACCCATGGTATTTTCCCATGGTAATTCCCCTATAAAAGAAAAGCATTGTAATATGGCTATGTATTGTATTGTAGGTTTGTAAAAGCATTCTTTGTGATTGAGAGAGAGAGAGACCGCAAGAGAGTCAAGAGGAACTGCATCGGGGTTGCTACAGGCTGTATCCCTTCATTTTGCTGGATGAAATAATAATAAAGGACTGGAAATTTTTGTGTCGACGTATACCATCTTGGGAGAACCATGTTATATTTGTGTCTCTTTTCTAATGTGTTTTAATATTTTAATCTTATTTATCTTTTATTGTTATTGCTCTGCAATCCTATTTTTCTAAAAAGGTTCTCTATCAGAGATTGGATTAGAAAGGGATACCCTTTAGGTGCCAACGATGTCATTATTATGGGAATATTATGATCCAATGTGCACTTCCTTTCATAGATAAGAAATCATCTCTAAGGAAGCGCCCAACCATAGGTATTGACGCTCAGTCAGAGCGACACCCATGGAAACGTGGTAGAAGAGAATCTATGATGGCCACTATTTTTTTTAATAAAATAGATTCTAGAAGAATGGGTTCCTCAATGAATCCAAAATAATTTTATGGAGTGGAGGCTTGGATTGATTCTGTTCTTGATCAGGTCATTTCTCTTGAAGACAACTAGCTGACCAACCTACCTACTGAAGACCAATATGATGGTTCACTGGGAAAGGTTTGCTCACACTCTTCTCATGTTAATTCTCTGGAAAATTCTTTAAATTTGTTGGGAAATGATTGGATTAATCCCAACATCACTTCCTCTTTCAAGATCAGGTTCATGTTTCTTCCTCCCCCTCCCTTATGGTAAGAAACCTTATCTACTACTAGATCCCTTCTCTCTTCCCATGACTTTTGTTTATCCTACCCCCTCTGAGGTTTTAGATGTTTGATCTTCCTATATTTTGGATGAAGTACCTATCCATTTCCATCTTAGGTCTAGGGAGATTCCTACCCTTTTTTAGATTTATCTGGGTCACAATGGATAGGGTAAGAATCTCCCAATATATACAAAGGGGAAGGATGTGATAGGAAACCTCATATTTCTATTGCGTAAGATTGTGTTCGAGTGGAAAAATATGTTGGCAGGAAAAAGAAAATTGATGAGGAGCTTAGAGAAATGAAATCCCTGAGAGGGGTTCCTCCATGAAAATTATTTCATTCAATTTTTTCAGGGTTTGGAAAGCCCCTCCAAAAAATATGCCCTTAAGAGGTTGGTGTTTGCAAATCAACCAATGATGATTTATTGTAATAATTTTTGGGTAATGGTGAGTTAATTACAAATGCCTTGGGAGGAATTTTCAAAGACTAGAATTATGTGGCACAAGATGCAAAATGACAGTTTGGAGGTTTAGAAATCAGATGGAATCCTATGTTTATCAACACCCAAAGCTCATTAGGTTTTTATTTAGGACTGGGGGTGGAGGTTTTCTTAGTAGCTATGGTGTTAGAAAAACAATATTGTAGAGAAATAACATAAACAAGATACAAAAGTTAAAAACATAAACAAAATACAAGAGAGACACCAATATAACATGGTTCAACCAAGATGGGCTACCCCCACACATAAATTTCCAGCCCTTTTATCATACCATCCATAAAAATAAAGGGATACAACATGCAACACATCCACTGCACTTCCTCTTCACTCTCTCATAGTCTCGTCTCACAATACAATACCTAGCCATAATACAATTCCTCATACAAAAGATGGTTTCCTTCTAAGGATAAAATCTCTAACATATTTCTACCATCATATTTGAGATCTAATGGATGGCTTATATTTACTACGAAATTACAACATTTTACAAGGCATTTTCTTGAAATTTTTGCCTCCCCCATGGACCCGTCATGGAGACACTACTACATATGGCTCAATTTTCCCACGAAAATTTTAAAAACATTGTTTTTTGTGGAAAAATAGTTTACATTTTTGGAAAAAATTGAAAATCATCCCGACGTTCATCACTATAGCGACGTTCTTGAACATTCTTCGCAATTCCTACAAACGTTCGTTGCTATTGCGATGAAAGTTCAAGAACGTCGCTATAGCGATGAAAGGTCAAGAACGTTGCTATAGAGACAAAGTATCAATGTTAAGGGTTGCAATCATTGTTAAGGATTAATGATCAAAGATACATGTTAAGGATTAAGGATTAAAGTTATATGTTATAGGTGTTAGGGGTTATGAATTCATGGTCATAAGGGTTAGGGTTTACATGGATTTAATGATATATTATAGGTTAATATGGGTTGGTGGTAAGTGGATATAGGGGATAAAAGTGATGTGGCTTAGGTATTAGTTGTTCCATAAAGGGTTATGAGAGATAATGGTTATTATTATTAGTATTAGGTGTTCGAATTAATAAGGTTTAAGGATAAAGGTTACGAGGGATAGTGGTTATGGTTATAAGAGTTAGGTGTTGTGAAAAATCATCTTCAAGGATTGGAGTTATAAATTTATATTATTAGTGGAAATATATTATATGAATTAAGAATGTTGTCTTATAGGAGTGAAGTTGTTACATGGGATAGGAATTGAAGGATGTAAATCTAGAGTTAGAAATAAGGGGTTTATTAAATTGCTAGATTCTAGATGTTTTAAATGTTAGACTTTATATGACTTAGACGTTTTAATAGTTAGTGGTTACATTAGGGGTTATAGATCATATGTGTTATCATAATCATAGATGAGGGGTTATAGAGTTTCTATTAGTGGTAAATTGGTTATGGGTCATAATGGTTATTAACGTGGGTGATTGTAGGGGTAAACGAGCTGTGACAAATAGGGGTTAGAGATTATTTGTGTTGAGAGTCATATGTGTTAAGGGTTTAAAGGTTTATTATCTATAGGGGGTTAAGTACACTACAAAAAATCCTGGAATTAGCGTCCCATTTAGCGTCCCTTTTTAGTGTAATTTATTTTTACATTGAGTGGTCAAACTAGACGCTAAATGGGACGCGTCATGGATGAAACTTAAAGAGTCTCAAAAAACGTCTTTTTTGCTTCCTAAATAGCATCCTTTATGACGTCCAAAATAACGTCTTTTTTTTTGCTTCCAGAATAGCGTCCAACTTTGCTTCCATAATAGTGTCCAACTTTTCTTCCTAAACAACGTCGAGGTTTGCTTCCTAAATAATGTCATATTTTGATTCCTAGCGAGTGTCCGCTTTTGCTTCTTAAATGACACCCCTGTTAGTGCCATATTTGCATCCTTAATAGCACCACGTTAGTATCCAATATTGCATCCATTTTTGCTACCACTTTAGCATCCCATTTTGCAGCATGTTTTACTTCCAAATATGTGCCAATTTTCGCTTCCGAATTTGCACCAATTTTTGCTTCCTTTTTTGCATCGTGTTTTGCTACCAAAATAACGCCAAATATTTCTTCTATTGTTGCACCATATATTGCTTCCTATGTATCACGATGTTTTGCATCCAAAGTAACGTCTTATTTTTCTACCATATCGATGCCATGTTTGGCTTCATCATTAGCGCCACGTGTTGCATCCTTTATAATTCCTAGTTTCGCATCTCTCATGTTTTGGTCACTAATTTAGTCATTTTTAGTAATTTTATATACGAGTTTTGGTCATTTTTTTGGTCACCTATCTCTTATTTTTTTATTACTAATTTAGTTGTTTTTAACCGATATTATAATATCATTAGGGAATTGAGGAATTGAACCACCAACCTCCTGCTTGTAAGGCAGGCACTCTTCCATTGAGATAGAACCCTTTAAGAATTTGGGAACCTAACTTACAGAGTCCTCTATAATGGTAAAAATGATCAATATACAACTTTGAGTATCTAATGGTTGAAAAAGGATGATAGCTTGTATTAACTTCAACATGGGATTGATTATGTTCCTTGGTTCTTTGTATATCATTTTCCTATGATTGTAAAGTTTCTATCATTACAGTAGCAACATCTGCAACTTGTGAGGCAATAGCATCACCTTTTTCCTATGATCTGGTGGTATCATGGGCCTAATTTGATCGAGTGTCATCAACTAGTTGAGCCCTCTATCACTGAGAAATAAAATTATCCTCAATTTGTAATTCTATTGTAGTTCCACTCATTCCTCTAAGTTGTTGACTATCATCAACCCCAGCTACTCAAACGATTTATTGGTCTCCTACTTTGAAGTGTTCAGTAAATAGAAACCAAATGGGACGGAGCTGAAGTACTTTCAATATTACTCTATGCTACAACCCTATCATTCTCTGCAATCATAGACACATTACATTATATATGTCCTTAAACTTTTAATTCTAAAGTTTGAATCCAAGAAAAATAATTTATAATCTAGCAGATGTTCAATGACC
Source organism: Pseudotsuga menziesii (assembly GCA_001517045.1). Taxonomy (NCBI): domain Eukaryota; kingdom Viridiplantae; phylum Streptophyta; class Pinopsida; order Pinales; family Pinaceae; genus Pseudotsuga; species Pseudotsuga menziesii. The sequence continues at coordinate 12,524 of LPNX010984345.1, read as the reverse complement.
ATAAATTTTAAAAATTACATATCTCTCAACGAAAAACTGATCTAAATGGGGTATATGGTCTAATGAGAAGTGGATGTTGAAATATCTTTCCAGAATCATCAGTCCTTCCTATCATATTATAGATAGAGGTAGTACTTCCCTATCGTCAATTTTCCCCAAAAACTTTTTTCAATAGGAATCACATGAAACATATCAAACATAAAATCAACTTCAGCTCAACCAAGCTAAGTTTGAGATAAAAGTATGAGGACTCAACCTTCCACTTATATTTTGAGTTAAAGCAGTTACAATATCTTGTCAAATTTCTGAGTCCATAGCTTCCTGAAGCTTATGAGGATCGTCAAGAATATGAAAAACAATAGTTGATTCAACACTGTTAAACCCTGAAAATAAGCAACAAGTAGGAAATATAAGCAAAGAAACCAATCCACCTCTTTCAAGGAAACACAATGCTATGACATGCACCCTTTTTAGCCTTGCACCTAGTTGGATAAGAGCTTGTACAACAATTGAGGTAAGATTCATTTGAATGAAGTTGCAGACTATGTTAATAGTTTTTTTCTACTCTTCAGTAGTTATGTACCCTTCGCTTTGTACGATTTTGATGATTAGAATCCAAGTTCTCAGTATTCTCAACATCACCATCTTTTTTCTTGGACTGTTTAAATATCATAATATCAGAATCAAATTTTTGCTTCAACTATAGAAAATTATCAACAAATAGTAGCATGGGGATTACATACTTAAAATATGGAAGGATGTCACTTTTTCATGGATCCAGGTAAAAACTATACAAGATATCCAACAAAACACTAACAAGATCATTGTCAACAACAATTTCACAAGTTGTATTATATTCATGTAAAATTAGATCCAAAACAGGAGATGGCAGGGACAACATGCTATTATCCTTTCAAAGATCCCAATTACAATATTTTAGTTATTCTACAAGAAATAATATAACTTTGGCTCTTGCTTGACCATTGTTTTGAGTGCATGATGTTAGCAGCAAGTCCTTCAAATGAAAAGCTAGAGATTCCTTAGCATTAACGAGTAACTTAATGCAAGTGGAAAATATCTACATATTGTTCCTGATGTACCTTGTAGTCCCTTTTACTAATATATGGTCACTAGTTGGACAATAGAGAAATTATCTTATATTTATATGCTCGATCAAGATATGAGCTTGTCCAGCTCGAAGAAGCCAAACATGAACAGTCTAAAATGAAAAAATCTATTGTGCTAATAGGTTTTGGAAAAATACTGAGTGGAAAAGAGGAGTAAAATGCCCATCAACATGCCTACTTAGAAGAAAAGACAACACGATTACTGGTTAATATGTGCTCAATATCATTGTGCCCGATTTATGTGAAGGAGAGAAGCAAAGAAGAGACTTTCAAAAGGATAATTCACTACTGCCTAGAAGTCATAATGATAAAAATTTCAAGTCTCAGACTTTTATGTATGCAGAAGAGATATGATATATAAATCCATCTCGGGTTTTAGAAGAGATGAGAGATATCCAGATAAATCAGGAAAATAATAATAACACTGAACCATTTTTTTGGAAAAGATATATGTATGGGTTAACTGATTGGCTGCATTCCTTATTTTTTATTGACCATTAATACTGCAAAATTATTTATAGGAGTTCTTCTATGGACAACAACAATAACTTTGACCAAACACTAATTCATTCCACTTTAGGTACGTCTTCAAAATATGTTAGTGGAAGGGACATACTTAATTTTATGCCATAATAGAAGGTCATTATTATAGCCAAAAAACAGTTTGTAAAAGCATACAAAAACTACCACTTACATCATATCAAGTAACAAGACCTTGGTGAAATGTCCGAAGCAAGTGATTTGTAACAGAAGTAGGTAGTGAAAGAACAACTACTTCATATTGATCTGCCACAGTTGGAATCTTGAATACAACATTAAATAAGTTTAACATTAGAGATATAGCAAGAAATAAGCTCATACAAACAACACTCGGCACCCAAATCAAATATCCAAGATATTGCAAGTCTCACATTAAGTTAAGGATTTCCATATATAGTTCACACCACCAGAGGTTGGTAATAATCTAAACATAGCTAGAGGAACACAAAATTTTCACATAGCAATATGACTCACCTCCATAGGTTTGGCATCAAGAAGGGGATCTTTTGCATTCAAGTTAAAATAATCCAATGCTTTGTTAGCTATAATATCTATGGGTGCCTTTACCAAACCATCAAATTTATTAGCTGCGATCTTCTGAGCTTCCTCACGATTACGCTTCTTATCCTTATCTGCAGGATTTGCAACTGTGACCTGATATTGAAACCCATCACTGACAAGATGAGTATCTTTAAAATAATCATCAATGATAATTGATAAATAAATGGCCATATTAGTAAACAAAACACATCTCGAGTCACATGTTGAAGTCATTCCTGCTGAGTAATATAATATGCCAAATACACCAAAACTCATGTGCATAAATTATGTATGTTGAATAATCCAAATTGTTTCTCATAAAATTCAGGAAGCATCCTTTATGAAAGATAACTTCCTTCCTTAAAGTAACAGGATTGAATAATTGGATTGATATACTAGGTTAGATTGGTTAGATTGATGTTAGTTTTGGACATATTAAGCACTAAAAGGGATCAAACACCTCAAAGTGCAAACCTTTTTGAGAGCATTAACACTTGAGGTTTGCACCATGAGTGATTGAAGACTGTTGCAACAAACATGTGTGGGTGTAGCAACGAAGAACCGTCGCTATAGAGACACCAGGCCATAGCAAGTTCCGACGAACTTGCTATACTAGCGATGGAAATGTATGTCGCTAGTATAGCAAGTTCGTCGAAACTTGCTATGGCTTGACGTCGCTATAGCGACAGAAATGTTCTTTTAAAAAAAAATTGATGTTCAAAGTTTTCTGCAATAACAAAGTATTTTATCACAACTACAGCAGCAAACTTAATGATGAAATAGGGGCATAATCAAAAGATATTTACAACAAATGCAACAATGCAGCAACATATGCAATTATGTCGATAGGTGTTTATATCTTTTAACTTCATGGGAAAAATGAAGCAACAAGATAGCATATGAAGAGTGTAACAAGGGAGAGTTTTCCCTCTCGAATGTGATCTCTACTAACATAGCACAGTTCTCTCAAGCTACTTCATAATGCAGTTAATAAAAGAGCTATCTTAATAACTTTGGAAAAGGCTAGAGTCAGAATAGTTATGTTTGTTGTGTCGTTTTGGACGTTATAACTTGCTAATCCCCCCTATACTCTATTACTTCTAACAGGATTAGGTTATAGGCATTAAACATAAACATCAATGCAGTGCAACTATTGCAACAGGTCTGATAGAACCACAGTAAAAATAGCAACGTAACAATAGAGTTGGCATCATATTATTAGTCACATTGCTGCAGAGAAAGTTAAACTACTTACCATAAATTATTCACCCTCAAATTATTAATTCAATCAAAATGGGAAGGTCTAATCCTTCATCCAAATGAAAGCCAACATGAAATGAAGGGCCAAAACAAAACCCCACCCATATCAAATACTGAAGAGCTCAATTAATATTCCTTACCATTGCCTAAAACAAAAACAAATGTTTTTATCAACCAGATTCAATCTCTAGCCAACCATGTTTGGAAACACCCATTTTCAAGAGCATAGCCTTAAAACATTACCAACATCTACTTAAAAAAATCACCTAGCTAATTAAGTTAAGGCGCCGAACTGGTTCTATGCTTCAACTGAAAACATAGGCATTGAAATAATTATTCTGAAAGGCAAAACTCAAAAATTCCAATCAAAATTTGATAGATCCTTCAAGGCTTCAAAATAAGAGATAACCCCACTTTCGCACTGTTGTGAAGGGATTTGGTGTCTACCTCTCCAGAAAGAGTAACAAAAATTTTAGGCCTCCACTCATGCTGATGTAGTGAAACTGCCCTTCCATAGTTATTGAGGTGCCCCTTAACTATTGTTAGTGGGTCCAAACCATGCTGAGTGCCTATGGTGAATGTATTCTCACTCCTTAAAAAGATGTGAGATATCTCTGCTCCTACAATAGTTTTTGTCAGAGGGCTCACAGTGTGCAAATAGGATGCCTTCAAGGTATCACCCTTAGCAGTATTGCAAAAGCATAGGTCACATTCAATATGACACTGGAAAACTTTCTATGCAATGCTTCATTAAAAAATTGCAATTGCCTTATGTTCTACTAAAAAACACACTAAAACCAACTATTTCAGCTTCTAGGGACGACAAGAGATAAATCTTACAAGGTCAACGAAGAAACAAAATAAGGATTTGAAAAAATCAAGCCTGCATCATATTTCAGGAAGTTTCCTGATGCCGTGCAAAAGAAAATTCACCACCTACAGAAAGTCTCATTTCCAATTACTCCTGAGAAATGTGTTATAGGAGATGGTGTCAACCCAATGCTTGTGCTGACCCCTGCGTAATCATGTAGATATTGAAGCTCAACCTAGTAACAATACAATATATAATGTAAGCAAAGTTTTAGTAGAATCAATGTCATGAACAATTTCTATTTTTATCAATATAAAGCTTGAATATTCTCTTTAGCATTATGTTTATCACAACATACCAGCTTGAATTTTCACAGCATATATAACCTTGTGACTACTAATGATCAAAATTAGGGAACAAGATAAAGCCTGACTTATACAGATGTCTGAGAAAATGTCTAAAATATTATAAAGAAAAGGTTCCAGACAAACAAAAACAAAATGTTCTTATTGCAATGCTTCTCACATATACATACAATTTACTATTTTTCAGAACCTTTCAAAAGGCCTATTTCAAACTGGTGAACTGGAAATTTGATTCCCTTCTCGAATGGGGTAGTGGGAGAGAAAACTCCAGGTAAAAACTAGAACATATTGCAAATAAATGCTTTAAAGAACATGGGCAGTGGACCATAGTTAATGCAACTAGTTTTCCATATGCCCTCAAATCAGGGACCATAGAATATAAAATCTTATTAACTGACTATCAAAGGGAATATGAGGCACAATTGCAACAAATGTCTAGTCACTTTAACTGTCCCATATTTCTATATGATAAAAAATAAGTGACTATAACTGAAAGAGTGATTCAACTTATCGAATGTAGCAATGTACGGATTAATACAGAGTACCGTAGGGCTGTTAACATATTGACAAGCACTTACAATAAGCATATAAAAGCAAAATTGCAAGAGACAAAACACAGATTGGTACTTGCAAGAGTAGCACTACAATAAGAAAAGAGAAATTCAAATTAAAAGAAAAAAAGAAATCAAATGAACAAACAATAGAGGTTCCAAGAAAATGAACAGATATGAACCCAAACAATTAGAAGAAATGAGATTAATACAAACAATGTGAAAAAGTGAGTCAGTTTATACTGGAGGCATACTAAAACCGAATGGCATAACCTTGAATAGGTGAAAGCATATGCATCCATAGAATAGGGAACCTGATATGAGTCTATGACCAAAGTAACAAAATGACTTCACAATCTTGATCTTGAAGAAATTGGGCTCAATTGGGGTTCGGAAGACAAAACAAACCCAACCATCTAGGAAGACATCTTTTGGAGATAGACAAGTTCAATGATCTCTCTATTTTGAACACAATTTTCTACCTCACCGAGTCTATTAGTAATTTTATTTGCTTTCCCCATAAAGGGGATGCTACTGGGGTCAATTATGTGCTGACCAACCTCTCTTACATTATGCATTTCTATTGCACTCTGACTGACCTTTAACATCTGATCACCCTCTATTGATTCCTTTTTTTCCTTAAATGTGTACTTAGATTGGCTACTATATGCCCCAACCAACAAGTCCCAGCTACTGCATTTTTTCCCTACTTTCTTTACCCTTCCAAAAAACATCATGAAAACTATGACTTCCTGGTCATATTCTTTCAAAAGCTACTCAAGACTCCTCCATTCAAAACATTCATTTCACTTGACAACAAAACGCACCCACGATCTTGGCTCCTTCCCCATGAATAAAGTGGTATAATTGAAAATACAAATCTATGCATATAAAGCTTAAGATAATTTAGTTAATTCCCTAGGCTAGCAATGATTACTCGGAAAAAATAGTGTTCCCTCCTTAAAATAAAGGACCACAAGCTACTGGAAATAAGGAGGAATGAACTCATTTATCGTCCTTCATACCTCTCCCAAAACCTTCATCTCCATCCTAGAGAATACACAGGAGGAACTTCTACTTATCTATGCCAAAGTCTATATTGAAAAGGATTTGGGAAAATGTTTAATAGAAAAAATCTTTCTAGATTTCTCCAAGTTTAGCTGTGAACACAGTTTGGATTATAAAATTTGTGTATTTAGGTGTAGAAACTATTTTGAATATGGTCATTAGGATTTCGGCTGTGAAATGGAAATCAACCTAACAAACAAAATCCTTTAAACAAGGAATAAGTCTGCAGAGTGCTTCAAGAACATAAGAAAGAAATCAGAAAATATAGGGTAGAGGATAGAATCAATGACAACAAAGAGCAGAACTCTAAGTTAAGAGAATTTCAGAAGAGATTGCAAAAGCAACACTTGTAATAATGAATGTATCATAGAAATGAAAAAAGTGATTTTGATCTCTTGTTTGAATAACATCGGACAAAAACTATGGTTGAAATTGAGACCTTCTGGGCAGCCTTCAGGGAACAATATATTAGCTAATATAGAAGGAACATAAAGTTAAAAATTTTGATGTAAAATTGTTTGTCACGTTATCTTATTTTAACCTTTACTTCATTGTTGTCCTTTGTGAAAGGATCCCAGATTTAAAGGCATGTATTATTTCAGCAGACGAACCATTTTCTAGCCAAAGATGTGTGTAAGCATAAAAGAGGACCCAACTCAAACCTACAATAGAAATCTCAGCGCCTTAAACTTTAGCATAGTTTTAAGCCTTGACATTATAGAATTTACAGTTCTTGTTTGCATAATAAAGGTTTTAACCATAACAAAGGCATGCATACTTTGTATTCATGAGAGAAAAGTCTCATACCTTTCCAGATCTTTGATCTGGAACAATAAATCTCAGAATTGTCCTCAAACCTGGTGCCGGTTGATCAATTGTGAGTCGTGATAGTCGCAAATAACCGTTAACCAAACACAATAGAAAACCATGAATATTTCAACACTGCATGTGAAAAAAATGGTATGTGACAACACTATCAAGCACGCCCCTCTTACATTAACATCAAATTTGTGTGATGAAAACAGTAAGAGAAAATCAACTTTAGATAAAAAAAACATTGAACTCTACATATTGCAAGGAGAAGAGTTTCATCTTCTGGGATTAATGATAACATTTGGGTTGAGTAAGTAAAAGCAATCAAATAAATGATGGAAAATATAAAACAAATGCAGAACACCATACATTGGAACTTATATCCACTTTAATATCAGTGGTAATATTATTATTCTTCAGCTGTGTGTTCAGATCTCCCAGAAAAAAATCTCCTTTCTTGATGCAGTAGATGTAAATGCCCGTGAATGACAAAGATGTGAGTAGGGTTCATGTTAGCAAAAATTATGATTCTGAACAATGTGGAATAATAAACTCTGAAAAAGAATCGAAATAGGAACACTGAATAGATCATACCTCTAGCCATTGATGCTACTGACTTGCTGTAGAAGATTTCCCTGTTCCACAAGCTTCAGCTTCCTGTCCGGTACTTCCAAGCTCTGCTCACTCTTTCTTGATGGTGTAAAACTGAAGGGGATTGAGTTAGTGAGCTTGGGGACCAACAGGGGTTTTAAATAGCCAAGCTTCCATCAAGCTTCTGTAGGCTATGTGTCAAATGTTCCACAAATTTAAGTGATGGACCACTCCAACAGCTCCCAACAAGAAAACGGTTGCCAAAATTAATGAACTGTCGGCTGTTTTGAGGAGCCGCTCAATGGATGCGGATGATGAACCGTCGATAGCTGAAGGGATGTGCATGCGGGAGCTTACATTCTCCCACTTAGTCCATACTTCCAAACTTAATGTCTCATCTTAAAACCTATTGACAATCTGTATTAAGTAATAGATACAAGAATCATGGCGATAAGTCCTCTTATGACAAGTATTACCTTCCATGTATTACTATGTATTTATTGCTATTTTAATTTATGTGGCAACAATTTCTTAATGAATAAACCTTATGTTTATTCTTGGTCCTCATAGATGAATTTTCTCAAATTAAATTAAGGTGCACATATGTATGAGAAAAAATAGCACAGTAATTAAGAATTTCATTAAAAAATAACATTGTCCATACAATGAGAAACTACATAATGGAACCAAGTCCCATATTCATTACATGATCCTTGAATTTAAACGGTGGCATGCCCTTAGTCAAAGGATCAGCGATCATCAACTCAGTGTTGACGTGCTCAATGACCACTTTCTTTGCTTTAACACGTTCCCTGATGGCTATATACTTAATGTCGATGTGTTTAATTCGACTCCCACTTTTGTTGTTTTTAGCCATAAAAACAGCAGCTGAATTGTCGCAATACATTCTCAATGGCTTAGAGATAGAATCCATAATTATAAGCCCAGAAATGAAACTCTTAAGCCATACACCATGTAAAGTAGCCTCAAAAAAGGAGATGAACTCGGCTTCCATAGTGGAAGTGGCAATCAAGGTCTGCTTGGCACTCCTCCATGATACAGCTCCACCGGCCATCATAAAAATGTATCCTGATGTTGATTTGCGTGAATCAACACATCTAGCAAAGTCAGAATCTAAGTAGCCAATTACTTCCAAATTGTCCGTTCGTCTATACATAAGCATGTAGTCTTTAGTTCCTTGAAGATACCTCATTACTTTCTTTGCAGCTCTCCAGTGGTCTATACTTGGATTACTCTGATATCGTCCCAACATTCCCACAACAAATGCAATGTCAGGTCTTGTGCAGACCTAAGCATACATTAGGCTTCTGATAGCAGAAGCATATGGAATATTCTTCATTTGTTCCCTTTCAAGGTCATTCTTCGGGCATTGGTTCAAATTGAACCTATCACCCTTCACAATGGGAGCTATACTTGGTGAACAATCCTTCATCCGAAATCTCTCTAAAATTTTAATTAATATAGGTTTCTTGAGACAGACCTAAGAGGCCTCGAAATCTGTCTCTATGGATCTTAATGCCAATGACACAAGATGCCTCACCCATATCCTTCATATCGAAATTTTTAGAGAGGAATTGTTTCACTTCATGCAGCATACCCTTATCATTGGTTGCTAACAAAATGTCATCCACATATAAAACAAGAAAACAAATTTTACTCCCACTAACTTTTAGATATATACATTGATCCATAATGTTTTCTTCAAAACCAAAAGAATAAATTACATTATGGAATTTCAAATACCATTGGCGGGATGCTTGTTTTAAACTGTATAAGGATTTCTTGAGCTTGCAAACAATTGTTCACCATCACTAGAGGGGAATCCTTTAGGTTGTTTCATGTAAACCTCCTCCTCTAGATCTCCATTTAGAAAAGCCGTTTTCACATCCATTTGATGCAACTCCAAGTCGAAATGGGCTACTAATGCCATAATTACGCGCAAGGAATCTTTCTTAGATACAGGAGAGAAAGTCTCTGTGTAGTCAATTCCTTCTTTCTGAGTGAATCCTTTAGCAACAAGTCTAGCCTTGTATCTCTCAATGTTGCCCAATGAGTCTTTCTTTGTCTTAAAGACCCATTTACATCCAATGGCTTTTGCACCATTAGGCAACTCAACAAGATCCTAGACTTCGTTACTCTTTATAGAATTCATCTCTTCCTTCATGGCATCGCACCATAATTCTGATTCTTTGCAAGTCATGGCTTGTGAAAAGGACTCGGGATCATTTTCGGCTCCAACGTTAAAGTCAGATTCTTGCAGATACACAACATAATCATCAGGAATTGCTGATCTCCTTGGTCTAGTAGATCTTCTCAATGTTGTATCACTATCTTCTTGAGAAGTATGTGGTTCAACTCATTGTTCAAAAGTGCTTGGAAACTCTTGAACTACTTGATCCACTAGAATTCCGTCAGCAGCTTGTGGAACTTCAGCAATTGGTTGTTCAACACTAGTTTGTACTTGAGGAGTGCTGTGAACAATAACCAATCTATCACTTGAGGTGGAAGGTTGAGATTATGAATGATCCTTCTCGGAAACTATGTTCCTGGTTAGATCGCTCCCATTGATCAAGTCATTTTTAAGAAATTTTGCATTTCTTGATTCCACAATCCTAGTGCTGTGAGATGGACAATAAAATCTATAACCTTTAGACCTTTCAGCATATCCAATGAAATACCCACTAATGGTCCTTGGGTCCAGCTTATTTTCTTGTGGATTATATATTCTTACCTCAGACGGGCATCCCCAAATGCGCATATGTCGCAAACTCGGTTTCCAACCTTTCAATAATTCAAATGGCATTTTAGGAACAACCTTGGTTGGAACTCGGTTTAATATATACACTGCCGTCTTAAGTGCTTCAATCCACAAGGATTTAGGAAGATTGGAGCTGCTAAGCATACTCCGCACCATGTCCAAAAAAGTTCAGTTTCTTCTTTATGCTACACCATTCTGGTCGGGTGAATTAGGCATGGTGTATTGGGCAACAAGCCCATGCTCTTGAATAAATTTAGCGAATGGCCCAGGTGCTTGTCCATCTTCTGTGTATCTACCATAATATTCTCCACCTCTATCTGATCTCACGATCTTAATTTGCTTGCCGCATTGTTTCTCTACTTCAGCCTTAAATATCTTAAAGGCATCTAATGCTTCGTTCTTATTATGAAGCATGTAGAGATACATATATCGTGAGTAATCATCTATAAAGGAGATGAAGTATCTCTGACCATGTGAGTCCATCTCTGGACTACATATATCAGTATGTATGCTCTCTAATATGTCTGAACTCCTATTGGCACCTTTCTTTGACTTGTTGGTCTGCTTTCCTTTTATGCAATCCACACAAGTCTCAAAATCAGTGAATCCAGAGTATTAAGTACTCCTTCATTTACCAATCTTTTAATTCTTTCTATGGAGATATGACCTAACCTCTGATGCCATAATTTAGAGGAATCTTCATTGATAACACATCTATTAGTGCTAGTGTGAACATGCATTGAATCATAAGTGACATTGTTTTTTAAATTAATGCAGTAAAGATCATCAGACAAAATACCATTCCCAACATAATCAGATTTATAAAATAAACTGACGGATGTTTCTGAAAAGTTAAAGGAATATCCAAAATGTACAAGTCTTGAAACTGAAATCAAGTTTCTAGAAAAACTTGGAACATAAAAGACCTTTTCTAATTCTAAAACAAAGCCACTACTTAAAGTTAAATAGCATGTTCCTATGGCTTCCACATGCGAGCCCATCTTGTTTCCTGATAGGATGCTTTGCTCACTTCCCACTGGCTTCCTTAGGTTTTGCAAACTTTGCAAGGAATTCGAAATGTGAATTTTTGATCCAGATTCAATCCACCAAGTGTTAATATTGACATTGACCATATTAGATTCATAACAAACAAACGAGATTGCATTACCTTTGTCTGCAAGCCATTTTTGAATTTTTTCGCATTCCTTCTTCATATGTCCCTTCTTTTTACAGAAGAAACACTTGGAATCCTTCTTAATATTAGCTTGGGGAGGTACTTTACCTTTCCCTTTCTTGTTGGCTTGAGATTTGCCCTTCCTATGCTTTGCCTGCATTGCACTTCCTCCGAGTTCCATCACCAGTCTTTCTTCCTCTTGAACACACATGGTCATGAGTTCATTTATTGACCATTTATCCTTATGTGTGTTGTATGAGATTTTGAAAGGTCCATATTGGTGCGGAAGGGTGTTTAGGATGAAGTGCACCAGGAAAGACTCTGATATTTCAACCTCGAGTTTCTTCAATTGAGCCACAGTGTCCCTCATTTGCATGATGTGCTCGTGCACACCTTTCACACTGGTGAGCCTTAGGGATGAGAACTTCATGATTAGGGTGCTTGCTAGTGCCTTGTCTAAAGTGACGAATTGATCATCAATGGATTTCAACAAATCTCGGACCCTTTCATACTGATCAACTGAACCACGAATACCAGCTGAAATTTTAGTCTTAATGAACATCATGCTTAAACGATTAGATCGCTCCCATTGCTCATAAAGCGTGATGTCCGCTGTAGTGCTGGTATGGGTGAGTGCTGGTGGTTCATATTTCCTAATAGCATAATCTATGTCCATCCATCCCAAATGAAGGAGAATTCTCTCCTTCCAGACCTTATAGTTATCTCCCTTAAGTTCAGGGATATCACAATGAATTTCAGAGAAATTTGCAGGTTGTACAACCGCATAAAAATAAATATCACATGTTTACGTTAAAATTGAGACCAAATAAAATTTCATGTTTTACCAATGTAAATTCATGCTTTAAGATTGAATCTAATGACATAAAAATTGCCTGTGGGCTAAA
>LPNX010984329.1:3016-17916 GCA_001517045.1 Pseudotsuga menziesii | reverse complement strand
GGCTGCTGATTAGATATAATGGGTATGCGTTTACGGTGTCTACACTTTTATATTGCTTAGAAGTTAAGTGTTTTAGCGGATCTTAAGTTTATTGTAGTTGTTCGGAATGAAAAATATTAAGCACAAAGGCTTAAATCTTATCTTTATGGTGGATTTCCGTGGCCTTTTGTGAGCTGGAAATTTCAGAGTTTTGAAATTTGTTGCACTTCAAGTATTATGTAGTGAAACAAATCCTATATATATATATATATATATATTAGTGGAGATTATAGTAAAATAAATATACATATATATATATGAGGAACATCAAAATAAAAAGATAGCGACCATAATTTATATATATAAATATAAATGTAAAAGAAAAAAATTATATTTATGGTAGAGAAGAATACCAATACTAATTGATTTACCGTACGTGATAACATTTAATTGTGGAGGTGTTATTAATGCCTCGACTTGCATTGATTATTGATGAGGAGTTATTACATTACCTCATTTTATACCAGCTAATTATGAGGCATTGTTGAATTACATTTTGACTTTCAGTCATTCATAAAAATTACTGGGAATCACAGCCATTTACTATGGAGGAGTGGCTGAAATCCTTGGTTTTATTGTGTGATTACTAACATTCAGCCGTTACTAAAATTTTTCCGGATTCACAGCCACCAATGGAGGAAGGCGTTATTTATGTTTAGAAAATCTAGCTGAGGTAGGTGGAAGAGCATGACCTATTATATTAATTATGTAATTTATATATGGGAGGAAGGGGGCGAAATGCAGCACGGAGGTCGTAGGTTCACAAATTTGCCTCTCTATTCCACCTCGTTTAGGCTAGGCGAACCTCTACAATCATGATTGAGGAGGTAAACTCGAAACCTAGGCTCTATAGTGAGGGTTCTCAGATTTACTGTTAGCTGGTTGCCAATGCAAAGTTGGGTCAAATAGATAATGGATAATAGTGAACATATTTTCTATGCTTACATTGTTAATTACTGTTGGTTGGAACGCTAATTAAAATTAGACTGCTAGTAATGTTTATCAATGCATTTTATATCAGTCTGTGTGTGCAGTTTGATTCACTTTGTAATAACTGCCTTGATGCTGAAAGGTAGCACCGTTAGTTCGTATTGGCACAGGAGTGTACGTCTCCAAGAGTGAATGAATATAACTTATATGCCTGTTTTGTGTTGGGTTAATATGAATGTTGTTTTTGAAAGGTGATGAGTGTTAACTGGTTTACGATAATTCTAGTGGTGGTGGTAATTGTATGCTCGTGTCAAGCGTTAACCCTGACTCAATCCTTGTATGAATTTCCTCTGCCCGCGTGAGGACGAACTTTCTGGGGCATGCGATTTGTTTATTTATTTTATTTAGGAAGGGAGTGGAGAGCTCAAAACCCACTCTTTGTTGTGTTTTCCTTTATTATCCGACAGGCAAATCATATGACGATCCTTGCCTTCCTTTTCTTAGGATGCGCCTTGGATATGGAATTTTGGGAATTGAGAGTGAGAGAGGTGTCAGGTTGTTATTTCACTCAAGGAGCTTAATTCCTTGGTCCATCTTGAAAATCCTCCAGTAACGTGTTCATCCTTGTATGGCTCAGGTATGAAATCAACCCTTCAACCAAGCACGCGTGAGTAATATTTGACATTTTTTAACTTCACGCGGCACAAGAACCTTCGGAACACCCAATGATAGTTGTGGCTCGAACCATAGCCTCATACAAAGGCTCCTTCGAAAATGGATCTGATGGATTTTTAAGTCCCGAACTCATAGCTGAGGTCGATAGGCTTCAAAGAGATCCCGCTGTCGCATTAGGGTTCTCCATTTGGGGCTTCTGAGTCACGTAATTACAAGCACACTGATGCTAGTTACTGAGCTGTGATTCTACCCTTTTAGGTCCCACCAAGGAATTTGATACCCTAAATAATTTTAGTGGAAGAAAAAGAAGTCTGGGAATCGAATCTCACTGTCTACTTATTGTTTCCTGCTGATTGCTTATTTGTTGCAGATCAGGAAGTTAACCCCTTATTTTTGTGATCAGAGTGCAGAAGCATTCCTTGACGTTTAATTATGCAAGTTAAGTAACCGATTTATGAATATGTGTACATTGTTGCCTGCTGAATTCTTATTTGTTGTAGATCAGGAAGTTAACCCCTTATTTTTGTGATCAGAGTGCGGAAGCATTCCGTGACGTCTAATTCTGCAAGTTAAGTAATCGATTTATGAATATGTGTACATTGTTGCCTGCTGATTGCTTATTTGTTGCAGATCAGGAAGTTAACCCCTTATTTTTTTTATCAGAGTGCGGAAGCATTCCTTGACATTTAATTCTGCAAGTTAAGTAACCGATTTATGAATATGTGTACATTGTTGCTTGCTAATTGCTTATTTGCTGCAGATCAGGAAGTTAACCCCTTATGTATGTGATCGGAGTGTGAAAGCATCTGTTGATTTTTAATTTTGCAAGTTAAAATGGTTTAGGAATATGTGTCTGTAATTGCCTACTACTTGCCTTATGGTTGTTGGATTTTCTCATGTGTCCCGGTTTCCCGTACCGACCTGAATCAAGCATACACATGCCTCGGACTAGTTTGGGTACAACAAGAATGTGCCAGCAATTGTCTGAAGAATACCTGTGCTCTTGAATAATTTTGATATCTTAAGAATATGCCAGGAGGGACCTTGCAACGAAGAAAATAGTAAATGGAAGGTATTTCTCAGTGGAGAATTTAGGCAAAGGATGTGCCATGAATTTGTAAAACTACTCTCAATAAATTAATATAACACAATCTTTGGTGGACGTAGCCTCGAGGATGAGGTGAACCACTTACTCCGATGTCTCTTTCATGTTTGCACCTCCTGTTGTTTATCTTCGCTATAATATTGGTGTCTCTGTGTGTTGGGTCTAAATGTTTACTTTCTTCATGTTATTTCTGTACCTATGTTCATGTTCTGCAAATGGACTGTAGTGTAGTACTGTAAAATGTTAGTTAAAGAATTCTTGTTATTATCATAGTGTTCTATTGTATGCATAGTAAGTCATTTTCAAGACACTATGATGATGCAATTTTGATGGGTGTAAGTAATGCTGGAGTTTCCATTAAAGAAAATTGTCGAATAATTGTTTTACAATGCACATGGTTTTTGACATATTGGATCTAAAATTTCTTGTAAAGTTTGCCACTAACAGGTTGGACCCCTTCGTAGTAATAAAGAAACCAAAAACCTTACCATTTTTCTGCACATATTGGCATCAAGGGTTAAGAAGGACATTACATATATGTACATATAAGTAAGGCTATCAGGTATAAATCTATATAAAAACTATCTATGCATTTATTTCTAAAAAAAATAAATAACCCATCCAAGACCTTTCAAGGTCTGTAATCATATTACAAATTACATTAAAAATATCCCACGTAAATAAAACATCATTAATAATAATTAGAGGGATATCGTGACCATCCATGTGCTCCTCATCAAGACTCTCCTATAAAACCTATAGTATTAACATTCATATTAAAACACCATAGTTCACATACATTATATATTTTAAATAGTCCCATATAAGATCCATTTTAAATATCCATCTAAAAGTTTCATCAAGTAACATTCATACAACTCTGTATTAATAAACAGAGGTCATATTTAAATAAACAGTGGTCATGGTATCGACCTGCACAGGTTACAATTTCATTTCTTAAACAGAATTAAAATCCATAATAAGAACTGTAACATAAATAATCACCATAGTCAAATGCTTAACCAAATCCATAAAGTAAATTCCTATTACCATTTCTATTATTTCTTATAAAATATTTTCCAGTTTGAAATCGCCGTGGCCCAAAACGATGAAGCTCATATGTTTAATCACACAGGCCATGACTCACACCATTGCCATATAATTAAAATGCCTATGCTAGCAGAGAGGTCGTAAGTCTCTAGCTACAGCACGTCCTCGGCCGTTAAAATTTTTAATACAGAGTCCAAGTTATTTAAAAACAACAAGTGCCATCGAGGGTCTACATATCCTGGCCTCCACGAAACCCACTGACAGTTTAATACACAGTGCTCACATAAGTCATGACCAAGGTCAAACAACGATTTGAAACACAGTCCAAATATCACATAAGAACCAGATGTCGTAAGCAATGAAATTACAAGATATCGCAACACTGTGGGAAGGCTCGTGGCATTGAAGGCATGAATTTTACCCATGCTATCGAACTATTACATTTATCAAACTAATAAACAACAATTACACATAGAGCATCCACTAAGGTGTATGCCTCTGTCCATTAAAAACCCCATTTAAAATACAGAGTTAAATAAAAATGCATGAGGGAATCGCATACACCATAAACCTTTACAAATAATAAAAAAACCAACGCTTACATCTATTTGCATAGAGTTTCCCAAAAGTCTATACACAGTCTCCATTAAAGGTTTTACACAAACGTGCCAATGGGCTATGGCACCATTGCTTGCAATGGTGCATCCCATGGTTTTAAAATCCCAAAACCATAACATTAATGTTTTACATAACCAAAATTGAACGTTACACATAGCCAAAAAGCCTAAGAAACAATTCACGGCATACCGTGTCAACATTAAAAATAACCAAGTCTATACTCAAATCCTGAAGGCAAAATTGATTTCGCTACAACATCAAGCCCCAGCCAAAACAACCATGAAAAACGTAGCTCTCCCACAAGATTGAAGGGTGACAAGTATTAAATCGATGAGCAGGCTTACCGTGGCCATGGATGAAACGCTGGGAGCCAACTGTGTTGTAGCCACGCTGCACTCCATCCCTTTCAGCACCTGCAAGCAAAAATCAAATGGGGATGAGGCGTATGCCATTTCTTAAACCGTAAACCAAATTAATATGCAGGATCAGGATTTCATGCGGGCTTACCTTCACAAGCCGGAAGTTTCCTCCATGGCTATACCTCTACATAGAGCCAAACAATGAAACCCCAAATGTCAAATGTAATACACGTCCATCGTGAGCCAAGCCTAAGGGAAAGGCTATCACACTTTTTCACAAGCATCAAATGCACCAGGTTGGAGTCCTTTAACGTTTCCACAAACCCACTCCCACAGTCATGACTTGTTACAAAGTATCGATTATCACCACCCTTCATACCATCGCTTAAACCCTCGAACATGTGGTTTATACCATATACTATGTCACCCTAAATGTTAAACATTAATGTTGTCACATTACAAATCTTGCACTATGATAGCATTACCATAATACTTAGTCATAGGTTGCGCTAGTTCAAGTTTAAGAGCTTTACTTAGGAATGTAGATAAAGTTTAGTCCATAGGTTTAGAACTTAGGGTCTAATACCATAGTGTCGAGGTGTTTAGGCTTAAGCACCATGACATACAAAGTATGCCATGTAAATCTCTCGAATTATCAATCCAAAGCTCATCATTCAAACCACTAATAACCTTCCAATAAAAAAACATAAGAAATGTTAAAATATAATATATAGTAAAAATATACATAGCCCGAAAAGATATTGATGACATCTAAAAATGATGAATTTAAGACCATATTGAAGAATAATCAAGGTACATGAAATTTAGTCCTAATGGCTAAATTGATGATAACAACACTTACCAAGTTAAAAAAAAATAAGGCGATAGGAAACGTAATAACTAGTAGCAGGTTATCGACGACCAAGGCTATCAACACACTATACATCTAATCACATTGCAAGTAATGAAATGCGTAGACAAAAGAGAAAGGTGCCTTAGTTTGATTGAACTAAGTAAGCCTGCATAACCAAGAAATACCTTACCTCTGAGATCGTCATGGGAGAACTAGTCCTACCACTCCACCACTTTATTCCCATCAACAAAGTTAATTTAGTTTATACTTAATAAACAAAGAACACATGTGCAGAAGTAAATCAATGAACTATACAATTCACTAACTTACCTACAGTAATAACTAAGATGTACAAATAGTTTAAATAACAGAATTAAGACATAAGAAGTAAACAAACTAATAATCACTGAATGGACAAGAGAGTATGAGCAGTTTTTGAAGAGATCGGAAGTTAAGTAGCGGATGTAATTCCAGATGAGTAATAATGATCCCCTCTCGGTAGTTTTTACTAGCCTATAATATTTTTTTTTCAAGTTTTGGGGACATTACATTTTTAGAAAAAAATCGAATCTACATGATACACATACCCTTAAGAAAACTACAACCAAATTCAAATTTATTTGTGAGTAAATCTACTCATATCTGATTCAAAGACACATACCCTTAAGAAAACTACAACCAAATTCAAATTTATTTGTGAGTAAATCTACTCATATCTGATTCAAGATTGTGTTTCACCAACTTAAACATATGGGTATTAAAGTGAAGCAAAAATTATAATCAAGGCTATAATTTATTAATTAAAACGCCCAAATATCCTCTTAAACAATGAATTTTTCCAAAACCAACGCACGGAAATAAGTCCTTCCGAGATGGCCACCTAGTGTCTCTAAACATAATCATTCAGATCTAAAAATGATTTTCACCGAAAATGCTTACACTTAATTCATAACTGTGATTTCAATTGATGAACAAAGGACTAAATATTTCTTCTCCGAGATCTAAATACCCTATGGGTCATAGCACGAATCACAACATTGAACCATATCAATTATTAGAAATACAATTCATAACAATGTGGTTGTAAGGCCATTCAATGTGATCCATAATCATTTATAAACAAACTACAAGGTATTAACCAACATACCTCTAAGTGTGGAAAGACGGTTTTTTGAAGGTTATTTCGAAAAAGGTAAAAGGAAACCCACAATACGCAATCCACAACTGTGGAAGGATAATTGCAGAATGTTAATTCGAAAAAGTTGAAAGGCATCTATAAAATACCTCTTAGACCTAAGTGCCTTCTTGTGCTGAAAAGGTAAATGTTTTGTTAAAATGATGCTACGAAATGAGACATTGTTGTTAGCGGCATCCTTACATGGAAACTTTATATAAAACATGTCCAATCGAGTCCAAATCATATCAAGCCATGTGCATTGTAAAAGAATCATTCGTCAATTTGCCTTAAAATTAAACTCCCCAAAATATTATTCATGAACACAAGCATTTACTCTGCATGCAATAAAATATTATGATAACCATGGCAAACTTCAACAGTACTACAGTCCATTTATAGAACATGATCATATGTACTGATATATCATGAAGGAAAAATGAACAACTAGACACAACACAACACAAAGAGACAACAATAAAACCGCATGAGGCACAACATGCAAGGGACACATGCAATGAACCAAGTTTTAAAAACATTCGTTTCGAGTTACTTGACCATCTACCCCATCCAAGTTATAGTAGCATAGTCATTAATTGCAATCTGAATGCATAAGCCGAAATATCTCCATAGTACATAACAAGAGACATGAAGCCAGAACTTGGTATGCATTTTCATCTCTTAAACGAATACAGTTTTTCTATTTAACTTCCCATACCTCTTTTGCAATTAATATAAACTTCGTGATCTGAGCATCCTACAAGCCATGAATTCCTATTCTATGTAAAAGCCTGGTTGTTTTGCTAGGACTGGATAATGTACTTTGCAACGCTCAGTCGGTAAAATAAGGGTAATATTATTTATAATT
Organism: Pseudotsuga menziesii; assembly: GCA_001517045.1. Lineage (NCBI taxonomy): Eukaryota > Viridiplantae > Streptophyta > Pinopsida > Pinales > Pinaceae > Pseudotsuga > Pseudotsuga menziesii. Next base: position 10,245 of record LPNX010984329.1, on the reverse strand, counting down.
GGCAGCACCCACCATACAATAGGTTCACAATAGGTTCAGGTAGTGTTGTTGACTCTTTACTGTGAGAAAAAGAAGTCAGCGGACTATGCCCCCATGCATCAACTATCTATCCAAAATCTATTAGATCACATATATACTTGAACTCAGAGCGGCTGCCATTCATAACAGGGAATATCATTTATGCCGCTCGTTCTGAACAATATTGAAAAACTAAAGCATATATATATATATACTTATCACATTTATACACTTGTTTCAAGAGAAGAGAAAGGTAATGCCAAAACTATCATTTTGTATAATTATTGCCACTACATGACAGACCCAGATTTTCTGTAACCATATGTGATGACTTGCCTTCTCTTGACTAACAGAGGTGAAAAACCACTAAATAATTCATAACTGATCTAGTGAGGAAATGTACTTGTCATTAAAGATTCCTGAGGTAAAGAAATACTAACCCCTTAAGCATAGATGGTGCATTTGAAAGAATATTTGATAAGTCCTTCTAACTATTTAAACATAAGAGGTGTATTACTGTATATCTTCACTTCAACCATATTTTAATCGTGCTGTTGACAATATCTTAATGCGATTTCCAGTAGTTTATTTATGCAAAACCCTAGAGGTGCATGAAAACGTCTAGTCATCATAATGCCACATCAGTACTTAGTGTGTGTGCATTAATTATCAAGTGATTATCATTTCTAAAGCCTTTCCTCTAACGGCCAGGGTCGCCCAACAAAATAAGATCCATAAACAATACAACATTACAAGAAGATATAACATATAGTCATAGACATAAAAGAGAAACCAAAATATAGGTGGTTCACCCGTTCCTTGGGCTACGTCCACAAAAGGTCACATCCTGTGACATTCTTTCATTAGTATTCCATTAAGAGGATTACAATCTACAACAGTTATTGTTGCAACTCGTTTCTAACCTGCTCATAGACTGTGTCTGTGAGAGTACTTCTATGTTACACCCCAAAAGTGTTATGTAATCAGATTCCTTTATCTCTCAGAAAAAATAGTCATTCTAATTACAATACATAGCTTTAAAATGGTAATCTGCAATACTCATGCGTTTTGAAACGGTAAGGTAACAACCGTCCATGGAACAGACCCTTCCATTCATAGATGTACCTATGATTTTATATGCACAACAGGGATCTATAAGCAATACAACAATATAAATATATGTAGTTCAATCGCACATTCAGTGTTTAGCATAAGTTTTCCGGTTATCGTTATTTCGGATTTGTTATCCTTTCATAGTTTTACATGGGATATACTCAGTTCCTGGGTCCCAACCCAGGTAGCTATCGTGCAGCCCCAAAATTAGAGCCTTACTCCCAGCTCAAAGGTACAAATAAAAATTCTTAATGTTAATACGGGGGCCTTCCAGGTCTTACGACCTAAACCCATACTCAAGGAAAGGAAAGGAGGTCCGAATCAAAATTCGACCTGCCTTCCCTGCATATGCAGACTGGGCATCACTCGTAGAGGGTAGGCGCTGGTCACAAAACATAGATTAAGGATGACACCCATCAGAGCGAGGTTACTTACCAACGCTGTAATCATATAAACATAAACTATTTTGAAGGAAGAGAATGGATTTAAAATCATTAGTGAGTTCTAATTTAAAAGCTATGGTTACTTAGCTAACCCATCACTTCATCACATTTCCACATACTTTAAAGCACAAGACCGAGAGCGACCTTCACCCGTAATTCGTAAAAGAAAAACAAGATCTCTCTTAAAGGATGACCCACTGTGGCGCTGAAAGGGGGCGTAGTAGACTCCAAGTGACCATCTACCAGCAAGGTTGGCGATGGCACGATGTTGACCTATTACAGACTGATTAAAAAAATCAGCTCATTCAAGATTCCATTTTGATGGAACTCTTCAGGGAGTCCAAGAAACAACGACCTATTATTTTCAGAATAATAGCAGTTCAGGAAATTTATCCATGCCAGCCTGGATGGAATTAAATTCTTTTAGGTTAAAACCTTCGTTGCATTTTGGATAGCAGTTTAAAAAGAGAACCAAAAAGCGGCTGGCTTGGAGATTGAAAAACAATTGCTCTTCACAAAAATAGGACGAGGTCCTTTAGTCGGTAGCGCTTCCACTACCTGATGCATGAAGAGGGAGAATTCTTCCATGAACCTATTCTTTTATAAAGGAAAACTCAGAACTCACAATGGGATCCTGCAGTTCTCACGGGCGACCCAAGGTTTCCAACAATACTCTTACAACAAACATAGAGGCTTCGAGCTCAAATGAAAGGACGCCCAAGGCTTTTGACAGGCTATTGCTCTGTCAGGTAACATGGAAAAATATATACTCTGCTATACATGTGCAATTATACATGCAAAGTAAGAAAAGAATCACCAATTTAGCGTGGAACATAAAATTACTACAGCTCTATCAGAGAGCGTGCATCATAAATATTATACGCAGTATGGGAATATAAAATAAAAACCACAACATATAACAAAAGGAACATCGTGGACATCCAAGATAAAAATTTGCAGCAGCCAGTCAGCCTACCGTACGTGCGCAGGGTAAAAGAAACAGTCCCATAAGGCGGTGCCTACCGAGGCCATCCTACGCATCTAGTCCTGCGTTTCCTCCACTCAGTCTTCTTTTTCCCCCCTTTCACCCTCTCACCCCCTCCTTTTTAATACAATTTCTTACCTCATAAAAATACCGAAAGGGAAACAGGTCTTCTCCCCTCTTGCCCAGAATTCCCAAGGGTCCGACAATAATTAAAAAAAAACGGCTGTCCAGAAGAATTTCTGCAGGCATGCGTTATTACTGCCTTTTAATTAATGATCATAATTTTTCTAGTAACGCATTCACAGTGGGAAGCCATAACTTAGGGTAATTATACCCACGTCTATCAGCTCAGGAAAATACAGAACGTCTCCAAAATTAGTGACTGTAATTTCGGCAAAGACTCCCCAATCATGCATATTAATGAGGCAGGACTATAGGGTGTTGGGTGGGAGAAACCACTTAGGTTTCGGCTATTAAGGCTGCTGTTTTAGGCTCAGATCATAAGGCTACTATCCTTTATCCGGAAATAAGGCTTTCAAAAATTACATCAAAGGTCCTAGGGGCTAATCAAATTATTAGCAAATTAGAGGTGGGATTAAATAGTAGTTAGTGAGTCTGGTAGCCTTAGAATCGCAGAATTGAAAGGGTTTTGGAATTGGCATTACGAGGATGAATCACAACATAAGTAAGCATCCGTTCATTGGTACCCTATGTTCATAATGAGGGTAACATCAATGCTTAAATTACATGGTATTCTCGCTCCGTTATATATATATATATATATATATATATATATATGAATTCCTTTTAGTTTCCCTATATATATGTATATATGTTTATTATTTTCTTTTTCTATATGATGCCCTCGCTTCCATAATGCTCCCTTATTATGTATTTCATATGAAATCCCTTTCATATGTATTTTTCCCTGCCATGTATATATCTTGTTTTTTATATAGTTTGTATATATATATATATATATATATATACACGGTTGTGCTTTCATACTTTTGACCAAGTTGGGGTGGAAGTAACTTCCTTCTGGGTTGAGTTGACCCCTTGTTAATGGGTGTCACTGCATTTTGTTTCCTAAATATTTCACTTAGGCAATTACCTTATAAGCTGAAAGTTTTGCTTCTCGGGGGGCCTTGGCCTTGGGCTCCTCACCCGAGAACAATTACAATTTTCTTAGTGGTATACAGGGGAACATTACAGCATCACAAAATCCACAATCCACAATTACTGAAGGATAGCGACGAGAGGCTATTTCAAAAAGTTGAAAGGCAAAGCTCAATCCACAACCCATGATTAAAGAGTTTAATGATGTGTGTGTTTGTGTGTATATGGATTTTGGAGGTGTGTGACCAAAAGAATGGAATTGAAAAACTATTTCTAATATTGTAAAAACTTTAAAGTAATTTAACACATAAGTATTTCAATGATAAATTTTAATATTTTTCCCCAAAAAGTTGTCATTTAAAAAAAATTATAAAGTTATAAAATTTATATAAATATAATAAGAATCAATAACATTTAATAAAATAAATACTAAAATAAAAATTAATATCTTTATTTAAATGGCCACCATAATAAAAAAAAAAGTTTGATATTTTTTCACATAAAAAAATTGTGTTGTTAGCCCTTGAAACCAAAACCAAACCACACATAACATCAAAATTACATTAGTCTTCATAAAAATATCAAGCTTATAAACAACCATCCTAAAAAATGAAGTTTTTATCATTGAAAAAAATATTGTATTTTTACTGGGCGGTCACTGTTCTGGTGGGTCCACACAACCGGCAAGCATGGGCCACCTCTTTAACAACGTTCTATTTTGTGGGTCCACAGAGCCGGCAAGTATGGGGCCACCTCCTTTACAACATTCCTTGATTTACACCGCACTTGCTAGTCAATGTGGGGCCACCTCCTTTACAACATTCATGATTTACACCGCACTTGCGAGTCAATTTACGTCCCTGCATGCTTTTTGAAAAATATATTTTACTAAGCATTTATTATTCAAATTTTTTTATTTTATTAAACATTTAGGAAGAGTGTATCATTTAAAACCAACATATTTTTTTAAGCATTTATTATTCAAATTTTTTATTTTATTAAACATTTAGGAACATTGTATCATTTAAAACCATATTTTATTACCCAATCACGTAAATTTAAGCAAACATTTTATTTTCATGGACACGGTATCATTTAAAACCATCTTTATTAACAACAAATGAAACTTAACCAAAATACAACTCTCATTTTTAAGATTTCCCTAATAAATTATTTAGGGATATCCATAATTTCTCATTTTTAAGATTTCCCTAATAAATTATTTAGGGATATCCATAATTTCAGAAATTTCAAAAGAGAAGTATCTAGTGGACAAATCTAGGGTTTTAAGAATCCTTCAGGTTTTGCCTGATATTCGGTATCGAAATAAGTTACCAAACAAATTTTATTTTGGCTTTGAATTTCAGAGGATTAGGGTTGAAGCTACTAGTGAAATCAATAAACAGCGGAAGATTCGGGTTAAAGCCAACAATCAAATCTTAGGGCTCGTAACTCAAAGTTTATTAATGACAATGTCTCCACGTTGATTCGAAACGCGAGACAGAGAATGTTACACTGATAAAGAGGAAGATATCGTATAATCATACAAACAAACTCGGCAAAATATTTAGTGTTACAACGTATAAAAACCTATATTATTGGTATACGAGGAAGGAAATAAGTTGAAGATTCTTACAAGACAGGTTGGTAATTGCATGCACCTCAGATAATAATGTGTCACGAGACACGATGCTCTGCCTTCTTTTGGGCCTTGTAACTTCTCAGTTGTTTCTCCCATCTTTTGGGCTTGGTTTTCTTTTCCCCATTCTAGGTCAACGACAACTCACTGCATGGTGATCTCCATTTACAGCTAAAATCTGGTGCATGTAACTTCTCGGTTGTTTCTCCCAATCTTGGAAGTTGAAGTTATTTTCTGCAATCCGATCCTTTCAGTTTTCTCCTGTTTAATACCACCACTAGGGCATCCAATTCTCTCAATCAACATCTACACATCGCGTTCTTGGGGCCACATAGTAGGTAAGCATGGGGCCACCTCTTTTACAACATTCTGTTTTGTGGGTTCACACAGCCTGCAAGTATGGGGCCACCTTGTTTACAACATTCCTTGACTTACACGGCACTTGCTAGTCAATGTGGGGCCACCTCCTTTACAACATTCCTTGATTTACACGGCAATTGCGAGTCAATTTACATCTTTGCGCGCTTTTTGAAAAATATATTTTATTAAGCATTTATTATTCAAATTTTTTATTTTATGAAACATTTAGGAACATTGTATCAATTAAAACCACATTTTATTACACAATCAAGTAAATTTAACCAAATATTTTATTTTTATGGACAATGTATCATTTAAAATCATCTTTTATTAACAAGAAAGGAAATTTAACCAAAATACAACTCTCAATACAACTCTCATTTTAAGATTTCCCTAATAAATTATTTAGGGAAATCCATAATTTCAGAAATTTCAAAAGAGACGGATCTAGTCATTTAGAATCCCACAATTTCTATAACACGCATCTTTCCAAGATGGGACAAATCTAGGGTTTTAAGAATCCTTTAGGTTTTGCCGGATATTCGGTATCGAAATAAGTTACCAAACAAATTTTATTTTGACTTTAAATTTCAGAAGATTAAGGTTGGAGCTACTAGTCAAATCAATAAACAGCGGAAGATTCGGGTTAAAGCCAATAATCAAATCGATATTTCAAATTAATCTGGACAATGTCTCTGAGGAGTCAAATCTTAGGGCTCGTAACTCAAAGTTTATTAATGACAATGTCTCCACGTTGATTCAAACGCGATACAGAGAATGCTACACTGATAAAGAAACGCGAGACAGAGAATTTTACACTGATAAAGAGGAAGATATCTTATAATCATACAAACAAACACGGCAAAATATTTAGTGTTACAACGTATAAAAACCTATATTATTGGTATAGCATGAAGGAAATAAGTGGAAGATTATTACAAGACAGGTTGGTAATTGCATGCACCTCAGATAATAATATGTCACGAGACACGATCCTCTGCCTTCTTTTGGGCCTGGTTTTCTTTTCCCCATTCTAAGTCAACGACAACTCGACAACTCACTGTATGGTGATCTCCATTTATAGCCAAAATCTGGTGCATGTAACTTCTCAGTTGTTTCTCCCAATCTTGGAAGTTGAAGTTATTTTCTGCAATTCGATCCCTTCCGTTCTCTCCTGTTTAATACCACCACTAGGGCATGCAATTCTTTCAATCAACATCTACACATCGCTTTCTTCTCAAGAAAGCTCAACAAAAAGCTCAAGAAAGCAGAGAAATGGCAGAAGGCCAATCTAGTCACTCAAGCAATAGCTGGAATTCGACGAATGAACAAATAGCTTTATTGGAAGCGACATACAGTCAAGGGATCCGCATTCCCAGCCGCGATCAAATAGATCAAATCGCTAGGCGACTGCGAGTGTATGGTAACATTGAAGGGAAGAATGTGTTTTACTGGTTTCAAAACCGTAAACCTCGCGAGAAGCAGAGACAGAAACAAGAGAGAATGGCATCCATCAATCCCTTTCAAGAACCTTCCTTGGCAAGGAAATCGC
>LPNX010984311.1:66697-97129 GCA_001517045.1 Pseudotsuga menziesii | reverse complement strand
CTTTTTCCTCATTATTTTTATTCCTTTTCTTCCCTTTTGGGGATTTTTGCTATTTTTAGAGGAATTTTGGCTATTTTTGGAGGAAAAAGGGGTTTTTTGATCTTTTGGAGGCATTTTAGGCCTTTTGGAGCCTTTTTAGGCCTTTTGGAGGCATTTTAGGCCTTTTGGAGGCTTTTTAGTGGGATTTTCAGGGAAATATGGTATGCAAATGGACAAATGAGCCACGTAGTGGGGTAGATGAGGTAGTTAACCATTTTTGGGTGTTAACAGGGATATCTCGTTCTGCAAATTCCACTCACGCAGTTGTCCTGGGTAGACCAATTTATGATATGAAACTAGGGGAATCATCGAAGAGGATGCATTAACCTAAGACATATATCACCATCCTCTTTGTGTAGGAACATGCTAGGGTTCAATATGCTCATCAGGATGAACCTGATGATTCAATTTATAGAGAGGTTATTGATTTCCAGGAGGTATTGAGTAATATTGTTGATCCCAATGTCAAAGCTCATATTTTTAAGTATCATAAGGATCGGAAGAGTTATGTGCTCCATTTTAGGCAAGTAAAACTGACGATCGAGGAGAACCTTTAAAGGCAGAATCTAGAAAAGGAGGCCAAAGAGCAAGAAACTAGATATTCTTATGCCCTTGCTACTAAATCAAAATACAAGGGTAAGGTTGTTCTTGAAATTCCTGCAATAAATCAGCCTTCTCTCATGATAGAGACCCTACACAAAGGGGTGGAGTTTAAGAAAATTCTTGAAAATATTAGCTCGCAGTTACAGGCACAAACAGAAGCGGTTGAACCTCAACCTAAGAAGAAAAAGACTCAACCGGTTCCTAAACACGTATAGGTACAACAATAACCAGTTGTTGATCCACATCCAATGCCTCAAGAAGTGCTCGGGGAAGAACAGCCAGCGCCACCAGTGCAACTTGCTCCACAGGAACAAGTACCTATACAAGTTCCTTCAACTCAGCAGGTAGAACCTTTCCCCCAGGATAATATTGAGATTCATGGGATACACAGTGACTTGGAGAAAGGAAAAACTCCTTCCACCTTCCATATTAATGTTTATACTTCCATGACATTTTCCATTCCCATCACCCAGTCATCTGAGAGTTTTATTGATTCATCGTTTCCCCAACTTTCTTTTTCTGAGGTTAATTTATCTCGAATTCTTTTGGCTATCACCAACACTCATTCGGTACTAATATATGTACCTAGATATACCCCCCTCCCCCCTTACTTTGACTATTATTTTGACCTCCTCATCACCTCACACTACCCCAACATCCCCATGTTATTATTTTCCCCAATTAGACATCTCTTCCATCTCTACAATTTATTCCCCTTAAATTGCTACACCTATCCCCACTTCTATCCCTTCATCCATTGCCACACCCCCTATTATTATTTCACCCATCAATGTGGAAGTCCCTGTTTCATAATCCCAACCTGAGCCTCTGGTCACTATTCAAGAAGGAACCATCTCAACTGCTAAGGGGATGGCATATTTTGGTGAGGATGTAGTGGTTTCTCCTGGTAAGAATTTTTGGAGCAGAAAATAAAAAGTTATAGTTAAGAAAGGATCCAAGAGGAGTAGATAAGACGCAATCAAGCAGGTGGAATCCCTTAACCAAATTGTTTTGACTCTTCCGACAGCAAATAGGAATCCTTAGATACAACAAATTCCATGGGATCCTTTGTTGGGGAAAAATTTGATTCAGTATCCCAGCTGAATAAATAATTTCAGGACAAGGAACAAGAGATACAAAGGGACAAACAAGACTTAGTACAAGTTTAGGAGCACCACAGGTAGGAAATGCAACTTCTCAAAGAGGAATATGAAGAGAAGTTAAATCAGCTCCGAAAGAAGAATGATTTTTTGAAGCAATAGCTTGAGAAAGTTGATCTCTTAGATGACCATCAGGAAAACAAAGTGTCCATGTTTGAATAACAACTCAAGGACCTACAACTTGCATCCTCTACCTCTTCTTTCTCTAAATTTATAGAAGAGGAGTTTAAACAATTAACATGTAGAGTACATGACCAATTTTATCAACCCATGGTAAATTTATATAAAGGATTCAATCAGATGCAAGATATGTATAACTCATTTGAGCATTAGTCGGATGTCCTCAATGACCATAATAAAAGGAAAGAGGAAGCAACCAAAGATTATGATTCCATTATAGACTGGTAGAAGTATATTAAAGAAATACTAGAAGATGTCCCAATACTGGATAAGCTTAAGCTTAAGAAAATTGAGGTCGTCATTGAAACATTGGAAGGCATCTGTGATCTCATTGAATCCATCATCAAATATGGAAAAGATTCCTGCAAAAGGAGGTGGTTTTCCTCAGAAACATTGCTCAGGTATCTAGATTTTCCATTCTTAGATCCTATCCATGAGGCTATGCCTTTGAAACTGAAAAATGGAGAAGATTGAGAGAGATTATGCCAAAGAGAAGGATAAAATTATGGAGCTGACTCAGCTTACTGTGGATTATATCAAGCATTGGATTGAGACACATCTTGCTTCGTTGATAAGGATTGATCTCTTCCTCATAGAATGGGAGAATATCAGGAAAAGGGTATCACACCCTTAATATGAAAAGCTCAATTGCATCTAGAAAATGCTCAGTTTCTGGACATCCAAGATTTAATGGATGCTTATGCCAAGTGGTGTTCTTCCCTTGGAAAACCATGAAACCAAAATATATTGCAATCCCACATCTTGGGAAATTTCATTTTTTGTAAATTTTGTAACATTATTTAAAGGGAGGGTATTTCCCAAGTAGAGGGGGAACTAGCAGGATTAATCCTAGGAGAACTCTACATAAGAGGATACTACCAAGAACATACTGGGAAAGCTTGTAATTTTGTACTTTGTAATGTTTGTCAAGTGAATAAAATTACACTCTTATTTTATGCTATGTTCTATGGTTATTCATCAAATGTCTTTCATGAATTTTAGTCTTTCTTCCATCTATCTGGCATATTTATTATTGGTTTCTTGTCTACTTATGTGTTGGTTTATGTATTGATTTTTCCTTACAATATTGACACATTGAATGTGCGTTGAATAAATGTCTTTATTTGATTCGCATGCTCTATTTCGCAACTAATTACTAGTCATTAATCCCTGATACATATTTGTCAATTAGTATTACATATTGGACATGTTGTACATCTATAACATTTTAGATAAGCTTTGCAATTTTAATTGTTTAGGTTTATTTGAACTGGGTTAAGGAGATTGAACTTGATTTACATTTATGTGCATTGAGTAATCAGTTTCTTGTTATCTATTATATCTTACAACTTCCCTATCCAAATCTGTTACACACCCTGTTTAAGTTTTCTTGAACAGTCAGTCTAGAATCTAGTCACTATAAATCTTTCTCACTTATCCTAAGAATAGATCTTATTGACCTAAAAACCTTTGTGTCAGTGGAGGCCTTGTATCCATATGATTTAGTCACCCCAAATAACTCAGGGATAGAATCTTCTATGTGTGGGATCGATTTGAAACATTTCTAGTTCGACTATTTCCTTGTGTTGACTGCCTTGTAGATCTTGCAGCAACCTACAAGCCCGGTTCGTCAAGAAATGGAGCTAGAAGGAGGTCCATTTTGAAACATGTCACGACAAAATACTAACAAACCTCCTCATCCCAGATCACCTATCATTACTATGAGCCACATCCAAGATCTACATCTACAGCACATCCTGCAAAAGGTTAGTCACCAATCCCTACTGTTAACACCATTATTTAGCAAGGGGATAAAAAAAAACATGGTGGAGGAGAAACAACAAGTGTTTACCAAACTTTGGTTAAAGGATATATTGTAAGAATGGGGCGATAGGCAAAAAAGCGATTAAGTTACCAAAGATCCTAAGCCACGGTGGGTGAAGGAATAAAATCAATGGCTGATATCCTCTCCGCTCTTCAAAATTGCGAGGGAGATAACGTATGTCCGGGCGTTCATCGGGTGCACAGATCGACGGCTGTCAATCTGTTTCAGGCAGATCTACGGCCCACATTTAATCCACCTTGTGAAATCGCATGTTGGTTAAAGTAATACAGTCCAGCGGAATCGGGTACATGCTACTCAATCCAATGGCGGAGAGGTGAAGTCGGATCACAGCCACGGTTGAGATTGATTCCGGAAGCAGAACCTGCATGACCAATAAAACTAAAGCGCCCAGCGGAATGAGTTATCCGATGATCGATCTGACGGTTGAAAATCAAAGTGAATCAAATCAACGGCTATTATGATTTCCGGAGAGTGAACTTGCGCGGTGGATAATTCCAAAGTGCCCAGCGGAATTTGGTACGTGGCATATGATCCGACGGTGGAAAGTTAAAGGGGTATCACATCAATGGCTGAGAATAATTCCGAAGATCAGAACTGCACGACGGTTAAAGTGACGGAGCCCAGCGGAATTTGGTAGATGTCGCACGATCCAATGGCTCACAAATAAAGGCTGATTGCATCTACGGCTATAGGAAATTCCGAAGCATGAAGTTTCCCGAAGGATAAGGTTGGGAAGCTCAACGGAATCGAATATCTCTTTCTCGATCCAACGGTGGAGTGATGAGAAGTGATTGCATCAACGGTTGGAGATGTTTTCGAGGTGGAGACTTGCACGTTGTTTATGATGGGGATGCCTGGCGGAACGAGGTACATGGCACGTGATCCAAAGGTTGAGAATTAAAGAGGAATCAGATCGATGGTTTTAAATGAATCCGGGGAATAAAAGTGCGTGGCAGATAGGAATAGATGGTGGTTGCGAAAAATAAATTGTTGTCCACGTGGCGAATTATGGTAGGCTCCAGAGACAAAAGTGGCCTATAAAAGCAAGGTTGACCCGTATCATTGTTATTTTATTTGCTTGGGATAGGTGAAAAGGACTGGACAATTTGTCAGTTTCCAGCTTCCATTTGTCAGTTTCGGACATGCTCCAAGCACACGCCTCTACAGTCGACCAGGTAAAGCTTAAACCCTGTAATTCTGTAATTCCTCCGTCCAAATTACCATTGTAAATTTAGTAATGGACCAGGGGAAATAAATTCAAGTGTCTGGTCAAGTCGTAGATGACAGAGAAGAGTTTTTAGTAGACAGAGATAGGAGCGTGTGTGATCCCTTCCTATCTGTAGGGAGCGTGTCTGTCAGTAAGGAGAAATTATGGTATTACCATTCGCGAGGGAGCGATGTATTGAATGTTTGCAAATCTTTTCTGTACTATTTCGCTATTGAGCAAACCCTCCATTTCCTAGAGTTCGCAGAGTGGTGTGCTATGAACTATTCTCCTTCTCAGAGGATTATTGTGAGTCGGTCTGCATCCAGAATACTTTGTAGAGTCGATGCCATGGTCATCAGGGAAAACCTTAGTTTACCATAAGATTACCCAGATAGTCGTGAAGCAGTAAATGAGTCAATCCTGGTCGAATTATACAAGAAGTGTGAAGCCGAAACCCGCTGCAAATTCTTGTCTAGTGTTTTAAATGATGGTCGGTCTTTAGATGGTATATTCATGCCCTACCCTGTACATATTTTCAAGAGTGAAGTACAATTAGTCATTTCTTTAGTTTTTCAAGTACTAGGTTTGGATGATGTTTGTCATGTGGGTGAGGTCATTCTCGGATTTTTGTTGAGAATAAGTTCCTCTGTTTCTGAGTCTTAGTCAACCCCGGTTTTTAGTCTAGACGAATATCTAGCTGAAGCAATCCATCTTCAGCTAAGCGAGTTTCCAAAGGTTCGGTTTCTTAGGTTCCAGACTTACTTGCTTAATATGTTGTTATGCTCCAATATCACTGAGTTGAAGTTTTTGAGTACTCTATGCTCTTTTGATTTGCCTAAGCAAATCAACATGTTCGAATTTGCTAATTTGATCATGTCATAAATGTACAAAATGTTGTTTAATGAGGAATTGCCCCGTGTCCTGGATGAAATGAGAAATTTAATGCATTCTTCACCAGAGGATCGGGTTGGAGATTGGTTTCTGTACAAAGATTATACTGTGTTAAGAATATATGGGTTTATCGGTCAGCCTTATAGGCTACCCTCTTTTTTAACCCCGAGGATCTTCGCACTGGAATTCATGAGACAGAGATTGCTGTCTGAGGAGGAGCATTTTTGTGCTTTCAAAAAGTCTTCAAACATAAAATTTCCATTTAAGGTTGGCACCTTCATTTTTAAAAGTAAGGGTGCCTTGGATTTTATAGAAAAGTTGCTGGAGAATATGGATTTCATAAAAGATGTAAATGTGAATTAGGACCCCCACCATGTGATCTCATTGAGAAAATAGGCCAACAAGAATAAACCATTTGAGCATCAGGATATTGAGGGGTTAGCTGAAATGGCCAATTTGCTGCAGTGTACTGACAGGTCAAAGTCTGATGAAGAGACACATACTATACCTGTCCCAGCAACCCAAATAACAGAAGGTGCTAGTATTGTGGTCAAGAGGAGTTTGTATGAAACTGAGAGTATGGATATAGACGAAGATGGGCCCCATAAAAAGGAAAAGCTACTTGAAAGTGGTGAAATTGCAGATGAGGAAGTTTCTGATGGTTCCAAAAGGATTTCCCTAGTTCCCATGAAAGCGGTGAAAGTAAGTCAATTCTCTTTTAAAAATGTGGAGGGTGATGTAGACAGTTCGGAATTATGCCACGTGTTTAAGTCGAAGGAAGATCTCAAAGCCAGCTACATGGAGAAGAGGAAACAGTCTATGGAGGAGACGAGAAATTTGCTCCCAAGGGTGAGAAGTTTGTACAGTTCAAAAACCTCTCTAGTCTCTGCTAGAGATGCTGAGAGAAATACATTTAAAATGGCTATGGTAAGCGACAAGAAGATGTCTGAAATGGAGATCCGGCTATACAAAATCAGCACTCCGGATAAAATCCAACTTCACAAACAGACCAGCGATATCATCTACTCAGACTTACTACAAGGCATGGTGAGGATCAATAAATTGCAAGTTTTGATAGACAAATTAGAAATTCAATTGAAACATGAGAGAGTGGAAAATAAAGCAAATGTTGTTCAGATTAGGAAGCTGCAAACAGACATTGCTAGTTCAGATAGTACCCAGGAAGTCAAGAGGATGTTAGAGGAAAAAGACAATGCACTCCAGGTCCTAAAGAAGAAGCTGAAGATCCCAGGTGCTGAACATGTTCAGTCATCTGAGTTACTAGCTCTCCAAGAAGAGAAGGATAAAGTCCATCAAGAGATGATGGAGTATAAAGGAAGAGTTGGGGAGCTACAGGAAGAAAAAGACAGGTGGGAAGCCGAAAGGGAGGAACTGTTATCCCAAATCTCCTTGATGAAAAAAGATCAGAATGAAGAGAAGGAGATTATGGAGGAGCTGATGAGCCAGAATCCCTCCAGCGAGGACTTGTCTATTGTGAATATCCAGAAGCCATTAGATGATTTCTCTACTGATGATTTGTTGGTGCCAATGTCCCAGGTGAGCTTGAAAGAAGAAGCAATCAAAGATTTGAAGGCAGAGAATGAAAAGGTAAAAGCTGAATTGTCCAAAGTAAATGAAAGTAGAAAGCAAATATTACAGGACAGAAATCAGTTGCAGAAAAAGTTCAACGAGCTAAAGGAGAAAAGCATCGGGAAAGGCCCTATTTAGGGGGAAAAACATATCATTTGGGATACCTTGTGTATAGATATTACCAAGTTCCAGCACTATCTAAATCTTATTGATGATTTGAATATAATGATAAATTTGGCTCGCCAGAGATTAAAACTGGTAAATGAACATATGGAGAAAAGACCTCTTGCTACAGCTTAGAACACACTAAATTTTTTGAATTCACTGACATATCAAAAATTGCACGAGATGGGCATAAAGGACAGAGTATCAATAGTGATGTGGGCAAAGAAAATCATCCATAAGCATCACTTAATCAAAACGGTCCAAGATAAATCAGAAGGATTGCTTCTGCAGGTTAATAATTTTAAAGAGGAGTTTAGAGAGTTGTTCGAGGACGGATTGCCTTCTTTCTGGGACTGAGAGGGGCGGATGTTCTCACAGGAACATTATCATAACCTGTTTGTTCAGTGCCGCATGGACCACTCCAAATTCAATGATTTGGAGAAAAGCCTGACAGGGAAAACCATTGTGGATATGCTCACAGAAGATTTCGAGATTCTGCAGAAGTTCACCATCATCAGAAGCAGATTGCCCAAGAAGTCCTATGAAGCATATATGGAGCTCGAAGTAGCAATTCGGGAAATGATGGAATGTGACACCCCAAGTTTGGAGCAGTGGAAAGCTGTGGAGCGGTTTGGAAAGACAAAGTATATTCTTCATCCCTAGAAATAGGTGTCATCCACTGAAGAGCTGATGGGGCAAAGATGTGGAGCTGATGGGGCAAAGACATGGAGCTGATGGGGCAAAGACGTGGAGCTGATAGGGCAAAGGTGTGGAGCTGATGGGTGAAAGTTTGTTATCAAGTTGATTTGTACTTTATGATCTGTTAGGATTGGAGTTGTAACAAACTTCCTAGGGGTTAGGAATTCAGTTACAAACTCTAAATTAAGCCGATCATTCTGTTATTGATCTTCTTGTTGAAGACCTATCATTTTATGTATAAATATGCATATTTTTTAAGAGATGGGGGTTGGAACCCATCGGGTGGTGAATAATTTTGGAGAACATATCTGTTTTTGGAATAACAAAGTGAATGCATGAGATTTTTTGTAAGAGATTCATGTGTCGTTGATATTACAATCTGTGCTTCTTTATTTATGTGATTGTATTTCCCTTGTGTAACACTCCATTTTGTTTCTTCCTCGTATCTGGAATATAGCGTTAGATGATTGGAATTCATGTGTTTATGCTCTGGTCATTGTTTCAGATATTATATGATTCTTTCCGCTAAAGTTGATATAGAACTCATCCTTGTTGATACTCTGTATTAATGGGTTGTTTCTTCATCTCTTCTGTCCCACCTGGATCAATTTGAATGACTGTGATGATGTGATTACCTTGCCTTTGATGAATATCATGTATATGTCTTTGTGGTATCTTTATATTGTATATGACTCCATGCCCAATGGTTATGTGATTGTTTCAGCCAAATACATAAATCTTTGAATGTTATTTTAAATCTGGTCCTGTTAAATATTTATTGAGAGATCCCTCTCTGGAAGAAAATACCAATTTCTTCCTAAAGTGGTTTTGTTGTTACCTTGGAGTTTACCTTTTACAACCTGGGTACCTTCTGAGTGCTAACACCTACCACCCATGTTTCAGAAAGATCCACTAGGAGACCTGAAACCCTTTTTACACCACCCACTGGTGGAATCCTCACTTTTGAATAGTGGAGAAAAAACACCAATGATATTACCGCAAGGGTGGAACCAAGAACTGAGACAGTTCGGAGTCTCAAAAATGTTTTTTCTTCTTCTCTTTTAAATCTTACCTCACATGTTATTACTCAAGAGGGAGGGACTCCTGAAGCCCAAGTAAGTCCATTGTTGGAAATTGCATACCAATCCCTAGAAGATACATGTCTTAATGACCAATATGGTGGATTACCACCACCCACACCACCTCATTCATCTCCATATTCATCAGAAAAATCCTCAGATACTGAAACTTCCTCAGAATCTTCTTCTCCACCAGAGAGACCAATGGTTGATGAACTCAATAGACCTTGGATTAACCTAGGCGCAGTCCTTATCCCCATACAATTACATAAACTGTCTAAAAACCCTGAGAAGTAGCTTCTCAGGTTTAATCCGGATGATAGGATCCCTGTTGAAGATCATGTCAAGAACTACATGCAAGCCATTATATTGAGGAATGTGATACATGAGGATGTGGTGTGTATATTGTTTCCTTATTATTTTGAGGGACAAGCTTCCACTTGGTATTTTTCTTTGGAAGTTGCTTCTATTAATTCTTGGAAACAGTTTGAGGCACTATTCCTCCAGAAGTTTGGAGACGATAGTACCCCAGAGGACCTTGTCATAGATTTATCCTCTCTGAGGATAAAACCAAAAGAAGGAGTCAAATATTTTAATCAAAGGTTCTTCTATTTGAAGAACAGGATACCTGCCACGGTTCTTCCTATTGAAGAACTCTTGGTAGCCTATTACATTAAGGGTTTTCCCACATCAATTTCTATGTGTGTTAAGCGTGCTCGTAAACCTACTCTGCAAGCGGCCTTTGCGGGGGTTGTCTTCGTAGAGAAAGATATGTTTGGTATTAAATATAATCCTAATCAAGAGCCGGACTAGCTTTCTACATCTGGGACAAGGCAGGAGAATGTTTCTAAACCCACAACCCTAAATAAATACCCTTACAAAATGGATAACATGAAAAAACTGTTACAAAATATCTCTAAAAACATGGTAGATCTTAAAAGAGCTAGCAGTGATAATCATGTTAACAATAGAGTTTTGGAAAGGCCACCACTTAGAATACCTTACCAGCCTCCACGAAATCAACCTCCTACAAACCTTGGGGAGACACTCGCCTCTTATGAGATCTATTCTATCTTCAAGTCCTTGACTTCTACACCCCAAACTATCCATGATGATACTAGACAGGAAGCTATAGAGGCAATGCCTCCTATTGAAGGACAAGATCCACATGTAAACATTGTTAATTTTTTTTCAGAGCTGCCAATGGCAAAGGAAGAGGATAATAATGATATTGTATTTGATCTGAAGCATTCCTATAACACCAGAAGTAAAGCTCTGACATCACAGGACAATCCACCATCAACATCTACTACGAATACAAGTAAATCAGTATCGCCAAAAGAAAAGGTAATCCCCGAAGACGAGTATAACTTGGTAGACGATTTAAACAGGGATAAAGAAAATATTTCTCTTTTTGAAATTCTCAAAATACCATCCATTAGAGAAAATTTACCTAAGAATGTGGTTTTAAATAAATCTAGAGAATCTCAGAATAATAATTTGGAAGTTTGCACAAATCCTGATGCTCAAAAGTCTGGTACAAAAAGGGTCCCACCTTTTTTGCTAACTTTTGATACTTTTAACAAAAATGTCCATATCAATTCAAGGGCATCATCAAATTTTATGACTGTGTCTGTTTGTAGAAAGTTGAATGCAGCTTGGGATTCTTGTCCTACTCAAATAGTTCAGTTAGACATATCTAGAGTAAAGGTCCTAGGGGAGCTCAAGAACATCCTTTTAACATTGTCTGTAGACCCTAGAATACATCAAATAGTAGATATTATAGTAGATAATGTTCCTGAGACATATGGTATGTAGCTAAGTAGATACTGGTCTAAGAAGATAAAAGGTTAGTTTTATACTGATTGGTCCCATTTGTGGTTGCCATATAATGGAAGGCCTAATCAGATTAAGATTAATAGATAGCCTTTCATGAAACAAAAAGGCCACACATCTAAATGATCCAAGTGAACCTACAGTATTTATGAATACAACCATTGAACATTACACCCTCGACTCTTACTTTGGTGATTTGCATGTTGACTCTTCACCTAATCAGAATGTCGATAGATTGTCATAAATCGATAATTACAAAGTTGTCCCATTTTCTGGAGAAATTCTACATAATGTATATAATGTCAATACGAATTTTAGGTTAGATTTGTCTTCTTGGACACTCTTATTTGATGGATCTAAATCCAAATATGATGTCGACGCAGGTTATGTACTCATGGATCCTAAGGGCGCCAAATGGATGATTACTTGCAGACTAGAATTCAAGTGTACCAATAACATTGCAGCCTATGAAGCTCTGGTACAAGGGCTCAGGAAAGCAACAGACTTAGGAGCACAAATCATTGAATGTTATGGAAACTTTGAAATTATAGTCAAATAGGTGAGAAATAAAATCCATTGTTTATCTCCACATATTTTGAATTATCAGAAGTTAGTTAGGTACATGAGAAGTTCATTTAAAGCCTTTAATATCAAATTTGTCCCTGTCACAAAATTTCGACGCGGACCTTTTAGAAAAAATTGCATCTAGGATCATTTTACTAGAATGCCTATCTCCTGATACCTTTTCTATAGAACTCATGTACAAACCTTACATACCCGATAATGTAGCTAGTTGGAAAATATTGATGATGATGTTCAGATCTTAGAATTCCTGACAGCCTAGGACAATTTTAAAGACTTTGTTATAGACTAACCTAGATCCAAATCCTAGGCTCTATCAAGCGCCAAGAGGGATCAAATATCCCGAGGTGTAAACCTCTTCTCAGATATTTCACGCAATGAGCTATTCGAGGATAGGTTTGCACCTCAAGAGATTTGATCCTTCTCGGCGCTTGATAGAGCTAGGGATTTGGATCTAGGCCGGTTCCAGTCGTGGGAGGTGACACAAAACTGGAGTTTGATCAACATTGAAAGGAACAGGTTAAGTTGAAAACATAGATACAATCATGAGGATTATCATAATGTAAGTAATAAGTATTAAGGATTGAGTAAATTATTAAACTGGAAAATAGAGACAATAATTTTGTAAGGATCAAATAGAGACAATAATTTTGTAACGATTAAACATGTCCACCATCTTAGCTCATATTGGTAGCAAAAAGCCTTTGGAATCTCATAGGTAGGGATATTAAGTGGAAAATATAATTGTGAAGAAATACCTATCTCAAGGGTCTCTGCTAGATTAAATATATATATATAACAATAAAAATGTTTTGAATCATTCAAAGGAACTGACCCTAGTATTCCTAATCATCGGTGAGTATTTAGAGTGGTAGGTTCATTCCCCCCTTGGAAAAGAAATTTTGTATCATAATGGATGTTCTTTTGGGATGTGGTAATAATGTATTCCTAACTAAGGAATTGGTACAATACTTGCAAAATTGACGATAATTTATTTTGAATCAAGTTCTAGGTAGGACAACTAAATATATCTATTGTAAGGGTTGGTTGATTATAGTAGCATTAGGATTGGAAGGTGAAAAATCTATTCTATGGAACTATTACTCAATGAGATGAAGAAATGTCATATAAGGATCATAGATGAGGTTGTTTGTGAGCTGGTCAATGAATAATAAATAAGAATAAGGTAGGTATATAGTATTGGACTACAAAGTTCTAAGAAAATAGGAGAGACAGTAACCTAAGTGATGGTGGTCTAAAATTTAGAAAGGAAAAAATCCAAAAAAATCAAGTATACATATGTAATTATCCTTATAAAATAAATTTATGACTAAGAAATTATTTTGAAGGACAAAAGTTTAAGCCCCTTGTTTCACATGTATTTGCTCTATAGAAATAGTGAAGAGAGTAATTCTCACTTTGTTATTTGATGCCCTTTTATTATACAAGTAACAAAGGAAATACAATGGATTTTTATAATATGTAGGACAACTCTCAAGGGATTCTTTAATTGAAAATACTCAGGGAAAGAGAAAAATTGTGATTGGGAAGGCTTTTTAAGGCTTATTATTTTTAAATGAATATTAATATTTCAAATTTAAATCTTTCATAAGGAAGGGATCTATATTATATTATCCTCCTTTTGATTTAATTGGCTAATATATTATATTATCTTTCTTCTATGTAATTAGTGCCTCAGCATTTGAAAAATGTGTAATATATTCTTTTTTATATAAAATGTGATATCTTTCCATTTTTTTTAAAGATTCTGAAAGAATTTATGTTTGGGCAATGAAAAGGACTATACACTGAAATTTATGCATCTATGAAATCCAAAATATATATACATTATCATATATTATGTATATATACATAAAATATATTCAAATAAAATTCAATCATTACATAAAATAAATTTTACTATTTATATAATTTACATATCATATAAACAAAATTAAATAAAAATATTTAACATAATAAGTTTTTGTATGATTTAAATGTTAATTTATTCTTATTTATCATAATATATTTCTAAAAAGATTCATAATTTTATAAAATATGTTATTATATTTTTAATATTATAACAAATTTGAATAAATACTATAAATATAACAACGTGGCTTATAATACAGTTAATTAATATATAAATATAACAACATGGCTTATAATACAGTTATAAAGTTGATTTATTCTTATATATCATAAATGCATTATTAAAAAGAATCATAATTTTCAGACGAGGCCACCAAATATTCTCATGGAAATTTACCCATCACAGAGATGCACGATGCACGGAGGGACACAACGAGCTTCACATATACTTTTCTACTCAATCCAGAAACAAGATCGGACGTCATCCCGGTTCGTCTCCATTTCCGTGAAACTATTCCTCAAGCGAGTTCAAAATATTAGAGTATAAAGCAGTTCACAGTGTTACTCGTGGTCACCTATATCGTTGGGAAACACCATAAGATTTCTAGCATTGTGAGTATCTTACCTCTTTCTCTCCTTTTTAAGAATATAGTTCAAATTAAACCAATATAATGCTATTATATCATTATTATTATTAACACGTTATTATAATTTTTTATTTTTTATTTTGTGAATTCACTTTAGATTTAATAATAATTTTTAATATTATTTCTTGCACTCACTTTTCTCGATGAAGCCAATATATAATTTGGCTCAAAAACTTAATGTTGCGCTGTCTTCAATCTACCTTTTTTCGCTCATTAGAAATGACATATTCTGTTATCTATCTTTTCCCTCTCGAGACATTATAGATTCTGTGATCTCGTGCAATTAAAAAGTGGGATGATCCTGGAACTTGCTTAATTGTTCAGGTTTTGCCAAAAAAAAATGTTTGTAGAAACAAAACATGTTTCTTTGACATATTTTAAATTACTTTCATGCTTTTTAGAAGTAGCTTTTGTGTGACATTTTTGCGAACTCAATCACAGTTTTTTGCATGGGAACAACGTTGATGCTTTTCAAACATTTTTTCTGACTTCAACAAACCCTAATCCGAATGGCATCATAACCTGTGAATTCTGGATCTAGATCAGATTTTTGTAGTCTTCTATGAAACCCTGAAAAACTCCTTCATTAAAATCGAGATCTATGGAAGATTTCTGAAATAAGATCTAAGATCTGATTGGTAAGAGAGAAACCAATTGATTTGCAAGACCTGGTAATGATAGAATTATATTCTTACTATGGCACTGAAGGAGACCAGTTTTAGAAGGGGAAAGGGGGTAAGCAAATCAGCCATTTCACTCATACAATATTAACTTTTGATATTTACAATTTTATTTTTATTATTGCAATTAAATTATACAGTACTAACTATTGATATTTACAATTTTATTTATATTATTACAATGAATTTATACAATATTAACATTTAATATTTGTAATTATATTAACCTAAAATAATTTTGTTAATACAAAATAATTCTCCAAATATTTCTAGTTCAAATGATCAATATCACTCCACGTTTATTTTAAATTATAGAGAAAAAAACAAATCCATAAAATGTTTACCTAAACTTAAATATTAATTTTGATAAACTTAAAATTATGAAATATTAATATTTATCAAAAGTAATAAAAATAATTCAAGCCTCATTATTTTTTTTCACGCCTTTTTATTAAAACATATTAATAAAACATGTGTTGACTATTCATTAACATACCTCTGAACGGTAAGTGTTCCGTGTGCTTAAACAAGCGTAACTCCCTCAATATTATCGTCAAGAGCTGCATCGAGCACGAGAGCCATCCATCATCATGTTCAAGCTTCAAGCTTCAAATCTCATCATTGATTTTCCTTCTCTACGCTTTTATGAGTATTGGGTGTTTCACTTTGCTTTCGCAAGCTCAATCACCAGTAATCACGGACTCAATTGAAGGTAAGAACGGAATATAATTCCAAAAAATAATCCGATGTTGCTGCAATCCTTCTCATGTCTTCTGTTTCTATAAATAATTTTCTTTTGTGGATCAATCCATTTCCTTTTCCTGGTGGCAGTTGACTGGAGTACTAGAGGTTATAATTCTAGTACATGGAATACCAAAAAAATAAAACTGTGCAAGAGAACTAAAATTTGCACAACATGGCAAGTGGATTCCTTGTTGAGGTTACAATGACATGGAATACATGGAACCTAAGCCATTCATTAGTTCAGGTCCCTGACGAATTTGTTCACCTGTCATGGATGCAGGGAACATGGAATCGGGGGCTAGATACATATGCAACGAGTGCAATATTGGAATCCATGCATTATGTGCCAAGGATCATGCTTCCATCTCCCATCCATACCACACCTGGCACCCGCTCATCTTCTACATCAACCCCGGAACAGGATTCGCCAAGTCTAAGTGCGATGTCTGCGGCCGCGCCTTTAAGGGATTCGCCTAATGTGCTAAGTTGCAGGGCTGCGGAGGAAAGGGAGAAGGGGAGGTCGCGGAGGAGGGGAGGGTTCTGCAGGAGGAGTGGAGTTTGAGGGTTGTGCAGGCATGGAGATGAGTTCGTGGAGGGAAGATCGCAGAAGAGGGAGACGGGGAGTTGCCGGGCTTCGGATGGAGGGGAGAAGGGGAGGTCGCCGAGGAGGGGAGGGCTCCGCAGGTGGAGTGGAGTTGTAGGGTTGTATAGGCGGGGAGATGAGGTCGTGGAGGAGGGGCGGAGGAGAGGTCATGGCAGAGGGAGACAGAGAGTTGCAGGGATGTGGAGGGAGAGGAGAAGGGGAGATCGCGGAGGAGGGGAGCCCTGCCCAGGAGGAGGAGAGTGGAGGGAAGGAACACCTGGAGGTCACGGGAGAGTGGAGGGAAGGCAATATTATTTCTCTAAAAATGTTACAACATCTCCCTCATATTCCACAACGGTTACAACATCTCCAAAAACATTACAACATCTCTCTCATACTGGACAATATTATTTTTGGCTGACATAATATCCACAAACTTTACAACATCTCTACAAATGTTACAACATCTCCCTCATGCTGGGAAATATTATTTTTGGCCTACATAATATCGACAAACCTTCCTAGATCTCCACAAATGTTACAACATCTCCCTCATACTCTGCCATATTATTTTTGGCTGACATAATATGTACAAACGTAACAAGATCTCCCTAAATCAATCATTAATTTAGAGAAATACTATGATATGTAAGATAAGTTCAAAGGAAATCTTAATTTCAAAACTAATAATTATACTCTCAATTATAAGATCGTTAATATTGGTAATGAGAAAAGCCGTGAGCTCATTAATATAGGGCTTACTTATTTTCCTAAAGAAGAGAGAGCTTTAGTGAAATTATGTAAAGAATTCAAGGATGTTTTTGCATGGACTTATGATGATCTCAAAACCTTCGATTCTTCTATTATGCAACATAACATACCCTTAAATCTCGAGGAAAATTCCCTACCAACAAAAGTTGAGGAAGATGCATCCTAATCTCAAGCCAACCATCAAGAAAGAGCTTGAGAAACTCTTAAAATCCATAATCATATTCTCTTTCACACACACGCAGTGGATTTCCAACCTGGTCCATGTCCACAAAAAGAGTGGAGAGATCATACTGTGTGTAGACTTTCGCAATTTGAATAGAGCATATGAAAAGGACAACTACCATGTTCCATCAATGGAACAAATCTTGCAAAGAGTTTCGGGTGAAAAAATATTTTCTTTTGCTTGATGTATTTTCGGGTTACAATCAGGTTCTGGTCACAACCTCTGACAAGCTTAAAACTTCCTTCATAACACCCTGGGGCACTTTTTCCTACAGGAGAATGCCTTTTGGACTAATCAATGCCGATGCAACTTTCCAGAGAGCTATGGATATAGCTTTCATAGGTTTGATGCAGAATTATGTCGTTTTCAACTTAGATTATATAACTATTTTTTCTAAAAAATGACACGATTATTTGTTTGCATTAAGGCAAGTTTTTGAAAGATGTAGGAAGTATGGCATTTCTTTGAACCCTAAGAAATCCGTTTTTGCAGTCACATAAAGAAAACTTATGGGATTTATTGTTTCAAAGGACGAAATAATAATTGGCCCAAAGAGATCTGAAGCAATTGCAAAAATTGGGCTCCCAAGCTCAAAGAAAGCCATGCAATCCTTCCTTGGGAAGATTAATTTTTTTAGGAGACTTGTTCTTAATTTTGCACAAATTGTTAGACCACTTTAGGACATGATTAAAAAATATGCTTTGTTTAAATGGTTTGATATCCAAAAGGATGTGTTCGTTAAGATAAACAAGGCTATAATAGATGCTCCTACATTGATGCCTCCCGATTTTTCAAAATATTTTATTTTATATACTTTCTCTACTGGTGTTTCTTATGCTCCTATGCTCACTCATAAAAAATGCAGAGGACATAGAGATCCTGGTTTCATTCATGAGTTCTACATTCAAAGGGGCCGAGTTAAATTATACACAGGTTGACAAGCAAGATTATCATTGTTTATAAATATGTAAAGCATTCAATCCTTATTTGTTGAAGTCAAAGACAAAGGTGATCATCTCATACGCAGCCATAAGAAATGTGTTGGTCCAAAAGGAATTAGGAGAAAAAAGAACTCACTGGATGACTGCACTCCAGAAGTACGATTTGGATATTAAGCCTACCAAAATGGTCAAAGGGAAGGGATTATGTTTATTGGAAGCCCAATCAAATAACCCAGAGCAGGAACAGCAATGGATTCAAGAGGAAGGCATGTATGTTGACACTATTGACATCATTTCTACTCCATCATCAGAATGGTATGATGATATTAAATTTTATCTTACTCACGAGTATGCCCCTCCAACCCTCAACTTCAAGAAGCGTGGGACGTTGATATTGAAAGAAACACCTTATCAATTCATTTATAATGTGTTGTTCCGAAGAAATTATGATGGTGTCTTTCTCAGGTGTCTTGAAAAACCAAAAGCTAACAAACGTTTGGTTGACATGCATGCAGGACCTACGGGTGGACATTTCTCAAGAGAAACTACAGATCATAAAGTGTTGAGAGAAGGATACTATTGGCCCACATTATTCAAATATGCACATAACTTCGTCAAAAAATGTGAGCCCTGTCGAAGATGTGCTGGTAAGTTGAACAAGCCAGCCTCTCCCCATCAACCTGTCACTGTTCAGTATCCATTTCAACAATGGGGACTGGATTTTGTTGGTCCCATTACTCTTCCCTCTTCATTAAAGCATAAGTACATTTTGAATGCAATGGATTATTTTACTCTGCGGGTAGAAGCAATCCCGCTTAAGGTTGCTAATACCAACTCAGTTATATCCTTTCTGGAGAGTAACATTGTTACCATGTTTGGGGTGCCTGAATCTTTGGTTTTTGATAATGCCTCGTATTTTAATTCGATTGATCTCACTCAATATGCCCTTGAAAAATGGATTAAAGTTAAATACTCTGATAATTATTACCCACAAGGTAATGGTTTGGCAGAGTCTTCAAATAAGAATCTGATCAATATTTTAAAGAAAATTTGTGCCACCAACCACAAATATTGGCATATAAATCTCTTCAATGCCTTATGGGTAGGCCGAATCACTCCTAAGGTTGCTATAGAAAATTCTCCCTACTGCCTGGTCTACGGAAAAGAGTCTGTTTTACCATCAAATCTTTTTCTTCCATCATTACAAGTTGCTCAATATTTTTCACAGGATGATGAATCCTCCCCTCTTTGGGATCAAATTGATACTCTTCTTAAACTAGAAGAGGAGAGGGAGAAATCAAAGAATAAGTTATATCCCCACCAACAACTGGTAAAAATATGGTTTGATGATAAATCCTCTACCAAGCGCGATTTTTAGATTGGGGATCTGGTGTTGAAGTGGGACAAACCCCACAAAGACAAAAGATATTGTACCAAGTTTCAGCACCGATGATTTGGACCATTCATTATTACAGAAAATCTTGGCCCTGGTATTGTCTGCTTACATATGTTGGAGGGTCTTTCTGAGGCTTATCCAACGAACATCCAGCTCCTAAGAAGTATTTTTCTTGAGATAAGTTTTGCTTAGCAGTATATAGGTGTGTTTTTTATTGATTTTCTTTTGGACTTGTTTGGTTTGATTGATTTCTTGTTTCTTTACTTTAAAAAACATCGCATGCTTACAGCAGCTAGTTGCATTTGGTAAAATTGGTTTTTCCCTATAACTTTTTAACAAACAAATTTTAAATTGGATGTGTCAGAAATCTGCACTTGGTTTATACCTGAACCAGTATCTTCATGGGAATACAATTCATAATCTATGATAACTTTTCAAATTGAATATTCATATATTATGATCACTATCCTTATCCATCCTCATAATAATGATTGATTTTTTACGAGTACTTGTGTGTTCTTGTCAGGTGCCTTAGTGATTATTGGTAGCATATCTTTAACAGCCTCTTTAACATGTGTTCTTTTCTGATCTCACCTTGATCACCTTGGAAGTAACAAAATCACCCTAATAAGTGTAAACTGCAAGATAGGGGGTCTTATCACAAGCCCTCCTATCATGTTCATAGACATGCACAGTGAATGACATTACCATCAGTTGGTTCCCAAGCTAGGGTAATGGCTTGCAGTTTTCAAGTGTAAATTGTTTTTATTTTTCTAATATAACTTGTTGTATTCAAGGATAGGGGGTCGTATCACAAGCCAGCATGACCATGCTCATGGAACTTACTTGGACAGAAATTACTAATAGGTGGTTACCAGGCCATGGTAATTGATTTTGGTGTAAAATCCAAAAGCCAATGAGTCTCTTGACAGAGCTAGCTTGTTCAGTTTCTAGGTAAGACTTGTGTGTGGCATTTTTCCTTGCCAAGGCAGTGGTCTTGTTGGAACTAAGTTGTTATTTTATATATTAAAAGAGAGAGAGAGAGAGAGAGAGAGAAGAATAATAAAAAAATGTTGTATATATTCCTAATAAAAAAATCCATATTCAAGGTGATTACTAGTTTGATGATCATGAAATAGATCCAAGGTTTTTATTAGAATCTTATCTAAAACTACCCTCACTACTGACATATTGCTTACAGAAATACCTTATTACTTTTAAGACTTACTCGTCTCTTGAGTATCATTATTAGTGGTTATGGGATTGTAATATGGAAATTTTATCTATTGTTATGCTAGGTCTCGTTGTGTTTTCCTGAGTTTGATGTTTGATTATGAACTAAAACATATTTTTACATTGACATATCTTCTTTGAATTTTTTGTGTGCAAATATAAAGAGATAACTGCTTCACCCAGAGAGTCGCCATTTGTTGTTGGCAGCAACAGATCACATTTTAAGCTACTAAAATGGGAGCCCTTGTTATCCTTAAATTGGTTTTTCAAGTCATGATCTTGCTAGGGGATTTTTAAACTATAAGTTTTGTGTTTTGGACTTAATAAAATTTCCTTATAAACCTTGCTTTTTTTGTTTTGCATATTGCAGAAACACTTTCTAAAATAAAACTTTTTCACTTTTAGTTCCGCCTTCCGCATTCCGCAATGCGGATTGCGGAAAGCGGAAAAGTTATATTTTGCACATTTTTTCTTTTTCGGTTCCGCAACCCGCAATGTGAATTGTGGAAAGCGGAAATTCAATAAAATCATCATTTGTAACATTTCTTACCTGCAACCCGCAATTTTTTGTGGATTGTTATTGTGGAACTTTAAAATTTTTTCCTTGGTCAATAATTTCATCCCGCAATGTGGATTGTTGATTACAGAAATCATAGAATCCAAAGTTTTCTGACTCTTTTTACTTTCTCATTTTGCTTTCCCGCCTTTTTCAGTCGTCCATTTCTGTAAGATCTACGATCTAGATCTATTTTTTCGCTGAGTCTTGTAATATTTAACTCATTCGAATGTACAAAATCTTCACCATTTCACTTGTAATTTTTACTCCATTTGAATATTTTACTGCGCATTTTTCTCGTTTGAGCTCACCAATCTTTTGATCTCAAATATTTTTATCGGTAAGTGTCTTACCCTTCACGGTCATTTTTTCTATTATTTTTAACGGTGGTATATTTTAACCATGGTTGCCAAAATTTTACCATAATTTATCTCCAAGATTTCCATGAAAACTAGGTCGAAGACTTCTCTCCAAGAGAAGAAGAGCAAGGACCCTAATGCTGAAATTTTCACTGACACCGGTGGGTGTGTTGCAGAAACCCTTCACCTGGATTGGTTGAGGATTTACTCCATATTCGACAATGATCATTTCTCTACGATTCCCCATGACCATCCAGTGTACACCAAAATTAGGATCTCTCAACTTCATTGCATTGATGCTCAACCTCCTTTCATGCCCTATACTAAACCTGCCACGTGGGAATTGGACCACGCAAACTCTAAGGAGAGTTCCTTCAATGACCATACTCATACCCAAGTGGTGTCTTTCCATCCTGATGTTTTCGCAAGGGAATATGCCCTTGGACCTCCTCAAAAGCTTTGGAGTGCCCAGTTCCTTGATTTGACCATGTCCCAATTTAACCTTGAGGAAGTAGTCAAATCCTGGATGGAAAACCCAGTTGAATAAGCCCCTAAGGAAACCCATTCTTACCCTGTTTCCTAGTTTAGGGAACCCTTTTCATACCTTGCGGCCATTTTTTTTTGGTTATATGGATTACCAAATTGTTCAACATTCAAAGCTTAATGGGTTCCTGTATCCTACCATATATTGCTTATAGGTGACTCGTTTAATTGGGGACAGATTCTATCTGTGAATTTGAAAGAAGAAATTGAGAAATATCAGAAGACTCCAACCATAAGGAATTCGGCTTACTACATGTCAGGTTATGTTATGGATGCATTTTGCACCAATTCTTCTTTTCCGGCCATGGGTTGGGACTAGAACAAAACTTCACCACTGGTACATATCTGCTACTCAGATATGTGGGAGGGCAGTTTCATTCCCTGAATTTATGAAATTTGTGACTTGTTTCTAGGGTCAATGTACCAAATATTTTCAAGGTAGACACTCCAGCTTTCTTTGAAAGAGACACATCCTTGATTGCTCTACACGGTGATTGGAATGTGAGAGAATATTTCTCATACATTCGGATTTGGGGAAAAAATACAGTTCACCTACTGCATAGAATAGTCCCATATCGAATGGTTTTAGAAGAGATAGCATATCAGACTATTATCGATGGGGTTTTTCCTAAACTTTCATTATCCAAAAGAAATTCTTGGCCCAAGTTTCACTTGAACTTGGGATCCCTCATTCTACAAAATTCCACTCACGCAATTGTCCTGGGTAGAGCAATTGTTGATATGAACCTAGGGGAAACAATGAAGAGGATGCATGACCCTAAGTCATATTTGGCCAACCTCTTTGTGCAAGAGCATGCTAGGGTTCAATATGCTCATCAGGATGAACCTGGTGATTCAATTTATAGAGCAGCTATTTATTTCCAAGAGGTATTGAGTAATATTGTTGATCCCAATGTCAAATCTCATATTTTTAAGTATCAAAAGGATATGAGGAGTTTTGTGCTCCATTTTAGGTAGGTAAAACTAATGGTGGAGGAGAAAATTCAAAGGCATAATCTAGAAAAGGAGTCCAAAGAGAAAGCAACTAGCTCTTCTTCTACCCTTGCTACTAAATCAAAAGACAAGGGTAAGGTTTTTCTTTAAAGTCCTGCAATAACTCATCCTTCTCTCATGATAGAGACCCTACATAAAGGGGCAGAATTTAAGAAGAGTCTTGAAAATATTAGCTCGTAGTTATAGGCTCAAACAGAAGCGGTTGAACCTCAACCTAAGAAGCAAAAGTCTCAACTAGTTCCTAAGCATGTACATGTACAACAAGAACCGGTTGTTGATACACATCCAATGCCTCAAGAAGTGACCAGGGAAGAACAGTTGGTGCCACCAGTGAAACTTGCTCCACAGGAACAAGTACCTATGCAGGTTCCTCCAACTCAACAGGTAGAACCTCTTCCCCTGGATAATATTGAGATTCATGAGATACACAGTGACTTGGAGGAGGAAAACACTCCTTCCACCTGCCCCAATTAATGTTTATACTTCCATGACATCTTCCATTCCCATCACCTAGTCATATAAGAGTTTTATTGATTCATCATTTCCCCAACTTTCTTTTTCCGAGGTTAATTTATCTCGAACTCTTCGGTACTAATTGATGTACCTAGCTCTACCTCCCCCCTTAATTCACCTATTATTTCGACCTCCTCAACACCTCACACTATCCCAACATCCACACATTATGATTTCCCCAATTAGACATCACATCCATATCTACCATTTCTTCCCCTAAAATTTCTACAACTATCCCCACTTTTATCCCTTCATCCATTGCTACACCCCCTATTATTATTTCACCCATCAGTGTGGAATTCCCTATTTCTCAATCCCAACCTGAGCCTTTGGTCACTATTCAAGAAGGAACCATCTCAACTACTGAGGAGATGGCATATTTTGGCAAGGATGTAGTGGTTTCTCTTGGTAAGTATTTTTGGAGTAGAAAAGAAAACATTGTAGTTAATAAAGGATTTAAGAGGACTAGAGAAGGCACAATCAAGTAGGTGGCAGCCCTTAACCAGATTGTTTGGAAAAGGGACTCTTCCGAAACCAAACAGGAATCATTAGATACAGCAACTGCCATGGGATCCTTTGTTGGGTAAAAATTTGATTCAATATCCCATCTAAATAAATAATTTCAGGACCAGGAACAAGAGCTACAAAGGGACAAATAAGACTTAACGCAATCTGAGGATCACCACAGGCAGGAAATGAAACTTCTCAAAGTGGAATATGAAGAGAAGTTAAATCAACTCCAAAAGATGAATGATTATTTGAAGAAACAGCTTGAGAAAGCTGATATTTTAGCTGACCATTAGGTAAACAAAATTTCCATGTTTGAACAATAGCTCAAGGACCTACAGCTTGCATCCTCTACCTCTTCTTTCTTTAAATTTACAGAAGAGGAGTTTAAACAATCAGCATGTGGAGTACATGATCAATTTTATCAAGGCATGGTAAATTTATATAAAGGATTCAATCAAATGCAATAGATGTATAACTCATTTCAGCAATAGTCGAATGTCCTCAATGGCCATAATAAAAGGATACATGAAGCCAACAAAACTTATGATTCCATTATATACTGGCACAAGTATCTTAAAGAAATACCAGAAGATTTGTCAATACTGGATAAGCTTAAGGTTAATAAAATTGAGGTGGTCATTAAAACATGGGAAGGCATCTGTGATCTCATCGAATCCATCGTCAAAGATGGACAAGCTTTCTGCAAAAGGATGTGGTTTGCCTCAAAAACATTACTCGTGTATCTGGATCTACCATTCTTAGATCCTATAAATGAGGCTATGCCTTCAAAACTAAAACTGGAGCATATTGAGAGAGATTCTGCAAAAGAGAAGGAACAAATTATCGAGATGAATCAGCTTACTGTGGAGTAGATCAAGCGTTGGGTTGAGACACCTCTTGCTTCATTAATAAGGATTGATCTCTTCCTCAAATAATGGGAGAAGATCAAGAAAAGGGATATCACATCCTTAATATGCAAAGCTCAATTACATTTGGAAAATGATCAGTTTCTGGACATCTAAGATTTAATGTACGCTTATCCCAACTAGTGTTCCACCCTTGGAAAATGATGAAACCAGGATATCTTGTAATCCCACATCTTGGGAAATTTCCTTTTTTGTAAATTTTGTAGCATTATTTAAAAGGAGGGTATTTCCCAAGAAGAGGGGGAACTAGAAGGATTAATCCTAGTATCAGAACTCTACAAAAGAGGAGACTACCAAGCACGTACCAAGAAAGCTTGTAATTTTGTACTTTGTAATGTTTTGCAAGTGAATAGAATTACATTGTTATTTTATGCTATGTTCTATGGTTATTCATCAAATGTCTTTCATGAAATTTAGTCTTTCTTACATCTATCTGGCATATTGATTATTGGTTTCCATGTCTATTTATGTGTTGGTTTATGTTTTGATTTTTCCTTACAATATAGACACATTGAATGTGTGTTGAATGAATTTATTTATTTGATTCACACGCTCTATTTTGCAACTGATTACTAGTCATTAATCCCTGATACTAATTTGTCAATTAGTATTACCTATTGGACATGTTGTACATTTATAAAATTTTGGATAAAGCTTTACAATTTTAATTTTTTAGGTTTATTTGAAGTTGGTTAAGGATATTGAAATTGATTTACATTTATGTGCATTGAGTAATCAGTTTCTTGTTATCTCTTATATCTTATAACTTCCCTGTCCAAATCTGTTACACACCATGTTTAAGTTTTCTTGAACAAACAGTCTAGAATCCAATCATTTTAAATATTCCTCACTTGTCCTAGGAATAGATCTTATTGATCTGAAAACCTTTGTGCCAGTGGAGGCCTAGTATCCATAGGATTTAGTCACCCCAAACAAATCAGGCATAGAATATTCTCTGTGTGGGATCGATTCGAAGCCTTTCTGGTTGGACTATTTCGTTGTTTTGACTGCCTTGTAGATATTCCAGCAACCTACAAGCCTGGGCCATCAACGCTGCCATTTTTAGAATAATCAACCCATAGTTACCTACCTTAGACATTAATTTTAATTATTTTTGTCTTATTACCTAGTTTCCTAGATTCCATTCTATGTTAGTTGCCTTCTACAAGTCCTAGAAGTCAACACATGTTAAAACTGAGTCATGGAGCACTTGGTAAACATCCTGGAAACTCAATTTATCATGTCTACTTTATTCCAGATCCTCCAAAGAGCATATCTGCTTTTTCTGAAAAGATGCCTTGTTTTATTCTGATTTAAGGCAAAAGGAAAAGCTAGACTAGGTGTAGTTGACTTGTTGTTTTCCCACATCATCCTCCTTCCTTTTCTCCAAATAAAAGCATGTATGAGTTGTCTTTCCATCCCTCTTTATATTTTCCACTTGACTTAGCAAATTCGTGAGCATCTTCATAAATTTGGAAACTGCTTTATGCACCTATGGGGGATTTGACTAGATTTAGTAAGCCTACTTTTTGACTATTTCGAATGGCATATTTATGCATTAAATTATCTCATGTAATTATATATTGCAACAACCTATTACTTCACAAGGTTGGATATCGTACACTTATTGAATACAGATCAATGTTATGCTCCAATTTCAGTCTCCTTTGGTGTGAATTTTGCATGTTTGATTAGAAATTTTGTGAGTGTAATTGTTCTATCTCTTGGGTTCAATTTCCAAATGGTACCATAGCATTTGTAGATCAATTTATATCCTTCCTTATTGTTATTACAGGTTTGATATCTTGACTGGGAGCGCATTCTTTTGACTGGAGGGCACAGTTTCTGAGTTATGGACCAATCTCAGAAGATCATCTTGACTCCATTCAATTTCTTTGAGTAAAAAGATTAGATGGAGATATTGTTGAGAGTGAAAGGTCTCTACAGGGTAAGTATGGCAACTGAGGTAGATCCCAATGCAGTTGTAAAGAAATTTAAATGGCGCAACAGGAGGGATGAGGCATATGGTCTTTTGTGTCTAGGCATTTCGAGACACCTTCTCTTCCATATTGATGGATTGACATCACCTAATGAAGTATGGGAGAATATAGAAGACCTTTTTGGAAATACAGGTGAGATGAGATGACATCAAATCGAGAATGAGCTGATCTCCTTGAGTCCCAATAACTTCGAATCATTGCAACTATACTTTTCAAGTTTAAGGCCCTTGTTTTGCAGTTGAAACAATGTGGGATCGAAAAGAAGGAAGAGCAACTAGTTTTGGACATACTCTCTAGGCTTGGTCTTGACTATTCAGTGTTTGTTTCGACCTTCCATGCCACTAAGTTGACAGCTCAAGCTTGGAAGATTCATAAGCTTGCATAGTTCATGGAATCCCTCACACAGGAGCAAGATAAGTTGGTGATGATGGGCACCATCAAACCTTTCAAAGACCATGCTTTGGTTGCTGGAGATTCAAAGGTGGATTCAAAAAGAAATAAAAAGGCTAAAAATCCACCTGAGCAAAAGAGAGACAAAAACAAGTCTCAAGAGGAGCCCCAAGGTTCCAAGAAGAAGCCCAGAAGAAGAAGAACAAAGGAGAAATGAAAAAGTGTGCATACTGCAGTAAGGGCTATCATCCTAAGAGCTCTTGTATGAAGAAGCAAATTGACATGTTGACCCAACTCTTGGAGAAGAATAACATCTCCCTTCCTTATTTCTCAAAGAAGAGGGAAGGACGATCAAATTCAGAGGATGCAGAGAGAGTACATGCCTTGGTTGCTGGAACATGAAGCTCACCTAGCTTCATAATAGACTCTAGAGCTTCTTGACATATGGTTTCGACAAAAGAGACATTCTCCTCTCTTGACATGTCGAAAGGTCCACCAATATTTTTGGGAGATGACTCTCTCATTGACAGTTTGGGGAAGGGAAGGATTGATCTTAACCATGGTAAGTTCAATAATGTGTTGTATGTTCTAGGTCTTGCCTCTAATATCTTGTCCGTGTATCAGATGACTCATACTGGGTCTCCAAAGAAGGTCATCTTCTCCCTTGATGATGTTGAAATCACTGAGATTTTGGATGGTAAAGTCATAGCAAAAGGTGTTCTATATAACACTTCAAAGGTATACAAGTTTTCCCATTTTCTACCCTACTAAAACCCCTATGCTCTTCTGATTCATGCTAATGAAGCAAGTAAGATTTGGCATGAGAGATTTGGCCATGTTAACTACAAGTATCTTTCTGATTTGAGTGAAAACGATATGGTCATAGGTGTTAGCACCTCTATGTTAAGCAGCTGAGGAAGAGGTGTGATCGAGGAGTGATAAAAGGATACATAAAATTGTCAAATTTTGATGGTCTTGATTCCATTATTAAAATGTGCATTTTGATTAATTCGTTACACAATTTAAAGGTGTAAAATTGTGAGTGTGAAGATCTACGGTTTAAAATGTATCCATTGGGAAAAGTTGCGTAGGAGATAAGTGGTGATGGAGAAGCAGAAGTGGTTAACGGGGTAGAAACATCAACAGCTATGGAATAAAGTGAATAAAATCTACGGCTGAGAGACGATCCGCTGAGTAAAGGTGCACACTAGAAAAAATAAGAAACGCTAGCGGAATACGCACAACCAATCTTGATCCAACGGTTTAGGCAAAAAGTGAAAACTTATCAACGGTCATTATTAGTTCTGGAAGGAAAAACTGTGAGATGGTTAAAAAGGAAGAGTGGTAACGGAATGTAAACCGTTTTCCACGTGGTGACTTGGAGTGAATTCCACGGAGGAAAGAAGTAAAGGAAAAAACCACTTGATGAGGGCTCCGGAAAAGTCCGTCGTATAAAGTAAAGTTGACTTGGTTTAAAATATCATTTCAATTGCGTGCTGCAGGTGAAAGAGAAGTGGACAGTACGCCATATTTTTAAAGTCAACTTCTACGTATCTACAGTTACAGGTAAGCCTTAAAATGCTAAAACTTTGTTCAAAGAATTGTTGCCATTGTTCATTATGGAAAAGGAACATGGTTTGGGAGTATTATGCAGAATCTTGGATGAGAGAGAAGAAGTTGTTGTTGATAGGGAAAGAAATGTATGTGACCCTGTTCTGTCAATGGGTAGTGCATCAGTTTCAAAGGAGAAGTTGTGGCAATGTAATTTGCAAGGGAATGATATTCTGAATATCTGCAATTCTTTCTCATATTATTTTGCTTTTGAACAAACCTTACCATTTCCCAAATTTGTCGAGTGGTGCGCAAACAGTTATTCTCCATCCGAAAAGAGTCATTATGAGTCATACCACGTCAAAAATACTTTGTAAGGTTGATGCGAAAACTGTTCGTGGGTTACTGATTCTGCCTAATAATTTCCCTGATAGTTGTGAGTCTTTGAATGAACATGCCTTAATTGAAATGTATAAAAATTGTAGAACTAAAGTTAGATGCCAATTTCTATCCAATATTCTGAAAAAGTGGTCAGTCATTAGAAGGACTTTTCTACCATACAATGTTAACATTTTAAAAAAAGAGGTACAGTTGGTCATGTCCTTGGTCAGTCAAATTCTAGGTTTGGATAATGGTATTCATATCAGTGAAGTCATCTTAGGTTTCTTATTGAGTATAAGTTCAATTGACCCCGAGTCCCATTCAATCCGTTGTTTTAATCTGGATGAGTATCTGGCTAAGGTTATCCATGTCCTGTTGGTCGAATTCCCTAAAGTCGGGGTTTTTATATATCAATCATACTTACTGAACATGTGGTTGTGTTCTAATCTGTCGAAATTGTTAGTTTTTCAACATTTAAGCTAGCATTATGTTAAGATCTTTTCACTGAGAGAATAACAAGCACAGCAATCACATAAGCACATCACAAGAGACAAGAGACACAAAGATTTTAGGAGGAGAAACCATAAATGGAGAAAACCCCTCAACTTCCTCTAAGATAGTATCACCACAAGATGTGATCCCAAAACAGTAAGATGACCTCCCAACACAACAGCAGCCTTCTGTCTTCTGTCAAGCCAAAAGATTTCCTTCTCCAAAGGTGT
>LPNX010984311.1:899-63105 GCA_001517045.1 Pseudotsuga menziesii | reverse complement strand
CTGATTTTGTTCTTCCCTTAAAATAGCTTGAAATTCAGGAAGACCTTCAACAGCATTGCTTGCAATAGGTAGTGCTCTGTAATGCACATGTGCAAGCCTTGTATGCCAAAGCTCATTTGGCTCTACATGGATCAAGGCTTGTTCTGGATAGCCCTTCAATTCATACAAGCCTCCTTCTTGTTCTCCAATCACTACCGCATCATCGATAGTATTTCCTTTTGGCCATATGATGACTTGACCATCTATGAATGCAGCCCGCATTCCTTTTGCATCAATGTTGAAATGGAGAGAAGGTTCTTCTTCAATCCTTGTGAGGTGATTCATGTTCTGACAGTCTTACAAAGGATTCCTTGAATCCCGTCATATGTTTGTAAGCCCCACTATCTATAAGCCAATCATCACTTCCATGAGTAATGTTACCTATGAGAGCTGATATTAGAACATATTCATCCTTGCTTGAAGAATATTCACTTTCATATCTGGATCTCTTTCTAGATGGTTCATCATCCTCTGCAGCATGAGCATGATGTCTTCTTTGGCCTCGTCTCCCTCTGAAACTGGAACCTCCATACTCATGTAGGTGTCCAATCCATTTTCTTCAGAGAGATCATATACTTCCAGGCTTGGAAGTTGTCAACTTCCGAAAGCTTTTCACTAAGCTGATGTGATATATCATATTGAAATGAGAACCTCAAATGGAAATAGCAAAGGATTAGATCTTACCGATTTGAGGTGTCTGTCCTTGTCCCGGAGTTTGTTGATCTAGGGTTTGTCACAAAAACCCTAATTTTCAAAACTTGGAATATTTCAGATCTAATTGGATGAACAGATAGATCTCTTCAAATGGAGCTGTCTAATGTACTCCTTTTCTGAAAACAGTGAAGAGAAACTCCCGGAATAGGAAGCCCTAATTTTCTGATTTCTTCTGCAGAAATGCCTGTTACTGTTTCTGTGATATCTACAAAATTACTGATCCTCTATGTCCGAAATTTCTCACTGAGGTAACCTCGCATGTCCCTAATCCAACACCGCAGGTTTCATTAGAATTGGTTTCTCCATTTGGGATTTATGATCCTTTTCCCAAGGTGACCTGTTACTGGACTGTTCAGAACAACGAAGTTGTATGGCATGCCACGTGTCACTGGTTCATCTTCTGAGTCTGAAATTCGTACCACAGAAATTAAAGTCTGTTAAATTTCTGGAACATCTTCAAGAATTCTATTTGGACCTCTCTAGCCCAAGATATTACAGATATCCCCAGGTGACCTGTTTATGGATGATTTCTGGAAGAGGTTGGAACCCTAACTTGCAGAGATCATATCTCCCAGAATATAGCGAATCTGAGGCTGAGATTTTGACACAGTGTTCATCAGGATTTTATATTCGGCCCCTACAATTGTAAGCTTCTGAGACTTCTCCAATCTTGGAATATATCGACTGTACCAAAACTTAGCATTTTTAGTATTTAGGGTTTCTCCTAGCTCAAGGTCAAACTAGGGTTTGACTTTCCTGGAGTTTCACCCAACCAAATTTATTGATCCAGGTCTCTAAATTTCGGTTTTGATGAGGAGAAAAATCCTATTCTGGTCTCACCCAAAAATTACTCTTTTGTAGAAAGCCCTAATTTCCACATCGAAACTGAAAATGCTTGAAATTGATTTCTGCATCGACAGAAAGATGCACCCTTCAATGGAGAGACATCCTAGCATACTTTTGCTGAAAATCTGTGGAGGAAGATCCACAAAATAGGAAGCCCTAGTTTCTATAGCTTCACAATGTCTTCTTCTCAGGTTAGCTCTTATACCATGTTAGTTTTTCAACATTTAAGCTAGCATTATGTTAAGATCTTTTCACTGAGAGAATAACAAGCACAGCAATCACATAAGCACATCACAAGAGACAAGAGACACAAAGATTTTAGGAGGGGAAACCATAAATAGAGAAAACCCCTCAACTTCCTCTAAGATAGTATCACCACAAGATGTGATCCCAAAACAATAAGATGACCTCCCAACACAACAGCAGCCTTCTGTCTTCTGTCAAGCCAAATATTTCCTTCTCCAAAGGTGCGCCATACTGTAGAGAGCAAGAGAGCTAAGTCACAAGTGATAAATAGAGAGACTCTCACTCTCTATTTATATTTTTCCGTTGACTTGAAGTGCACTCAACCATGTAGGCCTAACTTATAATTAATTACTTGAGCCTACACTTTAATTAGTGTATAATAACCCAAGTGCCCCTTAAACTGTGGGGACTTACCTAAAGACTTGATATGACTTGTTTACATTATTAATCCTCCCGATCGGAACATCGGGGCATGACCACATGACTCAAATACATAATAGAAACATCCTGGAATAAACATCGGGTTACAATATATGAAATACATAGAAGAATACATTCCGAAGTTACATATACATCAACAGAAATTGCAGTTCTTGTCCACCATTTTCTCTCCAGATCTTCCAAAAAAAATTAACATGTTTGAGTTTGTAAATAAAATTATGGCTGAGATTTATATATTGTTGTTTGATGATGTATCACCAAGGGTGTTAGAAGAAATGAAACTTATGCTACAGTCTTCCTCAGAGGACAGAATAGGAGACTAGTTCCTGTATAAAGATTTTACTATTTTGAGGGTGTATGGGTTCACTGGGGAACCATACAGGTTACCTGTTTTTCTGACTCCAAGAATATTTGCACTTGAGTTTATGAGACAGAGATTATGTGCAGAAGAAGAGCATTTTGGGGCGTTCAAAAAGTCTTCCAATGTTAAATTTCCTCTTAAAGTTGGTCTGTTTATTTTCAAAAATAAAAGCACCCTGTTGGTCATAGAAAAGTTGTTAGAAGTTATGGATTTTTAGAAGGAGCAAAGAATCAATTATGATCCACATCACATTATTTATTAGAGGAAGCAGTCAAACAAAAATAAACCATTCGATCCTCAAATTGTTGAAGGATTAGATAAAATATCCAATTTGTCGTATTTTAAAGAAAATTCAGAAATCGATGAGGATAGGAGCAACGAGTTGACTGTAGCGGTTCAAGCACTTGATAATCCTAACGTTTTGAATAGGAGGAGTCTTTCTGAAACTGATGGCATGGATGTGGATGAAAACATTTCACATAAAAAGATCAATACACACCCTCAATATGATCAAGTTTCAGAAGAGATAGTTTCAGAGGATTCAAAGAAAATGGTCTTGTTCCTAAAGAAGTCTATACAGATGCATCAGTATTCCTCCGAAGGAGAAGGTAGCGCAGAGCCCAGTTCCTGTTTCAAATCCAGAGCAGAGTTAGTGTCAAGTTATGTTGAAAAACAAATGCAGTCATCAAAGGAAACCAGAAATCTACTTCCTCGAGTTAGAAGTCTAATCAGGGATAATTTTAGGGGCGAATTTTAGCCCAGTGGGCTATTTTTCCATGTTTTTCTCCCAAAAAAGATTCGTCATTTTGCAGTTTTTGAAGCCCTGTTTCGCCCAATTTTTGATGGGTAAAAAATTTTCACCCTAAAAATCGCCAAATTATTATATAAACGATATAAAATCCTTGGAAATTAAAATATTTTTTGAAAAAGATTGCCAATCATTTTATAGTTGGCGTTTTAAGAATTGGTAATATTCGCCAACATTTATACACTTTTAAATAAGTATGGTTCCTTAAAATCATCCTTGAGTCTAATCAATCAAAAGACATCATTTATTTCTACTCAAGACGCAGAGAGAAATACATTGAAGTTCGTTGTGGTTAGTGATAAAAAAGCATATGAAATGGAAGTGAAGTTAGATAAAACTAGTGTCCCCAATAAGATACAACTCCATAAGCAGACTTGAGATGTTATTTACTCTAATTTATTACATGCTATTATGAAAGTTAATAAATTGCATTCCCTTATAGATAAGATGGAAGTCCAATTGAAGCATGCGAAGGTGGAAAATAAAGCAAAT
Source organism: Pseudotsuga menziesii (assembly GCA_001517045.1). Classification (NCBI taxonomy): domain Eukaryota; kingdom Viridiplantae; phylum Streptophyta; class Pinopsida; order Pinales; family Pinaceae; genus Pseudotsuga; species Pseudotsuga menziesii. The sequence goes on along the minus strand of LPNX010984311.1, from coordinate 59,158 downwards.
CTGATCCAAATTAAAAAGTTGCAGGGAGATGTTGTAAGCTTAGAAACCGAACCAGGAAATGTGCAGGCAACCAAAAATCTTTTAGAAGAAAAGGATAATACCATTCAGGTATTGAAAAAGAATCTTAAAATCCTAAATGTTGAACATGCTCACCCAGAATTATTTAGACTGCAGGAAGAAAAAGATAAAGTTTATCAAGAGATGATGGACTACAAAGGAAAATCATTGAAGTTGCAAGAGGAGAAAAACAAATGGGAAGTGGATAGCGCTGAATTGATGGCCCAGATTTCGAAGTTAAAAAAGGGTCAGAATGATGAAAAGGAAATTATTGAAGAACTGATGAGTCAAACTCCTGTTGACACGGAATTACCTCTTGTGAATATTGAAAGATCATTAAGTGAATTTTCTGTAGATGATCTATTAGTTCCTATGTCACAAGTAAGTCTAAAGTATGTGGAGATTAAAGAATTAAAGGAAGAAAAATGAGAAAATTAAATCAGAATTGGCTAGGAACATTGAGGAGAAGAATAAAACATTTATTAACAAACATCAACTTATGAAAGTGATGCATGATAAGGCTAATACAATGTCTTCGCAGATAAAGGATTTCAGGCTTGCTTTTAAGGATCTATTTGAGGACATCCTCCCTTCTTTTTGGGACGACGAAGGAAGGTTATTTTCTTAGGAGCATTATCACAGTTTGCTAGTACAGAATCGCATGGACCATTCCAAGTTTGAAGATTTAGTTAAAGGGTTGATTGGAAAGATCATTGTAGAAAAATTGACAGAGGATTTCGAAATATTGCAAAAGTTTTTAATCATTAGGAGAGGATTGCCCACAGTATCTTATGAAGCTTATGTGGATCTGTAGGTGTCTATTAGAGAGATGACAGAATACAACACTCGAAATGTGGAACAATGGAGGATCATGGAGAGATTCGGGAAGACCAAGTACATACTTCATCCTTGAAAATAGGTGTTGCACTTCGTGGAGATGCTTATTCGGGATACTTTGCAAGTCACTAAGTTGGTTATAATCAAACAATCTATTGTTTGAATCAAAGCATGTAGTTTTTATTCCTAGTTATTAGGGATATGGTTACAAAAACTTTGATTAACAGATTATTCGGTTATTGATATTCTTGGGAAGAAGTTATCTTTGTATATATTTGAATTTATTTGATGTATTGGGGGTTGGAACCCATATGTTTGGACCGATGTTTTTGAGAACTTATGATTTTTGAATAAATAACAGAGCTAAATGCTAGCTAATCTTCAAAGATTCATGTGTCGTTTATGTTACAGTCTGTGCCTTCTTTCCATGTGATTGTCTTCTAAGTGCTTACCTTCCATTATGTTTTCTTCATATCTGAACATAGTGTTTAATAGTTTCATAATACATACTTGTTATGCTATGGCTATTGTTTCAGATATTTCACAAATATTTTGTTGGGGTGCGTACCTTAAGGATTATTAGTTTTGGTAACTTCGTGGTTGTTTGTAAGCGGAGTTACGGGTCAAAATAGTGTTAGGGGTGTCGGGGTAAGTCAAAACCCCTTTTTGTAATAAACCCATGGTTTAAATCCAGGGTTTAGGGTTTTTGGGTGCCCATGGTTTGAAGCCATGGTTTTGTAATAGCGCGATGTATAAATAGGCATTTTTGTAAATAAGAAAAAGTTAGGCTTTTGATGTAAATAAAGATTAAGGCGAAGCTACGGCTGATTTTGTAAGGAAAGGTTAAGTCCCAGCTGTGTGCGTGGACGACCTCTGCTGCTGTGTGCGCAGAGGGTTTTGTAAGAAGATTAAGGAAAGATCTGTAGCTGTATGCGCAGAGGCCTGCTGCTGTGTGCACGGATGTTAAGGACTGAAGGGATCTGCAGCTGAGTGCGCAGATCAAACTGTGGTTTTGTACCAAGTTGAATAAACACAGTTTGTGGACGTAGCCCCTACACTGGGGGTGAACCACGTTATATTTGGTGTTGTGGTTTCTTGTGTTGCTTCTATTTCTGTTATTTTTATGCATTAATAACTGTATACATTTGATAACTTAGATCACTGCTAATAATAAGCTTCGCTGTGAATTCCCTGTAGTGGGTTAAGCAAGTCACGATTATTTATCTATCTGTGAAGTTATATATAAGCGAATGAAAAAGCTGTGTAACTGTTGATTAATAATTTTATTAAAGGCTAAGGTACAGTAATATCCCTCTCTGCTTGCAGAAACCTGATTCTGCGGCACCCCATTGCTGTTTCGGGTGAGACTGCAACCTGCGCGCAGGTTGTTGCCGAAAGGGCCAACACGGTGGGTCTTTTGTTGGTGCGACATAAAAGGATTAAACCCGGGTCTGCCCTATTTCCCAACAAATTGGTTCCATTGCCGGTTGAAATTAGTATCTGCTCAAGAGGGGTTTACGTCGTACCTTGAGGGCTATGTTCTGGAGGCCCTCTGTGATGGAGATCGGGGCTTGGATTGATGAGACTTATCTGAAATTTGCTGAGAAAGAGAACACAAATCCGCGTCGTAGCGCACGTGACTTTTTACAGAGGTATGTTTTTTGTGATGCTTATGAAATTTTCTTTGGTAGTATCCACATAGAGTTGCACCAGTGGCTGTCCAGGTTAGCTGAGAAGCGAACCAACTTCCACGATGGGCGGTTTTCTATTTGGACCCCCGCGAGAGTTAATATAGTACAAAGTGTGAACAACGAGATCTCCTGAGCGGTTGACTTCTGGACCACACGGACCCTTGAGGCCTTCGTGACGGAGTTCACCATTGACACGGGCACTTCCTTTAGTGACGCTGAGCGCCGATTTTTCGAAGGACCGCGGGGTAAGCTTTTGAATTTATTTAGCTTAAGAATTAAAATGCTATTGGTCGAAAAGGGAATATTGCTATTTGAATCAGATTGTTATCTTTTGTGTTACTAACATATGTTTGCAAGTGACAACACTCCCGCTGCGCAAACTAGTTTGCCGCGAAGTGGAAAAGGGTATAAACAAGATTTCAAGTCCTACTCCTTAGGCCAGGATACCGCACCATCCCCTAGCCCTTCTGAAGACTCAGACCCGAAAGACAACCCTTCCTTTGGAAATCCCCCGGTCACCCCATAGCAAAGTTCCATGACCCCTGAAAGTCCGTCGCAGTCCGCTAGTCCACCAAGTTCGAGTATTCTGGCCACAGGTCCATCTGCCTCTATAAACCCCCCCCCCATCGACATCCTGTCCCCCTCCCAACCTCCCCAGAACCGCCATGGCCCACCTAGCCGATGATATCAAGCTGCCCATCTTCAAGGGCACGGGATCAGAAGACCCCGAACAATTCTAGTTTTTATGCGAAGCAGTATGGAATGCGAAGAACATTACAGACCTGGATGTGAGAACCGCACAGCTCATTACTTCTTTCCGGGACCGGGCTTTGACCTGGTTCATGAAATTCTCCAGTACACAGACCCCTACTCTAGACGAGATTAAGGCAGCCATCACCAAAGAATTTAAGAAGCCTAAATCAGAATCGCAGAGTATCACTAAGCTCAAAGAGATTCAACAACAGCGTGGTGAATCCATGTGGGACTTTGACCAAAGATTCAAAGTTCTACTAGACCAAGTCAGCTTTACCATTAGCCCTGCGCAGCACAAGGAGTGGTTTATCGTAGCATTATTACCACATATCCGAACTCCGCTCATGCAACAGAAGGTTGCTGACCAGCAAGAAGCTCTGGAAATTGCAATGAAGCTAGAAACCGCCCCCGTCGGAGATGATTCCGGTCTTGCTCAAATCCAAGCACAGCTAGCAGCCATGGCCCTGGAGCTTCACGATATGAAAAAGGCTAAAACCAGTCGAGAGGAGGTCTGGTGTACGCAATGCTAGACAGAAGGTCACGATAGGGACCAGTGCCTTGGGGACAGAACCTACTTAAATACGGGTGTGCCCAACCAATTCAATCCCGGTGTTCTATATTGTGAGATTTGTCGAACCACTGGCCAACATCGCCCTAAAAACTGCCATCTTCTTCAGCGATATGTGCAAGTTCCCAAGAACCCCTACTGCAAGTTTTGTAAGTCAGTAGGGCATAATGAAGAGGAGTGTCGTAGCTATGACCTCATGCGAGAGCGCAACTCTGATGTCTACCGAGTGCAAAATGAAGCCTAGAATAATGACGGCTATGGTTACCACAGCGGTACCTCTAGAAGAGGTGCTTTTGGAGGTCGCGGCCGTGGTGGTATGCCCGGGAGAGGAAGAGGTCAGGTGGTGTGCTATAATTGTAACCAAGCGGGCCATTTGGCTCGCGACTGTCGGAACCCCACCACAACCTGTCGTTACTGCTGCGCAGTAGACCACGTGATTGAACAGTGCCCCCAGCTCATAGCGAAGATTCAGGAAAACAACAGGGGCCCTACCCAGAATCTTCAGTTGATTTCTATTGAGCAGAGACATACCGCAGCCATCAATGTGGTCACTCGGAGTGGCGCCATGACGCACATTTAGCATTCGCAGAAACAACCTGTCGAGGTGTGCACGAGTAAGGCCTCCGCGCCAGTCCCAACACTTAATCCTGCGCAAGACCAAGCACTAGTCAAGGCGGCCCAGTGCGATATTGTTGACCCTCGCACACCTGCAGTACCTGCGCGGCAACCTCCGCAGGCATCGCAGCCGCAAGATGCTTCACCGGATAAAGTAAGTACACTCTCCTCCTTTTTACAGAGTTGTATGAAACTCTTGCGGAATCAGAATGCTTTAAAAGAGCTACAAAAATTTCTTGCTGTCAGAGACCCTCAGAGAGGAGTTGATCAGGAGAAAACTGTTAGTCGTGTCCGAAGAACGGGGAGGGAAATGAGATTGAATGTTCAGATAGGGGAATATGATATGACTGATGTCATTTTGGATCTTGGATCAGAAGTTAATTTCCTACCCAAGTAGACTTGGGGACAAATGGGAAAACCTTCCCTGGATTGGTCACCTATACAACTGAGATTAGCTAACCAGCAAAATATTGTGCCCCTAGGGAGACTTCTTAGTGTTCCCATAGATCTTGATGGGGTAAGCACTCTAGCGGATTTCGAAGTTATTGAGATCATTGATGACAGCAACCCTTATCCAGCCCTGTTGGGAATTGAGTGGGCCACGGAAAATGCTGCAATCATCAACCTTAAGAGGAGACAGATGACCTTCGAAGGAAATGGTCTGCAATTTATCATACCCCTCGACCCATCCCAAGGAGAAAGATATACAGAACCGATCAGAGACGAAGGGGAGCAGGATACTCTAGACCACATCTACAACATTACAGCCCAGGAAGCAGATTATGTCGAGCCTGATGCCGACAGCGTACTAGATTGTCAATGTGATAGCTCCTGCATATCTGATTCAGACGATGGTCTAGAGAATTGGCAGAATCGACTGTACGAGCTACATGGCCACAAGCGTGCGCAACTCACTAAGTCTCTTAGATGCCTTAGTGCGCAGTTGAGAGAGTTGCCTCCCTGTGTTGGGTTGACTGACCATGGAGAAATTATTGTACAAGCACCTCAGTCACTAAGAATGCAAACTCTGGAGACAGCATTAGGAGCTACAGCAGCGGGGTGGACTAATAACAACAAGTCTACTCCCAGATTGGAAGCCAGTCAGAAATTTCTGCGCTTCAGCTTCATAACCAAAATCCAAGAGGCACGAAGTAAGTTCATTGGGCAGAATAGCCCTCAGAAACAAGTGAGGCACAGTTATGCAGCCTAGGACACCATACCGCGCGAAGAGTGGGTGCATAAGTTCGTACACACCCGGGAACCTCTAGCACAAAAATGGTATGTGGAGGTTGCGCTCTGACATGGAATTGAATACCAAACCAAGGGGTAGAACCAAGAAGCCAGCTCATCAGACCCAACAGCCCTGTCGTCAGCATTCCCAGGATGGGTCGAAGGGAAATACTGTTCCGAGGGTGCTTTTTCTCACGAAGCTCCCACTCGGATTCTGCCAAAGTCCACAAACACAGCGAGGCTCAAAATCCGACCGTTGGGAAACAGCCAATTTGGCGGCGGCAGTGTTTTAATTGCCTTAAATGACTGTACTAAGACCAGTATCGGAAATGGAGCTCCACATGGCCAAGATTTTCGTCAGAATTGGTGCCTTCAATGCACCGTCCTTCCCGATTTGATTGGTGGCATGTATAAGAAGATGCCTAAGTTAGGGAAAATTGTATTCTGCATTTCTTCAAGATTTCCAAGTGAACCCATGACAACAAAACGCGAGATTGACGCTTTGGTCAGAGAATTCGAGCAAGAGGGTCTGATCAGCTGCTCTAATCGGCCGCCTGCCCTTGCTCCCTATGAAGACGCTCCCCCAGCACCACCACGGCCGATGCAGACATGGTCTGCCAGGAAAAATTCTAGAACTGAAGTTCACTCCAAGCGCAACCAAGACCGGTAGAGGCAAACGGGGAAAACACCAGCAGCTCATCCTATGGATCCCTCCGGTTCCGCACAGGTCCTGGCCGGGGGTAGGGAGAATATTCCACCACCTCGGCCACCATATCTACAACCTGTTCACCTAGGTGCCGCATTACCCCGTCAGACAAAGCAATTTACATTAGCCACACCCTCGCTGCCACAAGGAGTTTAGCTGATAGGAAGCATGACAGGGAATATCGATCGGCTTAAGTACAGTGATCACGACACCAATGACCATGGCAAGTTTTCACAGTTTGAACCAACAGAATACTTGCACCGCGTCAAGTACCCAGATCATAAGGTCACACTACTGGAAGTGCAACCATGGGCTGCGGGCCTGGACAAAGCTGGCCTACTCAAGATGCTTGATATTCCCCATTTCGGTCGCGGCATACATGTGACCGTAGTGGCCAAACAGTTACTAGCGTTGGTACATGACGGCTATTTATGGATAGGGGACCAGCAAATCCCTATTGACGCTGCACTCATCCATAAGATCATAGGTTTACCGATGGCAGGACCTGATCCGGGAACTGAATTTCCGTCCAAACATGACGATACAAAGCTCACACAAACCATGAAAGAGCGGTTTGGCCTGACAAAAGGGAAACGGGGGTATCACACTTCCACGATTCAGGAGCAGCCCATTCTCTTTGCAGCTGAACTCTTAGCCTGCAAGCTCATACGAAAATGCAGGCCAACTGAAGTACTTGCTCCAGTTATCCGGATTGCTATGAACTGCACTGAGGGGTATACTTATAATTGGGCCGAATACCTTGCGAAGGAGTTCCTAGAGGATGCCCGCGATGCGCAGGAAAAAGGTAGACCTTTTCATTATTCCTGGATTTTAATCCTTATTACATTAGTTGGGTGGAAAGAACCCACTGAAGCCCAGTTTGTAGAGTTAAACCCAGGCATGCCAGGGGCAGCGAGGTACGCCTCCCTATGGATATCCTCAGATAAGGTAGCTCAGCAGATGACGAACACTGTGCTCATCTTTTATGCCATGAGTATCCACTATGAGATTGTGCGAACACCCCGACTAACCAATGAAGTGCTCTCTAAATATGAGGGCGTCGCGCACTTTAGTGCCGATATGCATCATGTTTTCATTCAAGCTCATGCAGATCCACAACGTCAATGCTTTAAATTACCATATGTAGTCATCGAACCAGATATCTGGGGTATAGTTCAGCACTGGCCGACTGAATGGCTGAAAGATCTAGGAAAAAAACCTTCTATTCCAGTTCCCCCAGCTACCAATATTGGCGCAGGTACCAGTCAGGCGCAGCAGCAAAGCCCATTAGAAGATAGCGAAGACCTAAGTGATTCGCAGATGGATGACGATGGCCAGGGTGGAGACGGCGGACAGGATGAACAGGCTGAACAGGATGAGGAGTCGATCAAGACCATATCAGATCCTAACCCAGCAACGAAGTGCAAGTCACCAGAAGTAGCAGAGGTAACCAAGCCGCAGTCACGCAAAAAGGAAAAAGCGTCGAGGGACAAATATATTGAGGAAGAAGCCACTATAACGCTAGATGAGCTGGAGCAAGCTCTAGAACATTCTACGGCAAAGCTTACTAAAAAATGGTCAGAGTTTGTGGAACTGCATCTTGCCGGGCTCTCAGGTATCGCAAACAAGGTGTCGGAGCTAAAAGAGTTAGCAGCAAAATCAGCACACAGTACTGTGACAAGTATCACTATAGCACCCACGCAGCAGGATATTAGGCAATGGCCACCCAGAGATCACCAAGGACAGGTATCAAGCGCAACTCTGATACTGCCTGATACAGATTCCCGACCCCAGATGGGTATGACCGCGGGGCTCGATTATACAAAGATGTCTATGTCGAAATTGCACCTCTGCCAGCTCGCTATTACAAAGGAGATCCATGCACGAGACCAATTGTCCCAACTCCAATCGAAAGACACTATCAAACAAAACAAAACCTTTACAGCACGCCTAGAAGAAATAGCACAATAGAAGAAAGAGGCTGAACATAAAACAACTACGCTGATGCGAGCATTGGATGAGGCATGTCAGAGTCTTTCTGACTCCGACATACAGGGAACAGAGGAACCAGAGCAAAGAATCGCTAAGATGAGAGACTATGCCCAGCAGTCTCGCAGCGAGATTGAAAGGATGACGATAAAACACCAGCACCAGATTATAGAACTTCAACTGCGCATTCCTCCCGAGACTCCACCAAAGGTCCAAGAACAGCGCCATCAGGACATCAAGGATTCAACAGCAAAAATATCAGATAATGTGGCCAGCGTCGCAAAACTAATGGAAGACAGCATAGAAGCATGGGTGAACCTACAGGACCATCCAGATGTAGGTAAGATCCAGGAAACCATCAAGTTGTGCCAGGATGAATTAGATGCAGTCAGAGTAGAAATTAAGACGCTACCACCTATGCAGAAGATGGCTAAAGTGAAGCGCAGCAAGGAACTTCAGCAGGAAATCGAGTCCTATAGGACGAAGGTAACGCTGCTAGAGAATGCGTTACAGCCCCTGGTTGATGAAGCATTATAATTGAGCAATACTGCAAAGAGCCAGCTCAAACTTTTGAAGACCTATGACACTTTTGCGCAGGAACGGGCTAACACAGAATCATCTTTAGTATTACAGGAATTGGTGGAAAAGGAGAAAGCCGCTGATGATATACTACACAATCTCACTAGTCGCTTCCAGACTCTCGCACAGAAGATTGTCCCACTAGAGCCCTCGCAGAGTGTCCCGGGACGGGCCACTAGTGAGTCTTAGGGGCCTGTTGGGGCGCGTACCTTAAGGATTATCAGTTTTGGTAACTTCGTGGTTGTTTGTAAGCGGAGTTATGTGTCAAAATAGTCTTAGGGGTGTCGGGGTAAGTCAAAACCCCTTTTTGTAATAAACCCATGGTTTAAATCCAGGGTTTAGGGTTTTTGGGTGCCCATGGTTTGAAGCCATGGTTTTGTAATAGCGCGATGTATAAATAGGCATTTTTGTAAATAAGAAAAAGTTAGGCTTTTGATGTAAAGAAATATTAAGGAGAAGCTACGGCTGATTTTGTAAGGAAAGGTTAAGTCCCAGCTGTGTGCATGGACGACCTCTGCAGCTGTGTGCGCAGAGGGTTTTGTAAGAAGATTAAGGAAAGATCTGTAGCTGTGTGCGCAGAGGCCTGCTGCTATGTGCGCGGCTATTAAGGACTGAAGGGATCTGCAACTGAGTGCGCAGATCAAACTGTGGTTTTGTAGCAAGTTGAATAAACACAGTTTGTGGACGTAGCCCCTACACTGGGGGTGAACCACGTTATATTTGGTGTTGTGGTTTCTTGTGTTGCTTCTATTTCTGTTATTTTTATGCATTAATAACTGTATACATTTGATAACTTAGATCACTGCTACTAATAAGCTTCATTGTGAATTCCCTGTAGTGGGTTAAGCAAGTCACGGTTATTTATCTATCTGCGAAGTTATATATAAGTGAATGACAAAGCTGTGTAACTGTTGATTAATAAGTTTATTAAAGGCTAAGGTACAGTAATATCCCTCTCTGCTTGTAGAAACCTGATTCTGCGGTACCCCATTGCTGTTTCGGGTGAGACTGCAACCTGCGCGCAGGTTTTTGCCGAAAGGGCCAACACGGTGGGTCTTTTGTTGGTGCAACATAAAAGGATTAAACCCGGGTCTGCCCTATTGCCCAACATATTTCTACTAAAGTTGATATGGAATTCATCTTGTGATGCTCTATATTAATGAATTGTTCATGTTTCTTTCTTATTCGCCTGAAAATCAATGAATGACTATGACTGGATGATTATCTTGCCTTTGTTGGGATTCTGTGTATGAAACTCTGCATTGTCTTTATCTATTTGACTCCATTTCCCAATGGTTATATGTGTTGTTTCAACCATCTACATAATTTAAAGTAGTGATTCCAATATCTGGCCTTGTTAAATTTATATCTCAGAGATCCCTCTCCGGAAAGAAAATCCAGTTTCTTTCTAAAGTGTTTTTTTTTGTTACCTTGAGATTTCCTTTCACAACCTTAGGTATATTTTGAGTGATAACAATAGGCTTACCAAAGATAAAGTTTTCTAAGGGATTCTATCAAATTTGTATCCTAGGAAAACACCCAGAGCACAAGTATGAGAAAGCTAGTCATGAGAGAACCTCTGCACCTCTTGAGCTAATCCACAATGACATTGCTGGTCCATTTCCTCATATGTCCATGATTCAAGCCAAATATGCACTGAACTTCATAGATAACTTTTTCGGGTATTGTTGGGTTTACTTCCTAAAGCATAAGTCTGAAGTTTTTGACCTATTCAAAGTCTTTAAGCCTTGGTTGAAAACTAGTCTGGGAGGAAACTCAAGATCCTTAGATATGACAATGGTGGTGAGTATGTCAATTCTAAGTTCATTTAGTATTGTAAAGATGCAGGTATTCATATGCAGCATTCAATCCCTTACACACCACAGCAAAATGGTGTTGCTGAGAGAAAGAACATATCACTGAAGGAGATGGCAACCTGCATGATGGAGACTAAGACTTTGCCACCAAATTTTTGGGGTGAGGCTATAAACTATGCATCCTACATCCAGAATAGGGTTCCTCATAAGCATATTGATGGTATGACTCCTTTCGAAGCTTGGAGTGGGCACAATCCATATGTGACCCATTTCAGGATTTTTGGCTCAAAGGCTTGGGCTAGAATTCCAACTGAAAAGATGAAGGATTTCAGCCCCAAAGCTAAGAGTGCCTATTTGTTGGGTATTCTAAGGATTCAAAAGGGTACATGCTGATCAACTTGAGCACTAACAAATCTTTCATTGAAAGAAGTGTTCAGTTCCAAGAATAGTCTTTAGTAGTAGTTGAAGTTGGAGAGTCTTCTTCACCATCAAATCCATTGATTGTAAGTGGAGAGACTAATGAGTTTGCTGATTCTGATATGTCTGATAATGATTATTTGATTGCAGATCCTAATATTCCTACCAGACCAAAATGGGCATCAAATACCATTCATGCAACTAGGGAACTAGCTGGAAATCCTAGTGACACTAGGAAGACTAGATCTCAATTTGAGAGTGCCCTTTGTGTGAAAGATCCTCTATTTGTTGAGAAGTGCTATCTGATGGTTGAATCAGGTCCATAGACATATGAATATGCAGAATATGATCGAAGATGGAAAACAGCCATGAAATAATAATTCAGCTCACTCCATAAGAACAACACTTTGGAACTGATTGATCTTCCCCCAGGGAGGAAGCTAGTTCAATGTAAGTGGGTTTTCAAGACTAGTTCACCTTTGAAATATAAGTCAAGTTTTGTAGCCAAGGGATACTCAAAATTACATGGTATTGACTACAATGAAACCTTTGCACCAGTGGCAAAGATGGACTCCATAAGGCTAGCTTTAGCCATTGTAGCTTCGAAGCAGTGGGAGGTACATCACATGGATGTGAAGTGTGCTTTCCTTAATGGATATCTCACTGAATATATTTACATGCAGAAACTTGAAGGTTTTGTTTCTAATCCATCTTTAGTGTGCAATTTAAATAAATCATTGTATGGGCTCAAGCAAGCCCCCAGGGCTTGGTATGCCAAGATCGATGGCTTTTTGCTATCACTGAGTTTTGTTCGATGCAAGTCTGATCCTAATGTCTATTTGAAGATGATTCATGGTTATTTGATGATTATTATCTTGTATGTGGATGACCTTCTGATTACAGGAATTTCAAAGAAAGAGATTGCCTCCTTGAAGGATGCAATGAACCATGCATTTTCTATGACAGATTTGGGATTGTTGAGCCAATTCTTGGGTCTCAAAATTGCTCAATCCCAACATGGAATCAAAGTACATCAGTCCAAGTATGCTCTGGATTTTCTAAACAAGTTCAACATGAAATATTGCAATACAAGAAAGACTCCCTTCCTTTCAGGAGTTAATCTTGAAGAAGCAGGTTCTTCTCCTATGGTAAATAATACACTGTATAGGCAGTTGATTGGGTGTTTGCTTTATCTTACACACACTCAACCTGACATACCTTATGGAATTAGTATGGCTTTGAGATACATGGATCAGCCTCATGAGATCCACTGGAGAGCAGTGAAAAGGATCCTAAACTTTGTTCAAGGAACAAGAACTCATGGGATCTTCTACAAAGCAAAATTTGATCTTGATTTGATTGGGTTTACTGACAGCGATTGGGCAGGTGACAACATAGATCGAAAGTCTACATCAGGATATGTGTTCATGCTTGTAGAAGGACCAATCAGCTGGTCAAGCAAGAAGCAGAGTGCCATAGCACTCTCATCTACAAAAGCAGAGTATAGAGAAGTTGTAAATGCAGCAACTCAATGTTTGTGGTTGTAGGGGATACTTGAAGAATGTGGTTTTGAATCAGAGTTTTCAACTATTATCTACTGTGATAATCAGAACACCATTTGAATTTGCAATGATACAGTTCAGAGACAGTGAACCAAGCACATTGAGATCCATATGCATTACATCAGACAGCTTGTGCATGATGGCACCATTGATCTACTCTTCTGTGCATCTTCAGAACAAGTAGCAGACATATTCACCAAAGTTTTTTGTGAAAATACCTTCAACAATATCAAATCACTGTTGGGGATTTTTGATCATGATGTGAAGCATGATTGATGACAATATTTCCAAAATTTTGTTTTTCCTGTCCATGTTTAAGAGAGGATTTTCCCACTAGGTTTTTGCCTCTTTCCTTGGTTGTATGGACAAGCAGTATGTAAAGGGTGACTAATCCTTGTTGCTAGGCCCTATATTTTTCTAATATTTACTCATAAATTCAGGCTTAAGGAGGGGTGTTAGAATAATCAACCCATAGTTACCTACCTTAGACATTAATTTTAATTATTTTTGTCTTATTACCTAGTTTCCTAGATTCCATTCTATGCTAGTTGCCTTCTACAAGTCCTAGAAGTCAACACATGCTAAAACTGAGTCATGGAGTGCTTAGGAAACATCCTAGAAACCCAATTTAGCATGTATGCTTTATTTCAGATCCTCCAAAGTGCATATCTACTTTTTCTGAAAAGCTGCCTTGTTTTATTCTGATTTAAGGCAAAAGGAAAAGCTAGACTAGGTGTAGTTGACTTGTTTTTTTCCCACATCATCCTCCTTCCTTTTCTCCAAATAAAAGCATGTATGATTTTTCTTTCCATCCATCTTTAGCTTTCCCACTTGACTCAGCAAATTCATGAGCATCTTCTTAGATTTGGAAACTACTTTATGCACCTATGGGGAATTTGACTGGATCTAGTAAGCCTACTTTTTTACTATTTCGAATGGAATATTTATGCATTTGATTCTCTCATGTAATTATATATTGCAGCATCCTATTACTTCACAAGGTTGGCTATTGTACACTTGTTGAATACAGATCAGTGTTATGCTCCAATTTCAATCTCCTTTGGTGTGAATTTTGCATGTTTGATTAGCAATTTTGTGAGTGTAATTGTTCTATCTCTTGGGTTCAATTTCCATAGCCATGTCTTCTCACTTTCAAAGATTAACATATTTCCAAAAATATTTTTTCATTGGTTCAATCACAATAGGTTGAGTTCATGAGGATGAAAGTAGACATGAGTATCTTGCAATATCAAATGAAGAAATATTACCTCTTGCATTGGTTTTTGCAGTCTCATGTTAACCAGAGAAATTTTCAAGTGTATAGAATCAAATTCCTGGAGAAACAATATGATTATACTCTTTTCATATTGAATTTGATTCGGATGGATCAGTGTAGCATAAACACATCTTCTTTGATTGTGAATATTTATCCACTTCTCCAATATTTTGAATTTGTTGAGAGGAACCCATTGTATATTGAACTTTGATTGTCTCAGCAACCACCCAGTCATGTTGTCAATTTGTACCTCGAGCTTCAGCTCTAAGTTTATTTTGTAATTCTCAATTGTGTTCAATGCAACTCTCATCATTGTAATATACTTCGTTTGTTTTTAGTATTGCTAAAAAGTTTTCATAGATGTGATATCATTGCAATGTCTTTTGTATTCTTACTGTTGTACTCCATTTTTGTTCTGGACAACATTTCTCTGTAATCTGAGCTTTGAAGATCCATTTTGTAGATTGAAAGAGTATTTTTTACTTCCTGTAATGAAATCATTTGAATATAAAACAAACATCAGTTGTGTCAAAATAGTGTATCTATGCAAAATGTATGTTTTTCAGAAATAGCATACTACGACAGTGTATTTATGCACAATATCTTTTCATCGGTGAGTCTTCATGCAACGATCATCCAATGTTTTCTAACTACAATACATACTAATATATTCCTTGAATTCCTAATGAATAATAGGTTGAATCCAAGGATATTACTTAACATTTTGGTGGTTATCAAGATTGGCAGCAATTACTTGCTGCTTCAGTTGTACTTTCCTTAGGAGCTTTTTTAACTCATTATTTGATGTGCTCAAAATGTCTTTGATATTGTAGAGTACACCTTTCCTTTTCTCTCCGTATTTTTTTTTTCATGGTATATGAAACAGTTTTTTTCAGATGCCTAACTTTCTTTGGAGAATATTGAGCCTTGTGTCCAAGGCCATCACACACATAGCATCTTACAGTATGAGAATATTTGTTGATATGGCCAGTATAATTACATCTCAAACATTTTGTTGAACTAAACTTATTTTTGTACCTAAGAGAATTTTCATACCTGAATCCAACTCGTTTTGTTGGTATAACATACTTGTTCTTATATGTATCTTGTTGTTTTGGAACGGGCCCTTGATTACTAGAGTAGATTTTGTCACTCATTATTCATAACCAAGACCTATTTTATCTTATGGTTACCTTTGATTGCTTAGTATTTCATCCAGGATTGGTGTACTATTGTTGAATTTTGCTTGATTTTATGCATCAAGACACATTTTAACCCTTATTGGATTTTAGAAAACTAATATTTCATGTTCAAGATGTCCTTGACTTTCCAACATTTGGTTTTCTCTTTTTTCATCAACCACTTCACTTTCCAACTGTGAAATCTCCATTTTATTTTGTGCAAGTTGTTCTAACAACAATTTATTCCTTTTTTATGTTTTCTTCGGAGATTTTTCCAACACAAGTTTGTTTTCTTCAAGTATTGTGATCTTGTTTAGTGCACCATCCAATTGTCTTTAAAACTCTCTTTCCTTACTGTTCATCTATTTCTCTAATGCTTTCTGAATTACCTTGGCATCCTTGATTTTTTCTTCTTCTCTTGTCAAATGTTCCTTTAATCCTTTGTTATTTCTTTTTTACTTATTTAATTCTTCCAATGCACGATTAACTCTCCTTCCCAATCAATCTATGCACTTTCCTCATCTTCAGATTTTCAGACTTCTTCCTCATATTCATATTTTGAGACTTCTTATATAATACTTGATCCCTAATTTACTTTAGATTTTGAAGGTGACACATAAATTCCAATGTAGGAATTCTTTGTTACCCAATCAATCTCTTCACTTCTCTCATCTACATATTTGGAGACTTCTTATATACTGCTTGATCTCTTTTATGCTTCATATTTTGAATGTGACATATAAATTCCATTGTAGGAACTCTATCTTAATATTTCTGGTTGGATTTTGTGTGTCCTTTTATCTGATGATCCTTCCTTAATAGAAGAATAGTTGTCTTCGTCTTCTGAGTCTTCACCCTGAATAAATGAAATACAAAATAATTATCTTCAACTATCATTATTGTCATCTTCTTCGTATGATTTCTTGTCCTCCTTGGAATATAGACTCTTCCTTTGCTTAGGAAACTTCGTTTTTCCCTCGGCCCTTCTTTGTTGATATACATTCCTTTGCTCTTAATAATCAAGTTCTTCATTAATTTAATTATCTCTATTTTATTTAAAAGGACACTTAGAACTAAAATGACCTATTCTACCACATTTGAAACACTTGAAAGGAAATTTAACTTTATATTTTCCAAGTCCCCTCTTTAGATTTCTCACAAAATTTGCTTCTTGTTCATATAATACAGCAGCCTAATTATTTTGTTCATGCTTGCTATATTTTATGGCTTTGAAAGAAGCTTACTTTATGGATGGATTCTCTTTTTCAGTCCTCATTTCATATGCAGTGAGAATCCCATGCAATTCATCCTTTATTAGCTTGTCCATATTATCTCTATCTTCTAGGACTGATACTTTCCAATTGAATCTCAATGGAAAGGTTCTCAGTATTTTCTACACAATTGATTCTTCTTCGATGGTTTCTCCATGACCTATAATGGAATTTACAATCTCATCAACTTGAAGAAAGTAAGCTACAACATCTTCTTCTTTCATTTGCAGTGTTTCAAACTAAGCTGAAAAGGTCTGCAACTTAGCTTTTTTTCTTTTTCATATCCCTCATAGATGTTTTTCATCTTATCCCAAATCTTTGTTGAATTTCATTACATAACCTTAGTAAATTCAGCATCTGTTCAGCATCTACCAATCCACAAAGTATTGCATACTTGATTTTGCATTGTATTCATATATTCTTCTATTTTTTGGTTCAACTACAGTTGTTTTAGGAGTATTACATAGTCATTTTCAACCAACTATGAGACATCTACTCCTACTAACTGCAGATATACCTCCATCCTTATTCTCTAGAAGACATAATTTGAACCATCGAGTCGTGGTCCTATGTTGATGGATAATCCTTCATGCTTGGCCATCTATGAACAAAGAAGATTTATCTTCTAGTGCTTAAAATGTTACTTAAGACACCAGTTCTTATACCAATTTTTGGAATTCTTATATATATTGAGAGGGGCGTGGATCAGTATGTAGTGCAAACTATAGTATTTTGCACTTAATAAATTGTTCTTCAAAAAATTTATCTGCCAAAAATAGTAATGGACACAGTTTCGCACAAAATTTGTAAAATAAATTTATATATATCTATGTATATAAATATTGATTTCATAAATGGGAAACACCAATTTCCAATTGTGAGCACTAAATCACTTATTAACCAATCTGATTACAAGCATCAACTTGTTGTTTACAGTCACCATCCTATAAGAAATTATATCATCTGTGGAAGCACTAACTTGCTAACTTTAGGAACCGACCTAAATGGATATCAGTTCCTTTTGTGCAAGCTCCAACTTATAGTGTTCAGGCACTAACATGTTTTAAGACTGAAATATATTCTTTGTGTTATTTAGCTCTGACTGGATGAAAGCACCAACTAAAAAGAAGCATTGAATCCCTAATGTATTTACCAGCACCAACTGGAAGGAAGCACGGACTCCCTAATATATTTACCAACACCAGATAGAAGGAAGCTACAACTCCCTTTCCTTGCCCCTTCCTACCTCCCTGAAATGAATATGTGTATATGAAAAACTGAGATTTGTGTTTCACTTATCTGCAATTTGTGATTCTTATGATCTATGACTGCTCTGGTCTATATTTTATCTGATCTGCATCTTATCCTTCTATAATCTGTGTAACAATAGTTTGTGATGTGTGACAATGTCCACTGCGGCACTTCTATGATTTGTGACCTTCTAATATCTTTGTTTATGTACTCTACAACACTATGTCACTTCTGTGATCAGGGACTACACTAGAGGAAATTTGAGGTCTAAAATGGGCCTCTTAAGGAAAACGAGAAAATAATAGTTAAAATAATAAAATAATATTTATTAATTTTGGAGGAAGAAAGAAAAAAACTACTTTTTTGTTCATATTTTCAACATATATCTCTGTGTTTTTACTCAAATTCGAGTGGGAGCACTCGTTGGATGCGAAATTAAACTATGCATCCAACGAGTACCTGCATACTTTTGACGGACCCCTTTGCCCCAAATACTTGAAAAAAATATGATGATGATGCATAATTTAATTCTGCATCCAATGAGTGCTTCTACTCGAAACTTGAGTAAAAACTGTTATACCCAAATCCTATCACCATCATGTGATGAGACCCTTAACTTCCATTTTTGCCCTTAATCCCAACACTTAGAGTGGAAACATACTCTATTTGTCAATTCTACATGAAAAAACTCAGCACCGGACTTTCCCTGTGGCCCATGAGCGGTACCTTGCTCAGCACCACCTGTATCCTGTTTTCCATAAGCGGTGCCACCGCATATGGTCTTTGGTCCATAAGCATTTATCATCTAAACCGCTCTATCATAAGAGAAGAAAAGTGGTACCCTAGGTAAAATGGGAAAAAGAGAAGTTTCTCGAGGCTTCTATATCATGAGCTTCGTGTCCTCCCTTATCCCTATCATTATGGGTCAGTTGAGCTCGAGATCCCCCATGGTAGCATCTTAGAGCCACCTCACCCACAATTCTCTCAACTATTCCTATCCATTGAGCCTTATAAATACAAGCTCATGTCCATAGTTGAGGGGGAGAACTATAGAGGTATTGTTATGATGTTGGATTCACTACCTAGTACAAATCATCGGAGAGCATAGAGAGCAAAGTTGGAGCTTATGGGGATGAAGTGTTTGTCTCGTGGAGGGGTTTGTCGACACTAAGGCAACGGTTGTAAGCTTCTCCATACATTCTTAATGCAAATCTTATTTCCGTCCCACATTATTGTTGTTTTGATTTCACATGTACATGTTGCTAGATTCCTTAGTCACTAGCATGGATAAGTAGATGATTTTCTGGTAGCTTTGATGTGCTTGTATGTTTGATATGTTTGCAAGTACATAGGTTCACAATTGAAGCAGTATTCCAGGTGTCTATAGTATTCAGGTAAGGTCTTCATCCTTTGTCATTCACTCATTTGTTCTAGATCTGAACCATTCAGACTAGAGGAACAACTTCCGTCCGTAGAAGGTGCAATATTCCTGATAACAAAAACACAAGGAGATATGTGGAAAATATAACAAAAAAGTAGTTTTTTATGACAAATATGTTAAGTCAACCATTGTGGTTGACTAATTTTATTAAAATTCTATTGGTTCTTGAATTCCAACTCATCAAGAAACTATGGTTGGCTCATTTTCTTATAAGGCCCATTTTAGACCTTGAATTTCATCTAATGTTGCTTTAGAACTTGTGTGATCTGCATTATTCATTGTTTATTTTATTCGTACATCCTGATACAGGGTATCCTTCTAAATTGTGCACTATATGTTTTTCATCTTCATCATTTTAGAACAATCCAGCTCTATTGTATGAACCTCTTCTTATATCAACGAGACATTGACACCCCAATAGTTAGAAGCTTTCCAAATCAGAATATATTATCTATCTCATCTTCAATCTTACTTCAATACTTCCATCTCTTACTTATTTATGCTCTTTATTGTTCGAAAGATGTGTCCATAATTTGGGGTTCCTTTTACCCATTGATGCCCCAACCCTCTTACTTCTTGGTCAAGCTAACTACCTTATTTCATCTTACATCAACATGCATCCTTCGATAATTCATCCTTGTGGGGTTTTGTGCACATACATCCATTGACTTAGTGGTATCTATGCACATTTGTCCCACGTCTTGGTGGGATTTTTGCTCTTCCTAAACTTCCACATTTATTATCTATGTATTTATTCAAACTAACTTTACTTACATAGAGAGACATTTCCTAATGGATTCATACATTTCTTTATATTTCTTCAAATTGGCTTCAAGTTATCCATCTCACATATTCAACATCAATCCCATCTTGTTTATTTTGTATCAATATTGTTTGTTTATTTTTTAACTTCAAACTTTTTGGTTTATCCTTTGACATCAATGAAAACATAAAGGTTCAACATGCTCTACCACAACATTATGTTGTAATGTGTAGGGAATAGTGTGTTGCATCTGGATGTGTGCATTAGAACAAATAGTCTCCAAATCCTTATTCATATACTCCCCTCCATTTTCAGTGTGAAGCACCTTGATCTTATTTCCAAAAATATTTTCAACATAAGCCTTAAAAACTTTAAAATTTCATACACTTCTGATATGAACTTGAGTAAATAGACCCAACAATATCTTGAATAATCATCCATGAACATCAAGATATATCTAAAATTACTCAAGGAAGGATTAGGAATGGGTCCAATGATATCATTGTGGATCAATTTGAGAGTTAAAGAGGCTCTCCATTCCTTTCCTTTCTAAAACTTGTGTAGAGAATGTTTGTAAATCATGCAACCTTGACAGATTCCATTTGAGAATTTGATGTTTGGAATACCATCAACCATACACCGCTTGTGCAATTATTGTAGATATATGTAATTTAGGTCACTAAACATCTCATGTCATATCCTATTGACTTCATTTGCATGTGTTGGAAGCACATTTGTTATTGAATAGTGAAGGAAGTGGGAGAACTCATAGATCTTTGAATCATGATTTGTTGTACCAAGTGCAATGACCTTTCTAGTAGAGATACATCATCAAGAGTGAACACAACCTTCTATGTAACTCCTATGTGTGTCATTTGGAATACTGATATAATATTTTCAGTCAATGACAGAACATACAAAACATTCATGAATCACCAATAGTCAATATTGATTCTTCCTTTAACTCTAGCTAGAATTTCATAATCATCACCCATGAGGATAGAATGACCACCAATGGGATCGAATGTAGAGGAACCCCTATATGCAAACATGTTTCTAGATGCACTAGAGTCAATGATGAAGGAATGGGACCTTGAAATTATATTCATCAATTCATGACATCTCTCTTTGTCTTCAGAACTTGATCCAGCTTCTTTCTTCCTTGCACCTTTGGGAAGAGGATTGTTGTTTTTATCTATAAATCCACCATAATATCAATGGTATTATTCATGCATGAGATTTCAGGGTGGAAACCCCTATTCCAATATGTGCATTTAGTCTTGTCCTTCATATTTTTCTTGTCCTTCTTTGAATTCGAAGGTTCTTCTGATGGTTTTGTCTTCTCCTTCTGCTTATATTCTAACTGCTTCTTGTCCTTGGCCTTCTTCTTACCTTTGAAATTCTTAGCTTCTCTAGCAACAAGCACATGGTCCTTATTGTTAAATAAATTTAATTGTGGAAGATATTATATTTTGTATTGTTATTGTTATTACCCCTTCTGTAGATGTTGTTCCTCTGATTAGGGATGTCATTGATCTAATTGGCCATGTAAAGTCTTGAGGTAAAACCTCTATTGTAAGTCGGGTCATTAGTACCAACAAAAAGTATTATTAAAATGTATGCTTGAGTATTACAATGAAATTCAGCCATGGAAGCAAGGAGAAGTCATAAAATTTGGGTTATTAGGCCTCTCAACTGATTAGAATAAATATGAGAGGTGCCTCCCTCATTTGGAGAAGTAGCATAGCTCAGTAGTTGCACTAGAGAGAGAAAGAGTAGTCCATCTGGGAGAGAGGAGGAAGTCCAGTATTATTATTGGGGTATTACAAGTCCTATTATTTGTGTCTTACACTGTACTTGGTTGAATTCTATATCAAGGAATTTTTTTGGGGTTTTCTTCCCCATGAGGGTTTCCCAGGATAAATCTATGTGTTATTTTGTGTGGTTGTGTTTGTCTTTCTTTCAATGATCCTTTTGTATATGGTTGTGATGTTATGATGATAAATGTTTTTAGATCTTGTATAACCATTGAAATATCAACATGGTAGCATATCCACCCTGAAATAAGTCTTTGTGCAGCCAAAACACTACTACAGTTTCAGCTACTGGAGACTAGGATTTCGTGCTTGAAAACCCTAGAAGATAAGAACTAGTCACCTTGGGAATTTTGTAATAAATCGCAATTGGATAAGGATCAAGAGCTGAAACTTTGAAATGACGAATTTTAAATCCTATTTTACCATCTGTGAAATTTTTAGCCTCATATTTGCTATACTTTAGGAGATATGATTCCTCCGAATTAGGGTTCCATACTCCTCCAGAATACAGTCATAAACAGGTGACCTAGGGATAAATTCTATATCTTGGGATAGGAAGTTCCAAATAACATTTCGCAAGATGTTGTATATTGGGACCGGACTGTAGTTTATTTGGTAATAGTTTCATACCCTAAAGGTGAAACAGTGATACATGGAAGTCTATACAGGTTGATTATGTTGAAGAGGACTTAAACAAATCACCTTGGTAAAATTCACATAAGTCCCACTTGGAGAATCCAATTCTGTTATAACCTATGGGGTTAGAAATAATACATAACATTATATCTGAAGATGAAGTTTCATACCCATAGGAGCAGGAATCTAGGAGATACAGTAGAATCAATATTAGGCAATTCTACAAAAGAAATTGAAGAAAATTAGGGCTTCCTGTTCTGGGCACTTTCCTCCACCAATCAGTTGAAAAAAGGGGACTATCAAAGCTCCTTTTGAGGGTGCATATTTCTATGGAATAAGTTTCCCATTCTATGCATTTTCAATTTTTGACCTAACACTGCTACCAGAGAAAACTAGGGCATCAGATGTTTTGCAGTTTTGTCCATAGTTTTGGGAAAATGAGTATGTTTCCAGCTCGCCTTGAATAGGTGCATATTTCTATCCAATCAGATCTGAAAGATACCTAGTTTAAAAATTATGGTTTCTCTGTCAAACTCTAGGTACACCATTAGTATTCTTCCAAAAATCTTTCAAGCAAGCATTAATTTGAAGCAATATCATTGGTAATTTCTATCCTCTCTGTTCCCATTTGAGGTTCTCAATTTTATCATGATGACAAACAATACCAAGATTGGGGACAAGCTTGAAGGAGATGAGAACTCCATATCATGAAAGTATAGAGTTCTTCTCATGCCTAAAGAAGCATGACTTGGAGAACTATGTCAAATAAGAAGTTGCATATCTAGAGGGAGATGAAGACAAAGCACAAGAAGGACTTAGTCAAATCCAAGAGGATTATTTATGTATCCATTGGATATCACGTGTATCATCCTTGTAGACTCCCAAGGATATGTTCGATACAATGACTAGCCTGTATGAAGGAAAGAATGTCAACATAAAGATGACATTGACAAACCAGTTGAAGAATGTGAAGATACTTAACTCAGAGACCGTGCAGTCTCACTTCACAAGGGTTGCTCATATCAAGGAAAAACTTGAAGCAGTCAAAGAGAATTGGGAATAAGGAAATATTGTTATGAGCACCTTGAATGGACCCCCAATATCATGTGATCCATTCATTCAAGGAATATGTGCAAGAAGGAATCTGATCTCTTTCAGTAGACTATGGGAAGAATGCACACAAGAAGAAACTCAACTTATAAAAAAAAGGAGAATATGGGAGAAACTATAGATCAATATCTCACCGTTCAATCTAGAATAAATCATAGAAATAAGGAGGACCATCATCACAACAAAAGACAAAAGGAATTCAAAAGAGATCCTTCCAAACATCCGATGCTACACTTGCGATGAGAAGGGAGACTAATAAAAAGTTTGTCCCAGAAATAGAGGCTCCTTCAACAAGAAGTCAAACAAGAAAATACATCATGCTTGTACTATTGAATATGATGAACTAAATAACTCAGAGAAGAAAAATAATATTCCTCAATTGATGAGGAACATGATTTATATTATTGAAGACAAAGATAGTACTTTGGATAAGAAGGAGTGCAGTTAGTGACACTCAGTAAAAGTACACATGTTCCCATAATTAGATGATGAAGTAGAAGGCTCCAATTATTCTTATCAAGAAGAAGTCCACCCACCAAACAAATAAAGATAAGTATTTGAATCGTCATTTCCTATATAACTAGTTTCTTAAATGACATTGTTTAGTTGTGTACATAACTAGGTTCAAGGAAATGTATTATGCATGATAGAATGTTTGCATTAATGAACAGTATACTACTAATTCCTACTTATCTATAATGAAGCCTCTTTGCTAACATATTGGGATTTGTGCATAACATAAATAATGTTATGGTAGATATGGAAGTCATATAGAAATATTTTATGTGTATATGGGATATGCATGAATGTAGTATTGGATAAAATAGTTACATGATTATATATGTATGCATTATAATTTGTCATTATGAATATGTCTTGAATTTTTTGAAATGTTTCTAACCATGCAACTGATTTATTTGACTTGTAGGAAATATCATGAACAATCACCCACAAGAAAATAAGGATGAGACTTTTTTCAAAGAACAAGTGACGACAATTCAGCTAGAAGATTTACTCCAATAAACATGCATAAAGATGAACATGAATCTCTCAGGGTCAAAGACACTGTGATGAAAGAAAGAGCTTCAGAAGAATATAAGAATCATGATATGACCTAAAGAGAGTGGTAGATCCACCTCTAGAATTGAATATCATCTTGGGCACGAGAGATAATTCAAGATGAAGAAAAGTATGAAATAACTTCCAATGAAAGTAAGAGACTTCGGATACACTCTAGTTATGTGGCATTGTTGAGTGACATCATTGATGCAAATCCTTCCAGCTATGAAGAAGTAGCCAAGGATAAATAGTACCAGTTGATCATGGGGAATAATGTATAGAATGCGGTTTCGATACCTGAAGGAAATCCCATAGTGTCTTCCATGTGGATCTACAAGATCAAGTATGCATCAAATGGCAACATCAAGGGATACAAAGCAAGGTTCATGGTTTCTCTCGGAAAGAGGGAGTAGACTATGGCATGACATACTCCATTGACCAGACACACTTCTTCAGTAAAGTAGAAGTGTATATCAAGCAGAGAACCACTTGCGCACAAAGAGGATTTGTATGAGCTCAGATGATGCCCATGGATAAGCACATCCAATTACATAAGGAGCTTGAATATCACCTAGAGTGATGAATATATTAACCTTTTCCACAAATTTGAAGATGGAACCCTAAAGAGGACGACAAGATAATAGATGGGTGAAAGAGGAACTTGTCAACAAAGTTCAAGATATAGGATCTTGGTATCCAGTGACCTAATATGGATACATAGAATCTTAGTAGCATAGGATGGTACTGGTCACTCCAATACAGAATGTTTCGATACATAGAGTACAAAATGTAGAGGGAGGATGATGCTCTGCTTCAATGGTAGTGACTGCAAAAGATATCCGAGTTCGACATGGTATGAAAGGATGGATAGCTTCGTGATGAACGTCAGTTTTACCAAGAGTAAAGTGGGTTCCAATATTACTTTAAGGTTGAATGCGGAATACTGAGATACGTCAATGACCTGACAGGATGAAATCATTTTAGATACAAAGAGAAAGTTTTGAATATAGAAAGAGCACTTTAGGATGTTTGGTATCAAGTGTGATCTCATGGCTTAGCAAAAAGAGGTTGAGTACTTACAGCATGTTCATCCTGTAGCGAAGCAGTATGGCTTCACAAACTATTGGCAGGATTTTCGAGGCAGATGCAACTTATATTTATTGTTACAACCAGCATAGATCCAAATCCTGGGCTCTATCAAGCTCTGAGAGGGATCAAATCTATCTAGGTGAAAACCTCTTCTTAAGTATTTCACTCAAGGAGCTATTGATTTGATTCAAACCAAAAGACACATATTTTTATTTAAGGCAGACATATAATATTTCTATTATTAATATTTAATATTATTTATGGCCAACATATAATATATATTTTTTTTTATTTTGTCAGGAACCTTCCATGCTGACTGATGTTCGCTCAGTGATAAATCCTTTCTTGCCTATTTTGTTAGGAAGGAGCATTACAACATCTCCCCCATACATGGTTTTAAAACCATGTGCAAGGCCCTTTTAAAACCATTTGCAAGGCCATACTAAACCATGGATTGTTTAGGAGGCCTTGCACATGGTTATTTTTTATTATTTTGTTAGGTAGGAACATTACAACATCTCCCCGATATTGTGTTGTTTTTCTCGTCAACGTTTTTTTGGCAAACAATTAAAAAAAATTATTGTTTTGTTAGGTAGGAACATTACAACATCTCCCCCATATTAGGTTGTTTTTGTGGCCGACATTTATTTTGGTGGATAATTAAATTTTTATTTTTTATTATTTTGTTACTAACAAACATTACAAGATCTCCCTAATAACATTACAAGATCTCCCTCATACTGGGTTGTAGAGTGCCTCTTGGCGCAACTAGAGTTGCAGAGAACCCGGTGTTTCATAAATTTCAGGATATGGTGCAGAGAGGAGTTGTGAAGCTCCAGTATGTTCCTACAGAGGAACAAATTGTGGATGTACAAGAAAAGAATAATTAGCCCCAGTGATTTGGTCACTGTATAGAGATCTTGGTCGTATCTCCATGGGTAGATCCCAATATGATTGGTGACATCACCAAGGGTGGATCCGAGTATGACTGGTCATATCACTAAGGGTATATCCCAACATGGTTGGTGTTATCCTCACACGGAAGATCCCAGGAAGGTTGGTTGTATCTTCAAATAGGAAGATCACAACGAGATGTGGTCTTGCATTCATTTGTGGACATTGTGGTATGGAATTCATTTGCATACGTTGTGGTATGGCATTAATCTTCAGACGTTTTTTTTAAAACATTTTCATACGTTGTGTTTTAGCATTAATTTGTGGGCATTTTGGTTTGTCATTCATTTGCAAATGTTGTGGTCCTGCATTCATTTGCGGACATTGTGGTCCTGCATTAATTTCCCGACGATGTGGTCATGCATTCATTTGCGGATTTTGTGGTCATGCATTCATTTGTGGTTGTTGTGGTCCTGGATTCATTTACGGACATTGTGGTCCTACATTAATTTGTGGATGTTGTTGTCATGCATTCATTTGCAGACAATCCAACATCTTTTGATGATGTGCGTGAATTTGCATTAAGTTGTGATGTTGTGTTTATTGCAGGTGATGTGATGTGATGCTCAAGATGTGATGTGCGAGATGTGATGCTCATGATGATGGGATGAGTTGTGATGATCGTGATGATGTGATGATATGTGATGCCCGTGATGATGCGACTAGATGTGATGTTCGTGATGATGCGATGAGATGTGATGCTTGTGATTCTTGTGATGATGTGATGAGATGTGATGCTTGTGATGATCGAGATGTGATGTTTCATGATTGAGATATTCCATGGATAATGATAATGATGATATAGTTTTGAAAACTTCCTATGATGTATATACTTACCAGTCAATTGTACAGATGTATTGTTGTATTATAGAATACCCTCCTTGTTAAGAGGGAGTGTAAAATAAATGTAACTGCGAAAGATATTCTATTTTGTATTATTATTGTTATTACCCCTTTTGGAGATGTTGTTCCTCTAATTAGGGATTTCATTGATGTAATTGGTCATGTAAAGTATTGAGGTAATACCTTTGTTGTAATTCAGGCAGTAGTACCCACAAAAAGTATTATTAAAATGTATTTTTGAGTCTTTCAAGGCAAGTTGACCCTAGAAGCAAGTATGTCAACTCAGTTGGGTTATTAGACCTCTCAGCTGATAAGTATAAATAGGATAGGCTCCTCCCTCATTTGGAAAAGCAGCATAGCTTAGGAGTTACACTAGAGAGAGAGAGAGTAGTCCATATGGGAGATAGGAGGCAATCCAGTATTATTATTAGGGTCTTATAAGTCTTATTCTTTGGGTCTTACATTGTACTTGGTTGAAGTCTATATAGAGGAATTTTTGTTTGGTTTTCTTCCCCATGAGGGTTTCCCAGGATAAATCTCTATGTTCTTTTGTGTGGTTGTGCTTGTCTTTCTTTTAGTGATCCTTTTGTATATGGTTATGATGTTATGATGCTAAAAAAATTTAGATATTGTATAACCATTGAAATCTTAACACGTGTATGGTTTGATGGCTCTCATCTAGACCAATTTCTCCTGCTCTTTTGAGAGAGACTCCATGAATGTGCTCAAGGTAGGCATCTTCCAATTTATAACTACCAATTTTGTATTATGGAAGGTTGATATGAATATTGAGTACTCAGGACCTAGTTTTGATAGGATTGACAGAATGAATTGATCATCCTTCTTCTTGATCCCAAATTTCTTGAGCTAGAGGACCAATGACTTGAACTTGGTGAACTAATCATGTATGGTGTTGAATCTACTAGGACTCAATGAGATTAACTCATTCTCCAACTAGTGACCCCTCATTTCATCTTGTTAGTACTCAATACTGTTCCATACTTGATTTGGATTTGATAGACCAGTAAGCTGAAACAATAGTTCTCTGGAGATGTTGAGACATGGCAATCCATAGGTTTCATGAAATCTATTGAAGTACTTGGATTTCTCCACATCTGAATTGGGTTCATGTCCAATCCCCATTTTGAACCTATAGAGACCTTTACTTCGAAGTAGGATCTCCATCGCATCCTTGCATTTGAGTTAGTTGAATGGAGTGAGTAACATTGTTGAAGAATACTCCATTGCTTCTACTATTGTGCTCCTGGTGACAGTAAACCTACAATAAAAATATACAAAGATGTATTACGTTGACAGTATGCACATTCAGAAGTGCATCACACCTAGAAAGTCCACTTTGGATAGACCAAAATGACCAAAGGAAATTTCCCTAGGAATTATGTGGAACCTCCATTGTTGCTAGTGCAAAACTAAAAGAAACTACACCTACAAAATTCTCTAGAAACACTCTAGAAGACTACTTTTCTCAACAAAAATATAATACCATGTGAAATTTTACACAAACGATCTAGAAACAAAAATAATCCACACTTAGTTTCACAGAGATGCTTAGAAAAAAATTGAGAAGAAATATGAGAGAATTCACAAGAGAGAAGGAGCTCCAATGGAATAAATTTTATTCATCTGTTATCCAATAATTTGTGGACCATACAAATATGTTACAAAGAATGAAAATTGTAAGCCTTAAGAGGCATTCAAAATCCATACATGTGGTGGGCTTATTTTGGTAGATTCTCATTACTAGACATGAGTGTTAGTTGTAAATCTCGATATGTGGCCAGTTAACTGATGGTAATTAATGGTAGGTGGACCTAAAGGGTGCATGAGGGACTTACAGGATAAAAATAGAAAAAATAATCTCAATAGGGTGCACGAGGGCGTTTAGTTGACTTTCAGTGGTCATTAGTGATCATATCATCCCAGAATGCATGAAATCAAGGAAAGTGCTATGGGTCCCTAAATTTAAGAAGGATCCCAAAATTTAGGATACTTAATCGACATGTCCTAAAATCATGGAAGAGAGTGCATATGTGGATAATGGGGGGGAAATGGAAAAACAATAGTCCGGGATAATCATAATGATGAGGACTATGCACTAGGGATTCAACAAACATGATATATGCACTAGGGAAAACAAATAATGTGTTATTCCTAATGTCTATATGGATAATACACCCCAACCTCATCAATACAAAAGAGATGATACACCATAATTCAATAGTGATAAGGTAAGGGATGCTACTTCTACATTGTTTTCCTTATAAACATATATTTTAGAAGATGAAGGTGCCGCCCACAAGTTACGCAAGTAACTCTGTGGGATATACAAGGTTATGGAACCTGATGAAGAGATATAAGCCATGCTACCTGAAAGAAACTTTCAGATGATACAAAAGAGAATATGGAAGAGAATTGGCCCAGAATTTCAATTAGATGTGCAAGTTCATGGATAGGAAGTAAAGAATGTGATGTTAGATTTAGGGTCTGATGTGAACATACTTCCAAATAAATCCTAGGAAACCCTAGGGATCCCACCTATGTTCTATTCTCCTATCTAGCTGATAATGGAGAACGAAAAATTCATTTTCTTAATCGATCACTTAGAGAATGTTTAATTTGATATTGGAGGCATAAATATTACCACATATTTTGAAGTAATTGAGATTATGGGAGGAACTAATCCTTACCTAAGATTATTAGGAATCGAGTGGGCTTATGAAAACTATAGAGAAAATTATCTAAAGAAATGGATATTGGCCTTCAAATACAATGGTATGAGGGTGACACAGCATTTATACCCCCACCAAGGATCATAATATACATAACTAGTGCAAGGGAATATGGAAAGGTATGTCTTGGAGAATATTTACTCCTTGGAAACAAGAGAGAAAGAATATTATGTGAATCTAACTTTGGAGGGATTAGTAAGCTAGAGAAGCATTCACTCATTTGATAGTGACTATGAAGACGCATGGGAAAACTAGGTTAAAAGGTGATATGAACTCTCCTCTAGGAATTGCACAATGATTAAGTTAGTTTGTTGGATCTAGGTTGAAGTTCAAAATCCACTTATCTATGATGGTACCAATGGCTTGGAAAATATTTTATAGAAAATGGATTATCAATAGAAGAAGAGTATCACATGGATATCCTAGATATAACACTCTAAGAAAATCCTGCAAGATGGTGGGAAACACATAAATATGATCTTTGTTGCCGCCTTTCACACACCTGGGTTACGTGGAATAAATATTCAAGCCACTCGGTGTGTCCTTGGGGGCAAGTCTCAAGTCAAGGTTGTCACCTTGTTCTTGACTCCTCCATTTAGGCTCAACTCCTAACGAAGCCAAGGGGGGTAGACCCTATTAAGTTACTAAGGAAAAAATATTTAGTACGATGATGGTATTAAAGAGTAAGTTTTTTAGGAGTTTCAATTTAACAATTGTAAACAACAAATAACATGATGAGATAATCACAAGTAAGCACGAAAATGACAGCCAATCACATATAGATTGAAAGAAATAAACAGTTGACCAGTGCCTTGAAAATCGAGTCGAAAAACAATTAAGAGTGCTTGCAAGTGCTGGAATGAATGTTGTGCAATTGTATCTTGGTTAATTTTAAATTAATGTAAGAATATGAGTAATTTAACTTAGGCGAGGGGACTCCAGATATACCCAGGGGGTACTTGAAGTATGTACAAAACTAAACCGTCATGGCTACCCGCAAGGAATATGTGGGCTGAATGGAGTCTCTGAGCATTTTGTTCATAATGCACCAAAAGGTGTAACAAAGATCAGCACCCTGAGGTCACTTTTCAGGAGTTCCCACTTCCTTTGGGTATTTTTCCACCATAATGGTTTGATCGAGGTGTTGTATTTTCGCCTGATGGTTTGTCAATTTGGGGAGAGTGAATCCTAATTATTCTAGTCACTCAAGTGATTTTGATGCAGCTTGAATGATCAGAAAAACCACATCCAAGTACATATCATACACATCTGAGTCTTTGTCATTTTTAGTAAATTTTAAAAGAGGTGTTCTTGTTAAAAAGAAAACCCTCCAGGAACCTCTTTCGGTCCAAGTGGACCTCAATTGAGGAATCAAGGAGGGGTTGATATTATTATGATTAATAAAACAAAATATGATATCAAATGAAGCATAAACAGATAAGCAATCCACAATTTTCTAATTAGACTACCATGACCCTTTCTTCACCTTTCGGCTCAAAAGGAGGCTCGTGGGGTAAGTATTAAAACTACTTTGAAACCACCAGATATGTAATATGGAAATGATTATAAGTCAAAATATACTACCCTACAGATTAGAACTATACTATATTGAAAAAAGATGAATAAAAACTAAAAAATGACACAAACGCAAATCCCCCCAGGGGGGATGGTGAATAGGCTCAAAAGAGCCTATTTGAAAATATTTTTATTTTTATTAGCAGAAATTACAATGTCAGAAAACTTAAATTAATCCACTTGGTCCTTATATGGAATGAGACCAAAGGTTTACAAATTGCAAAAATTTGAAATTTTTGGAAGGCGGAGACCCCCTGGGGGGGTTTCAAATGGTCCAAAAATGATTTCCGAACAGCGCCTCCTCCTCTTTTCTGTTATGCCTGATAAAAAACATAAATATAATCACAATTAAATATTCCCAAAATTACTTTGAAAGTACTTTTGGATGAACAAACGTTTTACCCAAAAATTCTAAGTTAAAACTAGTTTTTAAAGAAGCGGAAAAAGAACCAAGGAAAGAAAGCTTTCCTTGGGATCTTGGACTGCTTTGGGGGAAGCCAATATGAAGCACTGAAATCACTGAATATAAATTTTTAGATTCTAAGGAAACAACCATGCATTCAACAATATTTAGATCTACTTTCACATCCTTGAAAAATGACAATTTTCCCTAAAACTAGATCTAGAATGCTTGTAAATTTTCTTTAGGAATGAGATCTAGTTTTATGAGCTTTAAGGAAGCAATATATATGTAATATGAACTCTGAAATTGATATATCTAAACAAATTTAAAGCTGCAAAACAAGTAATCGGACTGATTTTGAAGAAATTTGGAGGAAGAGGAAAGGAAGAGCGCTTGTTGCCAGGGAATGGATCTGCAAAGAAGACTAGTTAGTGGAATGTCAAGGGACAATGCCTTCACAAAACAGTTGGATTCCCAGTGGATTCAAGCTAGATCCATAGTTCGTCCAACCCTTGTTACTTGAAAACTAACAAACAATCCTGCACAAAACCTTATGAGACCTGGATAGAAATATATGAAGAAAGAGAGGGATTGCATGCAAATAAACTTATTTAAACATGTATGATCTGAATCTTTAAGCATATATACTATGATATATTGAAAATAAAGTAGTCTTACTTGCCTAGCTATACTCCTATTGATTCAACTGAATCTTTAAGCCAGACAGGATTCAGATGTAGAAATTGAGAGAAAGCCAACGGTAAAAAGATGCAAGACAATGTTAAATCCACACATATGAAATCATTATACATATTTGGCCTCCAAAGCTTCACTTTATTCCAATAGCAAAATATATTACACAGTATTACAACAGCGATAGCTCCTCAATCCAACTCTAACTATCTTGGAAGAGGTAGCATGAGCTTTATTTTTACAAAAAATAGGAGATCCAACCCAGGGGGGGTGCAAATCCCAAGGAGATAGACCACTTCAGCTGAAGGAGAGTCCATCAATGTTGATTTGAAGCTGAACGAAGCCTACTTGTCAATCAAGGGGCTGATTGAGCTGACACATCAACCCACAGACTGACACATCAATCCACAGAGCTTCCAAGAGAGCCCACACATGTGGAGGAGAGAGAGAGGGTGCAATTCCCCGTAAAGGATGCTGAAGATCAACTCTTGATCTATCTAGATCACCTCCTTCAGTCAATAATTTGTCAGATCCAGTCAATCTGGTTCAGATTTGATTGATTTCAATCAAATCGGCTGAGAATCCACTAATCTAGGATTTTGGATTTGTTCCATTGTTCATCAATTTATTAATTAAAATAATCAATAATTGAATTTTTGGGGTTTTCTGACCTGAGTGATGGAAAATCACTCAAAACCTGAAAAAAAGTGGGTCCATGGGTTTACATCGTGCTCTTAGCTTGAAAATGAGCACCTACATGACTAAAACTGATTATTTGGCCCACTTTTATTACACAACCAATTTTTCCAATTAAACTACCAAAAAATAGCCTAAGTTTTGGAAAAATTAAATTTAAAAAAGAAACACTGAAAAAATTTTAAAAATTAAAAAACCTAGGGGGACTTAGACATGTTCATATGACTCAACCATAATGCCTAGCATGTTTATACATTGACACATAGACTCTAATAACCTAAATAGTCCTAAATGCCAAGCCGACCACCCCAACTTTGGAGGTATGATTGAAAAACTCAAAAATTATAACTCATTTATTCAACAACCAATAATAACCAAGGGAAAAAATACCCTGGGCTGATCGGATTGACAAATAAATTCTATGATGCCGAGTCTTTTACAGACACTATCACGCTAGAACATTTATTACAACTCCCCCAAGGGGATATGAACATGTGATATAGTACAACAAGCACTTCCCAGAAGCACTTCTGAAGGTCTTCTGAAGCCCGAACAAAAAATCTTTGTCCGATTCACCAGACTCGCTTGATAAAAAACCACTAAGTACAACTTAGGTGGTAACAATATTCATGAATAAAATACAACTCAATTGACACTAATACTCATATTCAAGTTGTATATGCACACCATTAGAGTAGTGAGAATCTATATGGGGAATACCAATCATTGCATCCACATTAAAATGTGTGAACAACAATGGGAATAAGATAAGCTAGATTCCTAGTTTCGAGTACATCAATTCCTTCATGGGATAGGACCTATCCGTAAATCTTGGTACTTACATGAGGAGACAACGAAACAAACTGGATGCTGGGAGAAAATGTGGGAAAAAATCAACCAAGACTTTTCCTTTTCTCTGACTAGTAACTTAGTGACAGAAGAATTAACTACAATCACAGGAGCATTATTCAAATATCAATTGCAAAATGTGGGAAACTCATATATTTGTCACATGCACCAGACATTATCGAAGCTCACCCTAGTAAATCATGGATTAGTATCCCTCCTTTGTTGCACAAAGGTCAAGCAAGAGGACCTAGAACCGAACAAATTGGAATATTTATGACACTTATATTTCAAAGAATATGAAGGATCCTCGAAATTGCAGCACACCAAACTAAAGGAGATCAGAGAACTTTACACCCAACATTTGAAGCTACAAAAAATAATATTATCACAAAGGATAATCTGAAAACTAAAGCTATTGGAGTTTATTGAGATGAATAAATTGTATCTAAAATAGAATATCTATTGAAGTAATATGAGGACCTATTTCCAAAAAACATTGCAAAGCTCAAATGGATCCAAGCGGATTTGGATGAAATGAAAATTGCACTAAATCCGGACACCAAACCTATAAAGCACTAGATATATATATTGAATCCTCATGTAAACCAAAAGGTGCAAAAAAAATTGATCATATGCTCAGCCTTGGTTTGATCTTTCCCATTGATGATTCTAACTGGATCATCCCTATAATAATTCGGAGGATAAAATAAATGGAGTACATTCAAGTATGTGTTCACTATCACAACCTGAATGCTTCATGTGAACATGATCCATTTCCAACATTGTTCAGTGATGAAGTTCTATATTAGGTGGTCGAAAATGAAACCTAATCCTTCACAGATGGATTTTTAGGCTATTATCAAGTCAAGATTGCAAAGGAAGATGAAAAGAAGAAAAAAATACAATGGAATGGGGATAATTTTCCTAAAATGTGATTCCATTTGGATTGAAGAATGCCCCTTCTATTTTCTATAGGATAGTAATTGTTACCTTCAGAGAGTTCCTCCACAAATTTTTAGAATTCTACTTGGATGATTGGACAGTCTACAGCTTGTTGAAATATCATGTTGCATTACTCAAATTAATGTTGGAAGGTTGTTGAAAAATCGGAATCTCTTTGAACTTGCAGAAGTGCATTTTTTGTGTTCCTTTTGGAAACTTATTGGGACACATTCTTTGCAAGGATGGAGTCCTAGTATATCCTACAAAAATTGCAGCAATTATAAACCTATAGGCACCAACCTCAATTAAGCAGTTGAAATCCACTCTAGATCATATCGAATACTACAGAAGTTTTATATGCAACTATGACTCAATCACAGTGTCGAATCAGCACCTATCCATGATTTCTCCATAGAAACAATAGCCCAATTTATTTACAAAAACATAATCACTCGTTTTGGTTGTCCCAAAGACTCACAAGTGAACAAGGTAAACACTTCTTGAATTCTACTCTTGAAGAGCTAACAAATGAGTTTATGATACAACATCACAAAAGCGTCCCATAACACCCGCAAGAAAATTTAACTGTAGAATCATTTAATACAATCCTAGAGATCCAGATGACAAAAGTATCTTGTGCAAATTGAAATGATTGGGACGACTGGATACCAGCCATTTTATGGTCCTACATAAACACACACACAAAAAAAATTGCATAAGTAGACAATGTTCCATATGGTTATGGGAAAGAAGCAATTGTTCCAATAGAATTTTTTGTTCTAAGCCTTGACATCACCCATGCAACACAATTATAGAAGAAGAATCAGGTGCAAAACATCTTGCAATATTAATGGAACTTGAAGCATATCACTTCTTATCTAACAAAGGTGACAAATTCCTACTATATGACAGCAAGTTTATGAAACATCCAAGAAAACTCAAAATGCACTATCTAGGCCCTTTCATTGTTGTAGAAATTGTTGAAATTTCTTTATAATTTCTTAGATGATATCTTAAAACAATTTTCCACTAGAATATCATTGAAAGAACAACATGCAAATAAACATAAGAACACAAGAACACAGATATTTTCTTCAGAGGAACCACAAGGGAGAAAACCCCACAAAATTTCCTCAACACAGAACTCAACTAGTGCAGTGTAAAACCCAGAAAACAGCTTCTCCTTCTTTCTGGTTCACTACTACTTCTCTCTCTCTCTAAGAACAGCTTGAGTGAGTGATTACAAATGAAGGGAGGTTCCTCTTATTTATATTCTTCTGTTGACTTGACATCTAACTTGGTGGGGCCGACTTCACTAGCTGTCAGAGCTGACTTGTCTAATTGGAAATTACAAATAGCATTTATTATAATGACACTTGGGTACCAATGACCCGACTTACATTCACAGATTTACATTGCTTCTTCTAATGACACTTACAAGACCAAAATCATCTCCTGAAGGAGGAATACAGTACTACTTGGAATATCTTCTGAAGTTACAATAAATTAACACTCCCTCTTAACTAGGAAGGTATTCAACATATGCTATTACAACTATCTGGTGAGACTCTATATGTCATAGAAAGTTTTGGAACATTTGTCTAGCATCTTCATCATCGATCTCGGCTGGAACATCTTCTGTGTGTTGTTGGACATCCTTTGAATTTTACTGAATCATCTTCTGGATCTTCTTCTTTTAGTCTTCATCTTTCGTATGTTCTTGAACATATTCTATTTATCTTCTGCCAAGAAATCTTCTTCTGGATATTCTTCTTGAAACATCAATATGTGAATACTAAATCAATGTTTGTATGTATCATCATTATGAGTATTGGATCATCTTCTATTATATCAATATGAGAATGCTGAGACATCGTCTTTGATTTTTTTTCCTGCAATATTTGTGTATGGATATTGACAACATTAACAATCATCATCAGCTTGTTAGTGCTAAAGACTCACCAATAATCAATGTTAGAACATTATCTTCATAGTCAGCATAGAGATACCGGTACATCAACATCATCATCAGTATACGAATACTGAATTTGCATGCCACTATAATCATCAATGTATCATTACTGATATGGACTCAATCAATCATTGATCAAGAAGCAAACATACAACTCAATAATAACAACAACATAATAATTATTAACAATTTTCATCATATCAAATGATCATCAAACATATACATCTTAGCAGTATATCAATACTGCACCAATCATCAAGCCTTTCAGCAATCAGTAACTACTAACAGTATCAAGCATCTCATCAATAATACTGTAACAATCATCAATCTTTTCAGCAGTCATCAACAATCAACAGTATAGCAATATTATAACAATCATCAAGCATCAGCATTCATCAACAATCAGTATAGCAATACTGTAACAACCATCAATATTTTCAACAGTCATCAATAATCAACAGTATAGCAATACTGAAGATACATCTTTCCCTTCATCTTCTTTGGAGCAGCATCACAGTGAGTTATCTGGTAGATCCATCTGGGAATTTTGTTTAACTTACTAACTCTTTCAAGCCAAACAAGCCTAGTTAGACAGATGGATCTCCCTGGGGACCAAACAAGCCTTGTCTAGCTTACTAACCCTTTCAGTACAAACAATCCTAGCCATACATATTAATCCCCCTAGGATCGATAGGTCTTTAGTTTGGATTACTAAGCCTTTCGAGCCAAACAATTCTAGCAAAATGTACCCTCCCCTAGACTGTCCTACTCACCATTGCATCCAACATCTGTTGTCACTCTCTCTTTTGAGAGAGGTCCTTTCGAACCATACCAAGCTTGTCTTGAAATTATTCAAACTTTACATGAGACAGAGGCTTAGTCAACACATCTGCTACTTGTTCCTCAGTGGGAACATACTTGATATTTATAGCTCCCTTCTGCACCATATATTGAATTAAATGATATTTGATCTCAATGTGTTTTGATTTATCATGAAATACAAGATTCTCTGTCATATTGATACAACTCTGATTATCACACGGGATATCAATGGCATCTATCTATGCATCGAATAATCCCAACAACATCTTTCGAAGCCATACTGCCTCACTGCAGGTTGAGCATGCTGCAATGTATTCTGCCTCTGTTGTACTAAGTGCAATACTAGTATGCTTTCTACTGAACCAAGAGATCATGCTAGATCCCAAACTAAAACAACATCCAGTTGTACATTTCCTATCTTTTGCACTTCTTCCCCAATCTAAGTCTGCATATCCATGCAACTTGATCTCTCCACTAGATGCATATCTGAGCTCATAATCTAAAGTTCCCTTTAGATACCTCATCACATGTTTTGCACCAATTAGGTGAATGTGTTTAGGATTCACCATGTACTTACTTTGTTCAGGTACACAGGATACTCCCAAAACAATGAACACCTGGAGTAACCGCTTCACACAAATAGATCACATATCAACACACTGATGTTTGTCACGTGGTTAAAACCTTCAAGATAGAAACAGTCCATGGCCCCAGCCAAATAGCTACTTGGAGCAATTTATTTTGCAAAAAAAATAAAGTTACATGAGCTTCTCATAATTGATCAACTTGCCAAGGACCCTCCATGCTCTTTAAATAGAGATCATGGACCAATCGGGTGTTAGGCCACGGATCAATGGTAGGTATGATCTAAGAGAATTTAAACCGTCGGATCACTCTATGTCTAGAACATATCATGACCGTCGGATTAGAATATTTACAAATGCATACTAATGCATACTAAAGAAACACACTTTTACCTAATGGATATATTACACAAGTTGATCTTAACTAACTCCTAAGTGTCTAAATATCTTAACATCCCCCCTTAAGAACAACTTGGGATAGGATTGAAGGATTTATAAAAGTGACACTATTAGAAGAAGGAAGGAGGCATTAGAGCCTATCCCCCAATTTATTTTGCAAAAGAAAGAAAGTTACATGAGCTTCTCATAATTGATCAACTAGCCAAGGACCCTCCATGCTCTTTAAATAGAGATCATGGACCAATCAGGTGTTAGGCTACGGATCAATGGTAGGTATGATCTAAGATAATTTAAACCATCGGATCACTCTATGTCTAGAACATATCATGACCGTTGGATTAGAATATTTACAAATGCATACTAATGCATACTAAAGAAACACACTTTTACCTAATGGATATATTACACAAGTTGATCTTAACTAACTCCTAAGTGTCTAAATATCTTAACATCCCCCCTTAAGAACAACTTGGGATAGGATTGAAGGATTTACAAAAGTGACACTATTAGGAGAAGGAAGGAGGCATTATAGCCTATCCCCCCTTAAGGACACATTCCTAAACTCCTAACATAGACCGAAGTTTAGAAAACTTCGCTTCTGTAAGAGACTTGGTGAAGATGTCTGCAACTTAATCATCTGTAGGGAAATAGAGAACTTCAATAACACAATCATGAACAAGATTTCTGATGAAGTGCATATGTAGCTCAATGTGTTTTCTATGGTGATGTAGAATTGGATCTTTGGAAAGCTTGATGGCACTTTGATTGTCGCACCAAAGTGGAGTGAATCCAAACTCTGAAAGGATCTGTCGATGCCATAAAGCTTCCTGACTGGCATTAACTGCGGCTTGATATTCTGCTTCTGCTGAAGAAAGAGAAAGAGCTTGTTCTTTCTTACAAGCCCAAGTGACAGGTCCAGATCCCAGACTGAAAACATAACCTGCAGTAGACTTTCGATCATCAGGATCGTCGGCCCAATCTGAATCAGTGAAACCAACCAACAAAGGTTTCCCCCCTGTACTATAATGAAGCCCAAACTGAATTGTACCTCGAATATATCAAAGTATTCTTTTCGCTGCTTTCCAATGACTTTCATGAGGAGTTTGCATATAATGGGAAACACGACCAATGGTAAAGGAAAGTTCAGGACATGAATGAGTCAAGTATAAAATACTACCAACAAGTTGACAATACAAGGTGGTATCTACTTCAGGGGAAGTACAAGTGGCAGAAAGTTTGACTCCAGATTGGAAGGGAGAAGGGGCTGGTTTACAATATTCCATGTGGAAGCGACAAAGAAGGTCACAAGCATACTTAGACTGGAAAAGAAAGATTCCTTCTTTGGTTTGCAAGACTTGGAGACCAAGAAAATAATGCAAATGTCCTAATCTGACATTTCAAAATTTTGCTTAAGACTAGATTTCACATGGGTTATAAATTTAGGGTCACTACCAGTAAGGATAAGATTATCAACATAAAGAACAAGTATGATGAGATGGTTTCCTACTTTCTTGGTATAGACATTGGGGTCAGAATGGCATCTATAAAAACCAGTGTCAAGGAGAAAGCTATCCATTTTGGCATACCAAGCTTTAGAAGCTTCCTTAAGGCCATATAAGGATTTCTTAAGGAGACAAATAAGGATAGAGTTATCTTGAACATATCCAGGAGGTTGTTCCATGTAAATTTTCTCCTGTAAGTCACCATGTAAAAAGTCAGACTTGACATCCATTTTATGGAATTCCCAGTTATGTAAGGCTACAAGGGAAAGAACAAGGCAGATCGAATTCATTTTTACGACAGGAGCAAAGGTTTCATTGTAGTCAATCCCTTCAACTTGGGAAAAACCTTTGGAAACTAACCTTGCCTTAAGTCTTTCAACACTTCCATCTAATGCATACTTAGTTCTATAGACCCATTTACATTTGACAAGTTTTCTTCCTTTTGGAAGAGGAACAAGATCCCAAGTATCGTTCGCCATTAAGGAATGATATTCTTCATCAATAGATGCATCCCAGTCTAGATTTCCTGAAGCTTTTGCAAAAGTTTATGGATCATGATTCTCAAAAACTTGAGCCAAAAGAGAAGAGGCTCACTAAAAATGAGAACGTGTTCAACGTTGATCTCTAGTATTGTCGGCAAGATCACCAGTTGCTTCACATGTTGAAAGGACCCATCGAGGAAGCATTGGTGCTGGTGAAATTGGAGGAACATGAGCAGGCAGAGGTGGATTTTCATCCTCACTGTCATCATCAGAAACTAGAGTTGGAAACCTGTCAAGGAAGTTGGAACAAGAAGAAGAAGAAGAAGGCACAATCGTTGAATCAGGCTCACAGGCCAAAGATGGCACACCCTCCAAGTTAGGCTCATAGGACAAGAGATTTTTATCAAATTTAACATCTCTTCTAATGATTATATCATGAGAATGTGGCTGAAGAAGTATATAACCTTTTACACCTTCTGAATATCCAACAAATATGCACTTTCACTTTTAGGCTGCATTGCTTTCCATTTTTCATCTAAAATGTGAGCCCATACTTCACAACCAAACACACGAAAGTGACTTACATCTAGTTTAATTTTACCCCATGCTTCTTCCAGTGTTATACCTTGTAAAACTTTAGCGAGTGTGCGATTAACTATGTAATTTGCACAATTTATGGCCTCAGCCCAATATTGAAGACTTAGTCCCTTAGATTGGATCATACAATTAGCCATTTCTTTTAAAGTGTGGTTCTTCCATTCAGCTACACCATTTTGTTGCGGTGTATATGGAATAGTGTGTTGTTGTTGGATTCATTGTTCAGTGCAGAAAGTAGTGAACTTGTTTTTAACATATTCTCCTCCATTGTCAGATCTTAACTTAATAATTTGATGACCATATTATTTTTCAACAAGGGCCTTGTAGGCCAAGAACATCTTAAATATCTCGCTCTTAAGTTTTTGGAAGTAAACCCAAGTGCGTCTGGAGTAGTCATCAATGAAAGTTAATAAATATTTGAAACTAGAAAAGGATGTGGATGGAAGAGGGCCACACAAGTCACTATGCACAAGCTCCAAGGGAACCGGGGTGTGCCAAGAAGAACGTTTGTCAAAACTGTCTCGATGATGTTTTTCAAGTACACAACCAGAACAAACACCATCCTTGCAAGATACCATTAGAAGACCAGTCACCATATTGTCTTTACATAGTTGTTGCAATGAGCGATAATTTAAGTGACCAAATTGCTCATGTCAAAGTTTGCTCAAGTTATCACTATGAGCAAAAAAAACTGAAGGAAAAGGTGATGACCCAAAGTTGTTAAATTTGTACAACCTGGTAATATCATCAACAGTTCCAGTAGCATGGACATTTTGAGGATTTTTAAAATCCTTGATTTCAACTTGGTGAGGTGTAAACGTCACAGTTTTACCTTCACCCGAATGAGTAATTTGATATACTGATAACAAATTGCATGAAATTTTTGGAACACATAGTACATCACTGAAATGACCATTTTCTATTGGAACTATTCTAGATCCTACAACACTTATAGATCTATCATCACCAACAAATATTTGCTTGGTGTTACATTCATGCATAGTAGCAAAGATGGCTTGATCCTTAGTCATATGATAAGATGCTCCAGAATCAATGAGCCATTCAATTGAAGTAGAAGAAGAGGATGTAGTATAAGAGTAACCAAAAGCACAAAGTGCATGTCCATGAGAGGTAGATTCTGAAGACGAATCTAGGCTGATGTGGTGCTTCTTCATTGTTGCTTCCAAGGCTTCCATCTTCTTGAAACACTTAGATTCATCATGATTATCTTTCCCACAAAAATTGCAATGACGCTCAGTCTTATTTCCTTTTGGCTTGGATCCTTTGTCATTTTTTAAACAAGGAGTTGACTGAGAGGGTTTGGGACCCTTATTGTTTGGCTTATTATTGTGAAAATTTTGTTTCTTGGGAGGCTTGGACTTTTCTTTCTATTGGGACAATAAGGATTT
Organism: Pseudotsuga menziesii; assembly: GCA_001517045.1. Lineage (NCBI taxonomy): Eukaryota > Viridiplantae > Streptophyta > Pinopsida > Pinales > Pinaceae > Pseudotsuga > Pseudotsuga menziesii. Next base: position 15,971 of record LPNX010984311.1, on the reverse strand, counting down.
CCCAAATGTATCTGCATTGTTAATTATTCCAAGATAAATGAGCATATCTTGCTCTCTAATTAAGTAAACACAAAAGGATTCAAGACTAGGCTCTTAATAGCTAGCTACAGTCAAGGATTCTTTCATGGAGTAGAATGTAGATACAAAAACAGAATATGCAGGTCCAAGTTTGGAAAGAATATGATAAATACATTGTTTGTCTTCTTTCTCAATCTTGCATTCTGCACATAAGAGTCTAAGAGTTTTATACTTAGATAAATAGTCTTGAATGCATGAAAAATCATTTGGATTCAAGGAAATCAACTCATTCTCAAGTTGATGACCCCAAATTTCATTGTGTTTACCAAAAATAGATTCCAACTTTTCCCAAGCTTGATCAGGTTCATCAATTCCAGAGATGTGGAATCGCAAATCAGTAGAGATTGGAATCCCAATCAATCCACGAGCTTCATCACATCTATTTTCCCATTTAATTTTCTTATCATCATCAGTGGGCTATGTTTCTTTCCCTGAGGTTATCTTGAAAAGTCTCCTACTTCACAGAAAATCATCCATACGATATTTCCATGAGAAATAGTTAGAACTTGTAAGAATAATATCATAAGGGGTGGTCATACTATAAATTAACGGCTGAACGAATAGAAACCAACTGTCTGGATGCAAATATCTCTAAAAAAATATGCGGTTTAAAAAAAACGGCACTGAAAACTGATTCTAGATGATGAAGTTATGCTTGATCAAAGAAAATGTTGAAGATGTCCCCAATAGTGACGTGGCAGATATTAACTTGACCAACTAAAAAAATAACCCCCCCTCTTCCCAAGATCAACCTTTGACAATCACTTTACAATTTACAATAAAATAGTTAATCACTTTTGTAGAATAAGTGATGTTCACTTTTACAATAATGTTACTTTTAAATAGTGTGGCAATAAATTAAAAGACTTAAGTGACTGACTTTTTATTTTATTTTATTTATGTGAGATGCACTTTTACAATAAAGTAACTTGAAAATGGAAATTGCATGCACTAAAAAGTAGCTTAATAAGACTTGAACTCAAGACCTATTAAGAAATAAAGCAACTTTGGACAAAGTGAGCTAAGTTTAAAAGGTACGTAAAAGAATGGAAAAAAGAAGGGGTTTTTTTTTTTTACTCTTCTCTCTCGTTCTCCGTGCTTGCCTTTTTTTTCTGGAAATCACAAAAAAACAAAAACAAAATTTTTTCCACACAATGGGGTTAGATCCTGGTTAGCTTACCCGAAAAGTCTACATTTTCAATTTTTCTTATTATCTATGATTTGCCATGATTGCACAAGGTGCACGGCAAAGAGCATACGTATCCGAGAAGACAAAAAAAAACTTTCCCTTTCTGTTTCTGATTCACCGCGATCGCGCAAGGTGCACGACAAAGAGCATACGCATCCAGGGAAGGCAATAGTCCGACACTAAAACAGTAAATATCTAATAATAAAACTGATAAAATATGAGAGATTTAAAAAAAAAAAAAAAACAAATCCGTCACTGTAACATTATACCTTCAGATTTGTCGAAATGGGTGTTTCTGGAACAAACAGAAATAGTTTTCGATGAAACGAAAACTATTTTTCAATGGAAACGATGCTATGGACACAATGGAACACTCCAACATGACACAAATGCATAGAAAATCTAGAACCATAAACCCTCTCAAAGTTTTGGCAACACCGGTTCCAGATCTTGATCAAAACCGAAAGCGGCCCTTCATAAACACTTTGATACCATGTTCGGGTACACAGAGTACTCCCAAAGACCAAACATATTGAGCAATTACTTCACACAAATAGATCATAGATCAACACACCGATGTTTGTCACATGGTTAAAACCCTCGAGAGGGAAACAGTCCATGGCCCCAACTAAATAGCTACTTGGAGCAATTTATTATGCAAAAGAAAGAAAGTTACATGAGCTTCTCATAATCGATCAACTAGCCAAGGACCCTCCATGCTCTTTAAATAGAGATCATGGACCAATCGAGTGTTAAGCCATGGATCAATGGTAGGTATGATCTAAGAGAAGTTGAACCATCGGATCACTCTATGTCTAGAACATATCGTGACCGTCGGATTAGAATATTTACAAATGCATACTAATGCATACTAAAGAACACTTTTACCTAAAGGATATATTACACAAGTTGATCTTAACTAACTCCTAAGTGTCTAAATATCCTAGCAGTCTTAAGGTGTTTACTGCAAAACATATATCTGGTCTAGTATTAGTGAGGTACATCAACGAACCACTGAGCTATGTATATAGCATGGCATCAACAGCTTATGAGGTGTCATCATTCAGTAGCTTCAAACTAGTAGTCATAGATTTGCAATCTAGCATTCCAAATCTTTTAAAGATTTCAACAGTATACTTTCCTTGTTTTAGAAAAATCTTATCTGAATGTTTTCATACTTCAATTCTTAGAAAGTAGTGCATCATTCCAAGGTCTTTCATTTCAAATTCTATAGCAAGCCTCTTCTTACATTTGATAATCGATTTATCTTCTCCCATCAAAAATAGATCATCTACATATAGTAAAAAAATCAAAATTCCATCTTCATCAATATTGTAGTAGAGGTTGGAATTTCCTTTACTCTTATTAAAGTCTAAGCTCATTAGAAATCCATTGATCCTTCCATACCATGCTCTGGGTGCTTGCTTTAATCCATACAATGCTTTCTTTAGTCACCATACATGTGTCATCTGATCATTGATCTTGAATCCTTGTGGTTGTTCGATAAAAAATTCTTCTTCAATCACACCATTCAGAGATGTCGTCCTTATGTCCATTTGATGTAGCTTCCATTTCATGTTGGAGGCCAGGGAAAGTACATTTTTTATAGAGGTGTATCTAGATATTGGAGCAAAAATCTCTTCATAATCAATTCACTCTTTCTGAGAGAATCCTTGGGCTACAAATCTAGCCTTATATTTTTCTATACTTCCATCTGCTGAGAGTTTGGTTTTGAATATCCATTTGGAGGATACCACTGAATTTTTCTTTGGTCTAGGTACTATTTCCCACACATCATTCTTCATAATGGATTGGTATTCCTCAACCATTGCATCATCCCACTCCTTTTGTTTTATTGCTTCTTCAAAACAAGTTGGTTCTTTATAGACTAGATCACACATCAAGGCCATGTAACTGGGATATGACTTTGGATTCTTTCTTTCTTGGATGGCTCCTTTGGGAGCACCAAGTATTTTTTATTCTTCAATTGCTTCACGAGCCCAGGTAGGTTTTCTCTTTCGAAAAACAATTCAGTTGGTAAATATTCAGGTAGCTGAGATTCTATCATATCATGCTCCTCAAGTATCGGGTCTTCTTCTTCAATCCTGATTTCTTTAGGACTTTCAATAGTTTTGGGAGTTTCATGATCCTCTTCATCTTCCTTGTCTTTTCTTGATTTTCTGAAGGATGTATCTTCATCAAATGTAACATCTCTGCTAAGTTCAATTTGATGGCATCCTGGGATGTATATTCGATAGGATTTTGATTGTTCACTATATCCTACGAACAATCATTTTTTTCCTAAAGGATCTAATTTTGATCTTTTCTCCTTGGTAATGTGAATGTATATAGGGAAACCAAAAATATTTATATGACTTACCTCTGGTCTTTCACCAGAAAACATTTCTTCTGGATTCTTATTCCCAAGAGCGTTAAGAGAGATTCGATTCTGAACATATACTGTTGTTCTTGTTGCTTCTTCCCATAGGTACATTGGGAGATCTTTATCATGTATCATAGCTTTCATAGCTTCCATGATGGATCTATTATTTCTTTATGCCACACAATTTTGTTGTGGATTGTAGGGAATGGTGAGCTCCCTCTTAATCCTGGCCTCTTTACAAAAATCATTGAATTCATTTGAAGTAAACTCTCCTCCATTATCTGACCTTAGAATCTTGATTTTATTTTCAGAAAGGTTTTCTACTAGGGCTTTAAACTCTTTGAATATTTCAAACACTTCATCCTTCTTCTTCAAGAAGTATATCCAAGTCTTTCTGGAGTAGTCATCAATGAAGGAGGCATAGTAAGAGTATCCACTTAATGAAGTGGTTTGCATTGGCCCACATATATCTAAGTGAATAATATATAGGATCCATTTTTCCTTACTATAACTTTTCGGAAAAGGATTCTTAGTATTCTTCCATTGTGCACATCCTTTGCACACTCCTTCATGTTTTACCTGAATTTCTGGTAAACCAGTTACCACCTTACTTACAACTGGAAGAGATTTGTAGTGAACATGAGCAAGCCTTATGTGCCATAGCTCACTTGGATTGATGGTACTAGTTTTTAATGTGGAATCTGTATGTCCCTTTAATTTGTAGAGACCTCCTTCTTCAACTCCAATCTCTACTGCATCATTGATAGTTTTTCCTTTGGTGCACATGAGGACTTTTCCATCTACAAAGGAAACTCTGAAGCATTTCTTGTCTAAAGCTGAAATGGAAAGAAGATTCTTATTTAGTCTTGGAACATATAGGAAATCATTCATTTTCATAGGATTTCCAGAATCCAATTTATAAGATGCTTCTCCTAACCCTTTAATGGGATATTGAGAATCATCTCCAAGCATTACTTTGTATGGAGATTCCTTTTGTTCAAGGCATGAGAGTGACTGCTTAAAATTAGTCATGTGCTTGGAGACACCACTATCAATCATCCAGGCCCTCATTTCCTGGTGAGACTGGTCCAGTTAGGGCATAGATCAAAACATATTCTTCACTGGAGTCTTCATCCTTCTTTGCTTCCTGTTCTTCTTCTCAATCACTATCTTCGGAAGCATGTGCTTGAAACCTTCAAGTCTTCTTGAGTCTTTCTACTTTCATGGGATAGTTAATTGCAATGTGTCCTAACTTGTGACAGTTGAAACATTCAAAGCTTGAGAAAACTCTCTAGGGTATTTTAAACCCTCAAGTCTTTGAAGGATGGTCATGAATCTTCCTTTTTCATTTGGTATGGGGAGTTAAGGCTTGATCCTCATTGTCATATAGCTTTTCTTCTATGGCTTCTATTATCTCTTCTTCTTGGACACATTCTTCCCAAACTTCCTATGGCTTGGAGTGTACTACAACAGACAGCTTTGACACTAGACATCAATCTTTCCCAATATGCAAGAGAAACCAAACATCTAACACTAAGGGATATCGAATTGTACCTTGTTTCAGGCGGTTGAAGTAGATCCTCATTGAGCTTCCCAATTCACGTTTGCATTAGCAATTCACTCTCAAAAACAACAAACAAGAAAATCATTCTCTATAATAATGTGTTAGACCTAATATAGCATATATATTCAATAATGCATAAACAATTAAACACATCCATGGATTCAATATTCATATTCAATTGCACATAATTGGACAGGAAAAGATATTTCCATTAATAAAATCAGAGATTACAATAGTGACAACCTCTGTTGGCACGTTTACAAACCAGAGAAACCGAGTCCTCCACCTAGGCCTCCAACACCTCAATCCTCCATCTCTCGATAGCAAGCTCACAAGAAAATGCAAGCTTGGGAAGAACACAAAGTGCTCCAAAGGGACAAATGGATGCAGACTCAAGTACAAGCAAACTATGGCAACAATCGACTATAGTTTTGTTGCTCTTCAATTCCTCCTCTTCAATGTATCCAAGGGGTTCCTTATATAGCACTCCAAAAGGGTAATGGAGGGTCGAATCCAAGCGATCTCAAGGCATACGGAAGGCCAAGAGTCAATATCTTCGGACTCCTATGAGGAAAATTCCAAAAAAATTTGGACTTATGCACACATCTCGATGTATATGAGTTTGAGGTCAAAATTCGTGTGTACACGTGAGTATAGGTTTAAAAGTCACGTACTACAATAAACAGAGGTTTTTCAGGGATGATCTTGGAACATCAAAGGATAATATAAGTCCATGGGGTCTAAAGAGTCTGCAGAGGGATACGGAAGGCCATAAATATGTGATCAACCATTTGTGGTAAAATAAGCTATAACAGATGCCCCCTAATGTGTGAGGTAATAGGGGTAACATGATGGCCGAAATATATTATAAAATCTATCCCAGAAGTGGAGTAATGAATACCCAGGTGGAAGAACCAACCACTCATCAGTACAATACAATAATCAATCTCTGCATATGACTGCAAATACATATAGCAGTCTCGGATACATAAGAGTAAAATGGCCATGAATAGGCATGATATAAAAAATGATACATGTGTGGTCATCGCCACATACAATATATCATAGATCAGAATCTCCAAAGTGGATGAATATATACAACAGATCAAGATCTCCATAATGGCTAAAGATATACAATGGATCAAGATCTCCATAGTGGATGAAGATATTTGATATACACTGGAATCAAATCACGAGAGCTTAAATCTCATGAACAATGACACGATCAAGGAGGTAGCATATATGAAGTGTCACCAAGCGGAAGGTCTTCTACACAAACCGCTACTAGTACATGTCCTACTATGTGAATAGATGTGTTGAGGTAGAACATAGTAGTCCATCGTCTGATTACCGGTCATTGATGTATACCGTTAATAGACGCAAGATCACCCACCGATAATGAAAATGGGAATCAAGGTATAGAGGGCAATCTAACAAGTGTGAATAGATTTGTTGAGGTCGAACACTTGGAAGAATCCATTGATCATGGGACATTGATGTATTCCCAAAACTGTCGATGGTGAGAGAACCTACCACTGATGACTGTAAGTCTCAAGGCACTCAAATTACTCTAGACTCCTATTCTAGAATAAATGATCTGAATTCGATGGAATGGAATCCTCTAGAAAGAGGGAATTAAGGCATCCCCCATCAACCAACACGAAATGTGGAAGAACAATATTTGCACAAACCAGTAACAGTATCGGGAATGGCCGACATGCAAAGTCAAGATAACTGAGGAATGGTCGACTCAGGCTTCAACTTCCTTCGAACAAGAGCATAAGGTGAATGGTGACTGAATGTAGGCAGCATGGACTCGATATGCAAACTGGGACATCTATGTGACACAGGAGGCATCAACAGAGGCTCCATAGGGACTAGAAGCTTAACTAGTCGGTGGAGATAAACTTAGAGTAACGAGTATAGATCCTAAAGTCAAACTTATAACCCAACCAACGGATGTGATATACAGTGCTCTGTTCGAAGGCGACATGACTCAACTGCTGCCAAAGATAACGTATTTTTCTGTCCGAATTTTTGGATTTTTTATTTTTTTGGACTTTTTCAGATATTTTGAAAAGCTTGAAAAAGAATAAAAGTGTTTTATAGTACAAATATAGGAGGAGACGAGTGTTAGGGTGCAATCAAACTAGTTCCAAGCAGTGGAACATGCCTATGCTCAATGCAAGGATATATGTGCAAAATAATGACACTTGGGGAAAGGCCTCCTCCTGGTAAAAGGGATGATCAAGTTGTGAAAGATATGTAAAAAAGCTCTGCTTGTCTGGACATGAGACAAGCTCGGGTTATATGGCTGATAATTCAAAGTCAGGGAGCTAGCATAAAGCTCAATAAGGTAAGAAAAACTCATGAAAATGAAATTACAACTTGATATATACAAGGGAGTCCCGTGGAAATGGCCAACATAAAGTTCAAGAGGAGTATGAAGTTATTGCTCAAAGACATGGTGGGAGTAAAAGGACTCCCACAACCTAAAGGAGAAATGTCGACATGGGCACCAAATGCAATATGGGATCTAACTATGGTACCCATGTATGGGAAAGCTCTACCATTCACATAACGCCACTTCTAACAGCAGCAAGAAGGTTCTGTGACATCATGGAATGGGTCCGTACCTACGGCTAAGATGAAACGGTCATAAGGTCATGAAAAATGTAGGTGGATGTGAAATCCTAACCTATATGCCAGTTTAGAAATGATGCCTGTAATAGACATGAAAGGGTCAAAGTCTCAATCAAACTACACTCACAACGGGCTCCTACAACATCATATTAGTCCATACGGTCCAAAACAGTTAAAAACTATAGGAAGTGGGTAAAAATTTCAAAACTTTTCTATAAAATAGTGAAAAATTAAAAAATTTCATACCATTTTGAAAATTCACCCACCATAGTGCATTTGTATCCATAATTTCAAGAGCTGATTCCGGGAGCATCGTCCGGTGAAATCACTCCGCGTTTGGTCCAGGTAATTACCCATGCCCTCCTATTTCACTTTCATGAAAAAATATTTAATTTTACTAGTCAATTTTTTTTACTTAGGCCACCCCAAAATGTGTGTTTCTTCCCACACGAAAATCGGTCCTTTTCCACGTATAGGGTTGGGTATACGTGGAAAATACCGTGATATCCATGTACATATGTAGTTGTTCTACAAAAGAATCATGTATAGAGCCGCAAATGTGATTTTCGAAGGCAAATACTGATGAAACTCAAAAAAAATTGCGTAGGATGGTGCTAGAACAGAGAGAGAGAGCATGGTGATGTTGAAGAGGCAGTACAGGGAGATCTAATGGCTCAACAATCACTGAGGGATTGTGGATTATACAAATTTTGATGCCTTGGAAGCTTGAGGGATAAACCAAGGCTACTCCAACTACTAGTAGACTACTGGGATCCAAACTTTGAGTCCTTTCAATTGGATGGAACGTCACCCAGCATCGAGGTTGAGGACATATATTTTATCACAGGTTTGTCCCAGCGATGGGAGGTGGTGAACCTCCAATCCCGTGGGCCAGGAGGCGGGATGAATATAGAGGATTACATAGCTGTGTATTTCCTTCCTGATACAAATAAGGTTGGGAGTCAAATCCTGACAAACATAGTTCAGAACCTGGGGCTGAAATCCATACTATTGGCATTGGGAAGGATCGTAGGTTTAGCATCACTCAACTAGGCCTCAAGGCCAATGATGTTCTATGCAGTAGAGTGCATGTGACCTATGATATATGACTGTAATACCTCGATGCTAAGCAACATGAAGCAGCAACTCAATGACTACAAGATGGGAAGGATACGGAACTTTGGGTTCGGCAGCATACTGAGTGCATTATTTTTTCAGAGGGTACCAGGGATAATCCCTAGAGTTTACATTGCTCCACACGGAGTTAGGGATCTGGCTCAGCTATGTTGGGCCAATGTCATGTGGAGACTGGGAGGGGGAAGGGTGGCCAACCCCTATCCATCAGACTTCTTCCTCTGTGGGTGGAGACAGATCATCGCCATAGATGACTACCCCTATGCAGGAATAGACTTCTGCAGAGATTTGGATATGCCCCTACCACCAGGATCAACATATGGAGACATAGGTAACGAACCCCAACTCACTTTTGTTTTTTGAGTTATTAATTCTTTTTTTGTATTTTTTTATATATGAAATGAAAAGACATGTTTTTGGTGTGACGACACATAATGAAACTCTATCATGTACATGCATATTTGGGACCACGACGGCCAGAACGCTTTCCTCATTATCAACAGAGGGGAAGAGGCGATGAGATCATGGGTATAGATGTGGATTGGACACTCCAGAGCATCCACACGAACTTCATTTGCTTGACACAGAGGGTTCCCATGGCGCAAGTCGAGGACTTTCCTGAGGCTATGTAGCATGAGGTGGTTGGGGTACCATAGACACGGGTTCAATTATTTCATCGGCTAGCTAGAGCCAAGGTGTTCTACCATGATCAGCGCCCTCCTCCACCTCAGGCTTAAAGACCTTGGTGTATATTTTGTATGACCGTGTAGTATATTTTGGTGGCTCAGAAGCCCCAATTTTGTATATGACAGTTATGTATTATGACGTCAAATTTTTTGGACTTAATGAAAAATATTTATGATGATCGATTATTATTCTATTTACATGTGTAAAATGTGTTTGTGAAATGCTTATGGTCTGTGAAACAAATGCCAATCTAGTACATAGTTAGCATATGAATCGGCAACTTGATTGAAATTTCTTGAAATGTGAATGTATGTTCTACTCTCAAATTGTCCTCCTAGCAATCTTACATGCAAGCATCTTTGTAACAATGTCAGATCCCTAACACGATACAATCCATTAAGTTGAGAAATCACTAACAGCGAATCAATACGTAACTCAAGAGAAAGAACACCATGTGAAATGGCATCATGCAATAACTCAATCACGACACTATATTCAACAACATTGTTCGATGAAGGTTGTAAACATATGCCTCCTAAAGACAACACTTGACCCATAGGAGTATAGATCACCCAAGCAGTTGAATCTGAGTTTTGAGTGTGGCATCTAGCACCATCAGTAAATCCTATGTAAATGAAATATCCCATCAACATTTTCCATAAAAAACGAAAGCTAATCAACAAACCCGATCACCATAAGAAGACCTAACTATGCAATGCAAAAAATGTACAATAATATACAAAAAGTGAGCCTTGGATGAAGATCATGCATAGTAATTTTTAAGATAGAGCCCATTTCTAGGATCCGCCAAGGCTGTCCTTTCATAATCCACCAACTCATGGGTACCTTTCTATTAGACACACTTAACAAAGTAAGGACCATGCCACATCAGGTTGAAATTTCCTGTGTCGAAGGGTTCCTTAGCTTAATCCCACAAAAGGACCAATTTACCTTCACTAAACCTCCTAGGATGGACGGACTTATCGTACTGGACCTTAACATGACACTTGTTAACCTCAAGAGCCACTAAAGCATCTCGACGTTGTTCATCAAGCTGCTCCAAGTGGACCAGACGTTCTTCTAATGCGGAAGTCTCTAGTAAAAGCTCCACATATAGCTTCAAAGAAGGGATTTCGCATTCAACTGGTAATACTGACTCCACCCCATGCACAAGCTGATAGGGAGAAAAACTGGTGGCAGTCTTAACCACGGTTATATAGGACCACAAAGCAGGATACAACATGATATGCTAATTATTCTTGCTCTGTGCAATGGTTCGTTGGAGAATGGACTTGAGTGACTTGTTGATTGCTTCAACCTATCCATTCGCTTGAGTATAATAAGAAGAGGAATGCTCTTGCTTATACCCTAGATTTGAAGACAACTCTTCCATCATTTTGTTTTGAAAGTTCCTGCCATGGTCAGTGACAAGCTCCCTCGAAATGCCAAACCAGATGATAATCTGGATAAATATGAAATGTGCGGTTGGTTCACCGTCGTATTTGATAGTGGGCAGAGCCTCTACCCATTTCGTGAAATAATCAAAATGCACAATAATATGATGGTGCCCCCCAGCCGAAGTTGGGTTACAATCCATAAAATCAACCCCCCACTTAGTGAAGGGACCGGCGGTGATAATAGGATGCAAAGGGGCAGGACGAGAATGCATATTCTATGCAAACACCTGGAAAGGGTGGCACCTCTTGACCACATTAACGTAATGTTTAAAGATTGACAGCCAAAAATATCTTGCTCTCAGGATTTTTTGAGCTGTAGAAAGCCCAAATAAATAACCACCACACACCCCTCCATGGAAATCATTAAGCATGATCTCACCCTCCTCATGATTTAAGCAACGACGTAAAATGGAATCAACCCCACGGCAGTACAAAGTATCATCCACTATGAGGTAGTTCTTCGCTGCATGACATAGTTGTCGATGCTCATCAAGCAAGAGGTGAGTAGGAACCTTCAGTGTTTGCAAATAAACAATAATATCCCCATAACAAGGGTCCACGGTTGAGATGAGAAAGATATCCTCATCAATAAGAGAATCCTCATGAACCTCTTGTTCATCCAAATTTGGAAAATATGATATGAGCTCATCAAAAATTAATGATTTCTTCGACTATACCAAAACAACTTGAGATCAAACTCCTGCAATATCACAATCCATTTATTATACTTTCCCCCAATCATCCTTCTAGCGAGGATGAATTGAAATGGATTAATGTGAGCTACAACCAAATTTTGGCAAAGGAGGATGTAATGCCTCAAATGTTGAACCGCATGGATGGTGGCTAAGGCTAGCTTCTCAACATGGGTATAATGAAGTTCCACATCAATAAGGTTTTGGATAATATAGTATATGACATGCTCATGGAGCTCCTCGTCCTCTTGAACCAATACCATACCAACAGTCTCATGAGACATGGCCACATAAATCAAAAAGTCACGGCTATAGTTTGGTGGACTAATCATGGAGGTTGATTCCAAGGCTTTCTTAAGAGCATCGAAAGACTCCTGCGCTCGCTCATCCCAGTAAAAAGGGGTGTCTTTCTTCAACAAACGCATGAATCCCTTGGTCAAATTGGAAAAATTGACTACAAACCTTCGCAAGAAGTTCGCCATACCTTGTAAACATTGAAGATGTCGAATGTTACATGGGGGAGACAATTGAAGTATTGCCTCAAGATTTAAGGGATCTACTCTAATACCCTCCTTGGACATGATGAATCCTAGTAAACGACCAACCTTCACACAAAAGATGCACTTGTGAGGATTTCACCGATTTTGATAATGACGACATCTTTCGAAAACCAATCACAAATGATAAGGATGACGCACCCTCAAATGAGATTGAGTAGTTAGATCATCCAAATACACTTCAATAATATTTTTGAGATCATTAAAGGCAAAGTTCATGGCCCATTGAAATGTAGCTCCGTCGTTTTTAAGGTCAAAGGGCATCTTCCAATATGCAAAAGTTCCCCAAGGACAAATAAAGCAGTCTTATGTTGGTCCTCGGGTTTAATCTAAATATGATTATATTCGAAAAAGACATCCATAAAAGAAAAAACCTCACTTCCCGCACACTCATCCAAAATTTGATCAATAAATGGTGTAGGGAAATTATCTCTAGGACGGGCTCGATTTAAATCATGGAAATCAGTGCATATTCGGATTGATCCCTGCTTCTTATCCACCGGAAAGGGATTTGAAACCCACTCCGTCAAGGGAACTGTTAGCACTCTATTAAAATTTTGAGTGTAGGAGATATGTGGAAAGTTTGATCCTGTCAAGAGGTGTTGGGAAGGTAGCCTAGTGTTTGTAGGATGGGTTGATGGGATATACGAGATAGCATTCAGCCACTAGAATAAGCCATGGTGGAAATGGAGGAAAGGACAACATAAATTGGCAACCCCACTCTGGAGTGGTGAATATCGAAAGCGGGACGACAATATATGGATCAGGGATGCAAGGTAAAGAAGAGAACGTCGGATGCGTTGAAGGCATTAAACGGGAATCATAATCGAAGGCTGAGATTGATCAGATGGCAGATCAACGGCATCAAAACATTTCGCACAACAAACATGCCCAGCCAAAGCCACTTTGCCAGATTGTGAAATGGGTTAAAGGGTGGAGGCATTTGACAACCAAGGGTGAGATCCAAGGAGATCCATGGTCCTAAGCGATTTCGCATCCCATACTAGCAAGGACGAAGTAGTGATTTTCGATTGCGAAAAGTGGTACCGACTGCAAATATTAACAGTCATGACAAAGAAGAGAATAGATCTACGGTCGAGGTACTTTTCATGATCTGAACTAGCCCAGAAAAAATCATGGTCCCGATTCACAAAGAGGTGGTAGGACCCTCTCGAATCGACGATAGCATGGAGAGGTCGACCCCGAACAATGGGTAAGAACATGCCACGATCTAAGGCTACCCATTATATCAAGAAAGGAGAAATTGGTGGCATAATTAAAGAAATGTGGATGGTGGATGTGAAAGGTTCCCCCAAATCGAAGGGCTGAGGAGGCCTCAAGGCTGCAAGTGTCACATCCATTGCGTAGGTGACAGGGAAAGGGACATCCATACATGTAATCCACCTCCCGACAGATTGGTCGATTCCCCGATGCCATTTCACTAGTGGAAAATGAGAGATTAGTGACAAAAAAAATGACCAAAATCCGCATATCAATGACCACTTTTGGTTTGGCGATCGCTGGTGGCTAATTTATGGTCTTTTATTACGCGACCAAAATTGGTCATTTTTATTTTGGTCATTTATAGCTCGTCGGTTGGTCATTAATTTGGTCATATATTTGGTCATTGATTTGGTCATGTATTTGAATCAATGACCAATTATATGACCACATTTATGACCAAATTAATGACCACATGCCAAGCTAAAATATGACCAAATTTGGTCGCGTAATAAAAGACCATAAATTAGCCACCAAAACTGTTTTTTGATCATTGATATGCGAATTTTGGTCATTTTTTTGCCATTTATATCTCATTGTTTGGTCACATATCTCTCAATTATTGGTCACTAATTTAGTCATTTTTAGTCGCTTTATGTGTGGTCATTATATTTTAGTAGTTTGAATGGTGTCCATTATTAATCAATATAAATTTTTAATATGATATTATGTTTAATTAAAAAAAAAATCATACATTTATTCTCATCTAATATACTTGTGAATTATGCAATGTCACATTATAATTAATTATAACACTCGTAAATAATATCTATTACACATGTAAATCATACAATGTCACATTAATTAGTTAATAATTACAACATTGATACATAACATAAAGTACAACCATATATATAAGTTTTAAACTACAAATTATATTATATGAGATGTCAAAAGTATTACAATAAATATGAGTTTTCTCAAATACTCATATTAATTTCCATATAACTTTACAGAAAAATCATCACTTTTCAAAATATTACAATGGCTAAACCATCATACTTGCACTTGCCTGCAAAACCATACTTAGATCCCACGTCAACAGCTTCAAAACCATACTCAGCACTAAACCATACTTAGATCCCACGTCAGCAGCTTCAAAACCACACTTAGCAGCTTGAAAGCCTTAACATGGGTTCTTCATACTGAATGGCAAATCTTCAATAGCAGGCTCTTCATACTGACTGAATGACAAATCTTCAATAGCAGGCTCTTCATACTCAATGGCCCACTTATAAGTTAAGCTCACTCCTGCAAAATCCAATAAAAAAATATCACTTGTAGAGTAGAAAAACAATGAAGCAAATTATTTATCTTGTTCAACAGCTAACAACAATAACCAAGATCATGTACAAAATAATAAAATCTAATCTAACATTCAATTTAAGAATTGGTTAAAATTAAATT
>LPNX010984301.1:460801-477999 GCA_001517045.1 Pseudotsuga menziesii | reverse complement strand
TAGGGGGACTTAGACATGTTCATATGACTCAAAAATGATGTCTAGCATGTTTATACATTGACACATAGACTGTAATAACCTCAATAGGCCTAAATGCCAAGACGACCACCCCAACTTTGGAGGTATGGAGTGAAAAACTCAGAAATTATCAGTCGCTTGTTCAACAATCAATAATAACCAAGGGAAAAAAACCCTGGGCTGATCGGATTGACAAATAAAGTCTAAGAGACCGAGTCTTTTACAGACACTATCATGCTAGAACATTTATTACAATTCCCCCATGGGGTATGAACATGTGATATGATACAACAAGCACTTCCCAAAAGTACTTCCAAAGGTCTTTTTGAAGTCCGAACAAGTTATCCCTGTCAGGTTCACCGGGCTCGCTTGATAAAAACCACTAAGTACAAATTAGGTGGTAACAAGAGCTAAGCATATAATATGGGATACATTATCTGTAGAGGTTACTAAATTTAGACATTATCTAAATTTTATTGATGATCAAAGTGCATTAGTTAATTTAGCCACTCAGAGATTAAAGTTGGCAAATGAGACCATGGAGAAGAAGCCTTTAAACACAGGTCAAAATGCTCTGAATTTTGTGAATTCACTAACATATCAAAAGTTGCGAGAGATAGGGATTAAAGAAAGAGTAGCTATTGTACTATGGTCGAAAAAATTCATTAACAAACATCAGCTCATGAAGGTGGTACAAGATAAGGCGAATGCAATGTCTTCATGGATAAATGATTTCAGGTGTGCTTTTAGGGAGTTGTTGAGCCTAGAATTGGCCCTTTTTAACCATCTTCAATCACCTTTTCTTCCCCTGTCTTACATCATTTAGCATGCTAATCAGACCTGTTGTCCTCACTTTCATCCCCAAACTACCAAGGTATGACTGATCATTGCTTTATCTTATTAATGCTTATGATTGTGATAATTAAAGCTATGTATCTCTCAATTGTGCTAACATGTTATGATTTATGAAGGTAGTTTGAGATAAGTGGACTGCACGTGGATGGGGGCTGAACAAATATCAAAGGAAGGGATATTCGTTGCTCAAAAGGACCCTCAGCCCCTAATCATCAATGAAGGCATGTGGTTTTAATGCAATATCCTAGACCGAGCTGTGACAGTGCAGCTGTAACAAGATGCGCTACATTGCTGCTCGAATATAATTGTGATCTGAAGAGATTGCTACTCCTGGGCAAATTAACAGACTTCTCACATTTTCCATGTCATTATCATGCCACGTTTTGTAACAGCTAGTATTATTTAGGGTGCCTGAAGATCAGAGATCTTCATGGCTTCCCTTTAATAGGATCGGATGTTATGATCTGCATGTATAAATATGGGGAGCTGTTTCGACCCAGGGGTTGAAAAACAGATAATTCATTCATTGTATTAGCAGTGGAAGCAACTTGTGTAATCTTTCATTCTTTAATATAAGGAGTTACCTCTGATTTAAGAGAGTTGCACGTTGTTCATCTAGCATCTCTGTGCGAAGGCTGGGCCCGCCTTCCACAGAGATTGCTAAGTTAATTTAGGACATTTTCAATTCAGTATTGTGTGATGTTTTGTTCATCCTATTTCCTTTGTACACAGCTGTAGTAGTGTTGATTTATAGTATAAATGTGATTGCATTTTCTGAAGATTGGTAAGTGGTACAGAGTGATAGTCGACTGGGTAGGGAACTTCCTTTATGCAATTTGAGTGGTAGTTGTACATAGCTTTGTTCATCCTGTAGTTTCAAGTTGTTATCCTACGAATCCTTGCAATTTATCTTTCCTGTTATGATTGTTGATTTTCATTCCTGCAAGTCAATTCCTTAGAGTAGCTAAACTTAATCCTTTGCAATTGAATTCCTAGATTAATATTTGATTTATGTTTATGGCTTTCAAGAGTAATCAGATTGAATAGGTAGTTTTCTTGTTCTGGGTTGTGAATAGGATTTCCTTTTTATCTGCAATTGCTATGTGAATCTTAGATCATTTTCCTTAATTACAGGTAATTGAATTTGTAGTATTTAGAATATGAATAGGATTACGGAGATTCTTGGGATGAACATAGTTGTTAGAGGATAAGAGTGTTCAATTACAGTGATTTGGTGTTTAACGCATATACTGTGCATTTATCCTTTGAAATAAAAGACTTTCTCAGGTTGACAATAAATCTCGTATGCTCTGTGTGTTGGTAATAATTTATCTGCATATTGGGTGCTCGACATTTTGGCGCCGTTGCCGGGGAAGGATAAAATTAAACACTATCATTAGTTGCATCTGGTAATTATTTCTAGCCAGTATTTTCTATTCTTTTTGCTGAAATAATTTGGGTTGCATGAATACGAGGAGGGTAAAACGCGATCAACTCCCAACTCCCAAAACCCCACAAGATACTAACAGTGCAGGTGGCTTGGGTCGCGGTCGAGGAACACCATTGGGCAGAAGGACATTTATCGATGATCTTGTTAATAGAGCTGATTCATCTACCAGGGCTCGCCAGCAAGAAAATCCTATCAGAAGAAACCCTGTCGATCATGGGGCACCAGCGTCAGGGTCCACGGTGGAGAATACACGAGCAGCCACGACTTCCTCGAATATACCTGCAGAAAAGGACACAGTTGTTACATCTGGACCTGCTGGTAAAGGTCCAACATACCACATTTTCAAGAAGGTTGTAACTGAAGAAGAGTGGATGTAGTTCCACCAGAAGTTTGCTGATCAGTGGAAAAACAAGGAAAAGAACGAGGAACAGGAGAAGGACGTAGAGAAGGACGAGGAAAAGAATGTGGGAACGAACGAAAAGGAGAAAACAAAGGAGGAGAAAATAGAAGAGGAGATGAGTAACAGACATGACTCTGACGAGGAAGAGGCAATGGGGGAAAACTATCATCATGACAATCACTCCCTACCTGAAGGAATGATGGCTACACTACAATTCCCAATTCAGCAGCCAGCAGGGTCATCCCCTATGAAGAATATCTCACCATCGGTGCTGCCTCGATTCTATGGAAAGGTGGCAGAAGATCCTGACGAATTCCTTTTTGAATTCGATATTCTCTGTCGCAGCTATGATTATGTCACTAATGCGCAAAAGCTGAAACTTTTCCCTACCACCATGAAGGACAACGCATTACGCTGGTTCATGAGCCTTGGGGGAGGAACTGTTGCTAATTGGGATAAAATGAAATAGGTTTTCCTAGAAAAATATCAGGAATATTGCAACACCAAGGATAAAAGAGAATAATTATTCAAAATGGTGCAGAAGGAGGGTGAAATTCTGGAGGATTTCGTGGAAAGGCTACTGTACAATGTGCAGAGGGCTGAGCAGACGAACATGGGGCTGGACGTGCTCAAGATAATCTTGCTTTGTGGGATTAGGGATGATTTCTTAGACATGTTAAATCTGCTAGGAAAGGGAGATATCTCCAAAGAACCTTTTGGAAAGATTGTGGAACTATGTAAGAGATACTCCAGGGGCTCTTCCAGGAACAATAAGCGGGACAAATGGGATAAGCTAGAACGTGATGTCTTTGACAGAACTCAGAAGTTGTCCAATGGAGGAGCCACCCATGCAGAGATAGGTAATCTCCTTGAAAATTTCAAGACAGAGATGATGAGTTCCATCTCCTCAGAGATTGATGTCCTGAAGGCAAAACAAAAATAGGTAGTAGAGGATCTCACACTAGGAGTGTTCTGCCCACAATGTAGAAAGAATCATCCACTGAGAGAATTACCGCTTGATAAAGTAGAAGTATGTCAGCTCTGTGAGATGAACCACGACATGAAAGAATCTCCCTCACTTCCCCAAGTGAAGGCTGTTCTGCAGGCATCAACTCCAGAAGTGGAATCGACCTATTTTATTGCACAGAAGAAACCTTGGCATCCTCGAAATCAAGGTACGACTCTAGACTCGTTTCCATTTTTGAATAATATGGGCAATTGGAATAATAACATGCAAAACATGAATACACAATTCCCTTCAAATTATGCTCAGTGGAATTCCTCCCAACCTGCAATGCAAAATTTTAACTCATGGAGTCCTTGGACACAGCCACCACACCAACCTACGTCGTGGTCTCCTGGATGGAGGAATTTCCATCCTGGGAACCAGTTTCCTCAACCACCTCCACCTCAACAATCACCATATTCTCCTTAATACTTTCAATTCCCTCAATATCCGCAATACCCACCTCAGCAGTCGCAGCTGCAGTTGCAGAATAATTATGTCCCTAATATACCGATACGACCTTAGCTGCCTACCCAACCTAATCCTAACCTGAATAATAAAATAGTCCATCAATTGTAGACTGTCAATATGCCGGCCTACTCTCTTTCCCCTATACCTTGTAATGATATTCATTTACGATATGGGAAAATAGTAGAACCTGTAATTACAGAAGATGCTCCACCTTCTGTGCATAAGGAAGAAAGGAGTTCACAGCATCCATCCGATACAGTTGCTATCATTGAAGATGCTGAGCATGGAATGGCTGAAACATCAAACGATGAATCTGACAATACGTAGCCTACCCAGTTGATAAGACAACCATGATATCCTGAGAGATTAATGCTACCAAGGATAGGGGGACAACCTCAGTTTAACCTCCTAGGAGAGTTAAGAAACCTTTATGTCAAAATCCCTCTCCTTCAAGCTCTTCAAGATGTGCCTATTTATGCTAGAACCGTTCGGGACCTGTGCACTAAGAAACCAGGAAGGAAACCTAGAGATCCTCCCACTGTTCACGTCATAGGGAATTTATCTACCTTGATAACAGGAAATACCCCTGTGACAAAGTATGATGACCCTGGCAATCCTACTGTCACTGTACAGGTAGGACAGACACAGATACCCAACGTGCTAGTAGATTTAGGGGCAGCAATAAATGTCATAACAATGGAGACTGTAAAGAAGCTTGGGCTCACTAATTTTAGACCGACCCCTACTATTTTAGAATTGGTGGATAGATCTACCATTAGACCCAAAGGAATTTTGGATGACCTTGTTATCTCAGTAGATTCATGGGAGTACCCTGCTGACTTTTTGGTATTACAACCAAAATCGCAGTTGGGGGGACACCCATTGATCCTGGGGAGGCCTTGGTTGGCCACAGCTGATGCTTACATCAGCTATCGATCATGGTCCATGACTATATCTAATGGTACAGAGACTAAAAGCCTCACCCTATATCCTCCAGCTCGGCCAAGCTTAGAGGCTGAAACCTCCCTTTGGATAGAGCAGGAGGAGGAGGAGGATGTTCAGCCACTATTAAGTCTAGGGAAGGCCTTAACTTTTAAAAACGAAACAGAAGATGATACTATTAGTAGTTTTATTAGTGAACCCACTTTAGTGGATAGAGAGGTCTATCAAATCCTGAATATTACCATGGGCAAGGAAGAACAATAAAATCTTATGGAAGAAGCACTAGTTGGTGATACAAACATAATCCCAGTTTTGGAAAATTCAAAAAGCATTCCTATTGAGGTAGAGTCTGGAAGAACTTTGACTATCAATCCTAGTCTCTCCTTAGAAGAACGGAAGCGCCTGATCAGCCTCTTGAAAGAACACAAGGGGGCGTTCGCCTGGGAGTACACAGACATGAGGGGTATTCCCTCTAATCTATGCACCCATCACATTTATATTAAAAGTGACTCCCGGCATGTGTGTCAACCCCAATGACGCATGAACCTTAACCTAAGGGATATAGTGAAGGAAGAAATCCAGAAACTCTTGGAA
The DNA here is from genome assembly GCA_001517045.1 of Pseudotsuga menziesii. Lineage (NCBI taxonomy): Eukaryota > Viridiplantae > Streptophyta > Pinopsida > Pinales > Pinaceae > Pseudotsuga > Pseudotsuga menziesii. The sequence continues at coordinate 472,263 of LPNX010984301.1, read as the reverse complement.
GCAATATTTATATATCCTATTTCAGAAAGCGAGTGGGTTTCTCCACTTGTAATTGTGCCCAAGCAAAATTGTAAATGGAGGATCTGCGTTGATTATAGGGAACTGAATAAAGCCACTCAAAAGGATCATTTCCCTTTGCTTTTTATTGACCAAGTACTTGACACCTTATCAGGGAAGAAGTTCTTCTCCTTCCTAGATGGGTTCAACGGGTACAACCAAATTCAGATTGCTCCCGAGGACCAGGATAAGACCACCTTCACTTGCCCTTGGGGAATGTTTGCCTACAGAGTACTTCCCTTTGGTTTATGTAACACACCGGCAACGTTTCAAAGAGATTTAATTGGCATATTCTCTGAATTAGTCAATGATAGTATGGAAATATTTATGGACGATTTCACTCCCTATGGCTGGGACTTTGAGGAAGCACTGGAAAATTTAAAGAAGGTTTTAACCCGCCGTGAACAGACTCAGATCTCATTAAGCACCGAAAAGTGCCATATGATGATGAGTGAAGGGGTGGTATTAGGGCATTTCATCTCTTCCAATGGCATTCAGGTAGACCCTTCAAAAATCAGGGTGATAAAAAATATACCTACCCTTGCAACTCAGAAAGAGGTGCGAAGTTTTCTGGGACATGCTGGATATTATCGAAGATTTATAGAAAACTTCTCCAAACTGGATTCTCCTTTGTTCTCTTTGTTGATGAAAGATGCACAGTTTGTGTGGAGTGAAGCATGCCAAATATCTTTTGATAAGCTTAAAGAAAAGTTGTCCATAGCTCCTATTTTAAGGGGACCTAATTGGACCCTACCCTTCCATATTTCCTCAGATGCCTCTGATACCGCCATTGGAGCAGTATTAGGACAGCAGGATGGTTAAGTACCTTATTCCATATATTATGTTAGTAAAAACTTAGCCCCTGCTGAACTTAATTACACTGTTACTGAAAAATAATTCCTAGCTATTTTTTACTCTATTAATAAATTTCGACATTACATTACTGGTTATCCCAAATTTGTGCACACTGACCACTCTGCCATTAAATACTTAATGAATAAACCTGTCACCAATGCCAGAGTGACCAGGTGGCTCTTTTTATTGCAGGAATTTGATATTACTATTATAGATAAACCTGGAAAAGAAAATGTCGTTGCTGATTTCTTATCCCATCTTACTAACAGTGATGATAGTTTGCCTGTTGAGGAATCTTTTCCAGATGAACATCTATTCGCACTTTCAGCTCACTCTCCCTGGTATCCAGATGTCGCTAATTATTTGGTTGTAGGAAATCTTCCACCACATATGTCTAAACGAGAAAAAAGAAAAATCATTCAGCAGAGTGTCAGGTATTGTTGGCTAAATGGTCATCTCTTCTACATAGGACCTGATCTTGATATTAGGAGATGTGTAAGAGAAGATGAGATCTTTCCCATACTGAAAGCCTGCCATGATGGGCCTTGCGGGGGACACTTTATAGACAAAAGAACAGGGCACAAGGCGCTGCAGATGGGATACTACTGGCCGACTCTGTTTAGGGATGCTAAAAGGTATGTTCAATCCTATGACAGCTGCCAAAGTATGGGCCAGACTAATAAAACAGATCAGATGCCTCTACAACCTCAAGTAGTAGTTGAACCATTTGATAGATGGGCGCTGGATTTTGTTGGCCCTATCAGTCCTCCTTCCAGATAGAAAGTTTACATTCTGGTTTGTACTGATTATATGACCAAATGGGTGGAGGCCATAGCTTTGGCTAAGGCTAATGACTAGGCGGTGATGGATTTTCTGTACGGTGAAATTTTTACCCGCTTTGGGGTACCAAAGGAAGTGGTTACCTATGGGGGGCCACAATTCATGTCACACCAATTTGAATCCTTGCTCCGAAAGTATCATGTGCAGCATAGGGTGGCTTCACCTTACCACCCCCAAGCTAATGGTCAGGTGGAGAGTACTAATAAGGTCATTGAAGCCATCCTTACTAAAACAGTTAAGAGCCATCGAAGGGATTGAGCTGACAGGCTTTCGAAAGCACTATGGGCATATCGTATGACTTGGCGCGACACCACAAGTTTCTCTCCCTATGATTTAGTGTATGGGAGGAGTGTTATCTTTCCGATTGAGTTTGAGCTCAAAACCCTGAAGACAGCCACCGAATTGAATTTGGATGTAACAGAGGCACAGAAGAGAAGATTGAATCAATTAAATGAATTAGATGAGAAACGGTTAGTAGCAGTGGATCAGACTGCGTTGCTTCAGCAACAGAGATCCAATTGGAATGACCAATTTATTAAAAAGAAAATCTTCCGTGAAGGAGACTGGGCATTACTATATGACTCCAGGTTCAAAAAGGATTTTAAAGGTAAATTATGTACAAGGTGGTTGGGTCCTTATTTGGTCGACAGGGTATTTGACAACAGCACAGTCCGTCTGGTGACCATTGATGAAAACCGCATACCATCATTTGCTAATGGCCACAGTCTGTGACTATATCATAAGCCTATTTCAAGAGATGCATTCATTTCGAAAATTGCCACCGATCCAAATTATCAGCTGACATCAGGGCAGGAACTTCTTTCTGCCTTTTCCAATCCTTAGACTGTAAATCGTGTTTGAATCACTGTACATAAATAATGTTTTTTTTCTCTGCTGCATTTTATATTGTGTTTTTTTTCTTTTGCATTTGATCTTTTCGTTGTCGTTATTTAAAAAAAAGAAAAATTGTAGGGAAGCGCCAGGGGAATGATCAAATTGGGCCTGTCGAGTGGAGTTGTTTTCTTATGCCTTCATGTGCTGCATTTCCTTTCCCTTCAAAATAAATTTCCCAGTGGCTACGACATACTTTCCAGCGGCTGCGACATATTTCCTGACGGCTGCGACATCTTTTTCGGCGGCCGCAACCTTTTCCCCGGTAGCCATGACTTTCTCCTATGACCATAAAATATTTTTTTTTGGCAGCCGTTAACCATTTTCCGACAGCTGCAACATATTTCTCGGCGGCTATGAACCATTTTCTGTCAGCTGCAACATATTTCCCGATGACCGTCAAGCCCTTTTTCCTGGAAGCCGTGATTTTTTTCTGATGACCGTCAATCCCTTTTTCCCGGCAGCCGTAAATCATTTCCCGATGGCTGCGACATACTTCCCGGCGGCCGCAAACTTTTCTCGGTGGCTGTGACATATTTCCCAGTGGCCGTGAACTTTTCCCGGTGGCTGCAACATCTTTTTCATTGGCCGTGATATCATTCCTGGCAGCTGCAATTCCGCTTTATTTGGCGGATGTATTCATGCGATTAAGGCCGTCTTTTGGAAACTTGTAGAGGTAACTCCAGTATTAATAGAAGAATTGCTTCACCTTGCTAGATATGGCTCTGATTCATCCGACTCATGACGGCGAACTGGGCCATACGACGACCGCTTTGTTCACAATTCTGACCCTGGCAATGAGATGGTTTGTATTTAATCGGTGGAAGAAATTATTGCATTTCATCGTCATTATGATAAATTTAATGATAGCGCATGAGTTTGGATTCGCAGCGTCAGCAACCACATGTTCCACCATTCTCCACAGGATATCTCACGCACAGTCTCACGAGGTATGGCTTTGATTTTCACGTGATTAAATATTGATATGATTTAATGATATCAGTTGTACCTTTAATCGTATCACCATTATATCCTAATTAACTCATTCCCCCGTGCGACGTAAAAACTAATAACTGCCACCTTCCCCAATTTGGCATAAAAAATTTGAACGTTTTTCTGAGCTGAACTTTCCAAATTTGCCCATTTACTCAACATCTCTGCTCAGCGATTCATGCATCCTCTGCGCTGCAACCTCCATTCTTGGATTCTGTAATCTACGAAGTCGCAATCTCAGTCTGCAGCCAGGATTATGGGGATTCCAGCTCACCATGAACCTTTGGATACACAGGAACTTAGGAAAAATCCCGCAGTTCTTGCCATCTTTCAAGCCGCCGGCTGGTTCAAATTTTTTGAGCAACTGGATGGATTTAACCGAGAAGCAGCCCTGCAATTTGGCTTAAACCTCACAGACACTCACTCTGAGGTGTGGGGGCGACACATAGAAGTCTCTGAAGCCATTATATCCGAGGTTACTGCTATCCCGCGGGTGGGAAAGGCATGGTTTGGATGACGAGTTCCCACAACGACCGCACAGGAAGCATTTTTACGAGAGGGGGAGCAAGTTCAATCATCCAGAAGAGGGATTGCACTGTATTCATTGCCACAGCCATGGGATCAGGTTGCTATCTTCCTCAAGAAGTACATCACTTGTGAAGGTAGGTACCAAACTGTTTATAATTCTGAACTGTCTTTACTTTCTCATCTCCGCCATGGCACTTTATTGAACATTCCATAGTATTTGCTCCATGACTTGCGTCATATGGAGGCGTTTGTCCAAGCTTCTAAACACCCATTTGCCTCCCTGATCCACCATGGTCTCATCAAATTAATAATTTTAAGAACCCTTGCTCAACATAATATAACTTGGGAAGAATTCACAGCTCGAGCTTAGGAACCAGCTCCCTTGCTGGGTGTCCAGATAGAATAGGAATAGGTTCAACCACAGCAGGAGGACCGGAGTTCCTCCAATATAATTGGGGGGGGGATGAAAATATATCAGAAGAAGCGCAACCAGAGGCACAGGCAGAGCAATTGGAGGAGGGTGTACATAAAAACCTTGTGGAAAACATAGATAACAGGACAGCTCTACCAGCAGAAGGTGAAACTGGAGCAGCACTAAGTGCTGCGACAGTTGAACCTGAAGGTGACAGAGCTGGGGCAATTAAAAAAAATATCGAGCCAGTAACTATTGAATATTCACTTGAGTGGGAAGGAGGAACTTTAATTGTGGAAGAACAGCATGAGGAGCAATAAAATATTCCTTTGACCTTGACTGTGAAACCCGATATCCCAGCTCCACAAAAGAAAACACCACAAAGGAGAAAGAAAATATCAATCTACGAACTTAACATAACCTCACCTATCAGAAGGAAAAGAACTAAAATAGTTGCAACAACATAGGCAACCAGAAAAAGATGGGCAACCCTAGAAGCATAGGTTGAGTTCCCAATCCTTGTATCGAGGCCAATGGATGCTCCACAAAGGCCATTCGAGGAGGAACCCAACATTAAAGGACTTTTGGATGAGAACACACTATTAAAAGAGGAAGTCCAAGTACTTCGAAGGGAATTGGAGACATGGAAGAAAACCTACAGAAAATTAGGTGAAAGGAAGATGTATACATTAGTGGAGGCTACAGACCAGCTAGAGGGATCGAACTCTACCGAACCTGGCAAGGAAGATGAGTGAGTGCTCTGTCCCACATGTGGGGAAATCTTTAAGGAGGAAGACCACAAGATTATAATTCGCACATGTACAGCACAGCAGTCCGAGGCCACAAGAGAGGAAGTTACGGAAAAAGAAGATGCTTCCACACAAGAACTAACATCTTTATCCATCCTTGCTGAAGTGGCCACCAATTCTGTGATAGAACAGCAAAAGGATGAAATCATGCATGATGTCGGGGACAAAGAGTGCACGGTAACCCAAGGATTCTCCTAGGACATAGATATTGTAGAAGCTGAGCCACAAGGGTAGGACATTGATGAACTTGAACAGGGGGCTGCAACAAAAGAACTAGCAAACCTGAATATACTTGTCCAATTGGCCGAGCAAGTGGGAGAAGAACCTGGGATGGAGGACACGCTGGAACTGAATGAAGATCTTTGCACTGTAACTCCAGAATGTTCCCATGATACAGATCTCATAGAAGAAGAATTGCAACAACAGGAGGATGAAGAGGTAAGCAAGGATGTTGCTACACAAGAACCAACATCCTTGGAAGCTGCAGCAAGGATTCTTGAATTGCAATTAGAAGATAACCCTGGACTGGATATATAGAGGAGTGAGGATGAACAGGTACAGACACAGTCCTCAGGTGACACCGCAATCCTTGAGGAGGAGCTGCACAATGAGGAAGGTATCCAATCTCAGAGGCAGAAGGAAGAAGAAGACACTGTCACACAAGAACCAGTGTCATCACAAGCCATGAATGCAGCTGCTGAGGAGAATCCAGGGGATGTTGCTGACCCACAAGAACCAACAACTCTTGAACCAAATTCAGAAATGCAGGTTGACCAAGAAGGAGACACTGTCACATAAGAACCAGTGTCTTAAAAAGCCATGAATGCAACTTTTGAAGAGAATCCAGGGGATGTTTCTGCTACACAAGAACCAGCAACTCTTGAACCGAATTCAGAAATGCAGGTTGACCAAGAGGAAGACACTGTCACACAAGAACCAGTGTCTCTAAAAGTTGTGAATGTAGCTGTTGAAGAGAGTCTGAAGGACGTCGCTGTTACATAAGAACCAACAACTCTCATAGTAAATTTGGATATGCTGGAGGAAAATGCCCCACAAGAACCAGTGCTTATACCTCTTAAAGATTTTATTGATTTAAACTTGGAGCAAGAAAAGCATTATAAAAAGGAAATTTTGGACCTCACAACAGAAGCCTCCACCCTGAGGCTGGAAGTGACCAAATGGAAAATCCAGGTGGAAGAACTCCAGAAGGGCATGATTTCTTTGAGTGAGCATAGAAAAATTATTAAAGCATTGGAAGAGAAGTGGGCTGAAGAACGCATGGGCCACAGAGTTTAGGAAGAAGAGCTGCAGAACAAGTTGAGAGAATTGAAAAAGTTTCAATCCATGCAGCAGGAGAAAGAACAGATGTACACACTCTCTCAAGAACTCATGGGCACCAAGAAACCCTCTTCCTCTTATCTAGTGTTCCTATTTGAGCAATTTGTCTGGTTTAAATTGAAGGTTGTACAGGAGGGGAGATCGTTCGAAATCACAACCTTAACAAAGTTCTTGGAAACATTCTTTGGAAGCAGAACCTGCTGTGTGAGTTATACCTGCATGAGATGGCTTGCCCCCTGGATCGCCACTCAAAACCTATTCCATTCGTAGGGGATGTTCAGCTAAGATCCTTTGGCTCTTTTGTGAGCAATCACGCTCAGTGGGAAAGGTCTTTTCAGACCTTTTCCCATAATGAAACCCACACTAACTTATGGATTCGAAGTGAAACCCAGAATCCTGGCATTCTTTTGGCATGGTACAAAAGTTTTCTTTCAAGACCCCCCCAGGCACAGCATATCATGAGACTGCAAGAATAAGTGATCTCGACTTGCACCAACTACATTTCCAGACATCAGCAAGTAGCATTGGAAGGGAGTAAACATAGATGGCAGACTTCCTCCTCTGCACTTAGAAGCCGAGATCCTTACTGTTTCAAAAATTTCAAGTAGGCACTTTCCAGAGTCAAGGGCTATGTGGGAAGCATGAGGGAGTGTGGAGTTGATTGGTTGGGTTTGAAATTCAAATCCCCCCTCATTTGGTGGCCAGAAAAACCGTATAATATATATTTTTCCCTGACTAGGGCATAGGAGCAGCGGTGCTGGAAGTATTGGGTTACTCACAGAGTATTTTTAAAGGAAGATGAGGTGCCTGAGTTTCCCTACAACTTCTCCTCCCTCCATGAACACAGCTTAGTACAGGACTCAGACTCCGAATAATGCAGGTTGTTGCATGAGGACATGCAATAGGATAGTTGGGGGGAGATGTTGAGCCTATAATTGGCTCTTTTTAACCATCTTCAATCACCTTTTCTTCCCCTGTCTTACATCATTTAGCATGCTAATCAGACCTGTTGTCCTCACTTTCATCCCCAAACTACCAAGGTATGACTGATCATTTCTTTATCTTATTAATGTTTATGATTGTGATAATTAAAGCTATGTATCTCTCAATTGTGCTAACATGTTATGATTTATGAAGGTAGTTTGAGATAAGTGGACTGTAGGTGGATGGGGGCTGAAAAAATTTCAAAGGAAGGGATATTTGTTGCTCAAAAGGACCCTCAACCCCCGATCATCAATGAAGGCACGTGGTTTTGATGCAATATCCTAGACCGAGCTATGATAGTGTAGTTGTAACAGGATGCGCTACATTGCTGCTCGAATATAATTGTGATCTGAAGAGATCACTACTCTTGGGAAAATTAACATCCTTCTCGCATTTTCCATGTCATTATCATGCCATGTTTTGTAACAGCTAGTATTCTTTAGGGAGCCTAAAGATCAGAGATCTTCATGGATTCCCTTTAATAGGATCGAATGTTATGATATGTTAGTTTTTCATCACATTAAGCTAGCATTATGAACTTCGGATCTTTTCACTGAGAGAATAACAAGCACAGCAATAAAACATAAGCACATCACAAGAGAAAAGAGACACAAAGAGATTTTCCTCGGGGAAACCATAAAGGAGAAAACCCCGCAACTTCCTCTAAGATAAAATCAGCACCAAAACAGTAAGAGATCTCCCAACAGCAGTGGCCTTCTAGTCCCAGTATATTTCCTCCTCCACAAGTGCGCCTCACTTGGAAGAGCAAGTGATGTATTTCACAAGTGATAAATAGAGAGACTCTCACTCTCTATTTATATTCATCTGTTCACTTGAATTTCCTTTTCACATGTAGGCTCAACCTAATAATTACTACTCGAGCCTACACCTTAATTAGTGTATAATAACTCAAGTGCACCGAAACTGTGGGGACTTACCTAATGACTTGATATGACTTGATTACATTATTAATCCTCCCGATCGGAACATCGGGGCATGACCACATGACTCAAATACATAATAGGGACATCCTGGAATAAACATCGGGTTACAATATATAAGATACATAGAAGAATACATTCCGAAGTTACATATACATCAACACTCCCTCTTAACTAGGAAGGTATTCTTTCGACACAATTTTCAGCACTGGTCTTCTTCTCTGTATCAACTGGATCATCTCGTCTTCAAGTCATCTTCATCTTCAAGTCATTTTCATCTTCAAGTAATCTTCATCTTCAAGTCATCATCGGATCTGGATCATCTCTCGATCTGGATCATCATCGAACATCATCACTAGATCTGGATCATCTCTCGATCTGGATCATCATCGAACATCATCACTAGATCTGGATCATCTCTCGATCTGGATCATCATCACTGGACTGGATCTGGATCATCACTCGATCTAGATCATTGCTACTGGATCATCATTACTGGATCTGGATCATCACTCGATCTGGATCAACACTGGTGCTATATCATGATTCTTCTCGTCATAGGAAGTTCTACAGAGCCAACCCTTTTTCATGCTAGTTGTAGGCCTACCCTCATGTAGGTTTTCGCCCAGCACTTATATCTGACCTGCTCGTCAGAAAGGCACGCCCAACACTCACATTTGATCATGTAGTAAACTACAATCCCATCAGAAAGGCCCAGCACTCACATTCACTAGTATGATAGGACACACCTACTATCATCTATGAAATGGCTCAGCACTTACAACCACCAGCATGATAGGACACACCTACTATCATCTGTGGAAAGGCACAGTGCTCACATCCACCAGCATGGTAGGACACACCTACTACCATCTGTGGAAAGGCTCAGCACTTATAATCACCAGCATGGTAGGACACACCTACTACCATCTGTGAAAAGGCTCTGCACTTACAATCACCAGCATGGTAGGACACACCTACTACCATCTGTGAAATGGCACTGCACTTACAGTCACCAGCATGATAGGACACACCTACTATCATCTGTGAAATGGCACAGCACTTACAGTCACCAGCATGATAGGACACACCTACTATCATCTGTGAGAAGGCTCAGCACTTACATCCATTCAGGTGGGAACACATCCTGCTCACAATGATGGAAGGGCGTGCACTCATATTTGATCATGAGGGGAACACATCCCAACAATCATATCAGAATGGCCCCCAGTACTCCTCGACTGAGCTACCTGGTAACTGACTAGGTGCCTCCATTCTCCTAGAGAATGGAAGTTGCCCTTACATCCGACCTACTCGTCGAAATTGCCAACACTCACATCTGACATGGAAGGAACTTAATCCTTTAGCTATGAACAAAATGGTTCAGCCCTTACATCTGATCAAGTGGGAACACATCCCTCTATCACATCAGAATGGCTACCTAGTTCTTATACTGAGTGTTCCTAGTAACTAACCAGGTGCCTCCATTCCTAGAATGGCAATTTCTCTTACATCTATCCTGCTCGACAGAATGGCCAGCACTCATATCTGACATGGAAGGGCGCAACCCTACCACCATGATAGAATGGCTCAGCCCTTAATTCTGACCTACTCGTCAGAATGGCTATGGATCTCAGCACTCATATCTGACATGGAAGGAACCAATCCTCTCACCATGACAAAATGGCTTAGCCCTTACATCTGACCATGGAAGGAACCAATCCTCTCACCATGACAAAATGGCTTAGCCCTTACATCTGACCATGGAAGGAACCAATCCTCTCACCATGTCAGAATGGATATGGGTCTCATCACTTTATCTGGGAGGAAGCCTCGATCTGGAGAACACCAAGTCTCTCTCTGAAGTACTCAAACTTCAACCTAGCCAATTGCTTCGTCAATACATCAGCTATCTGTTCCTCCGTCGCAACATACAGGAGCTTCACTGCTCCTCTCTGCACCATATCCCTGATATAGTGATACTTGATCTCGATATGCTTTGACTTGTCGTGAAACACTGGATTCTCTGACAACTTCACGCAACTCTGGTTGTCACAATGTATACAAGTAGCATCTAACTAGAGATCAAATATATCAGACAGTAGCTTTCGCAACCATACTTCCTCACAACTAGCTGAACAAGCTGCGACATACTCTACTTCAGCCATACTCAGTGCCACACAAGATTGCTTCCTGCTAAACCAAGAGATCACACCTGATCCCATACTAAAGCAACATCTCGAAGTACTCTTCCTGTTGATGGCACTACCTACCCAATCTGAATCAACATAACCTTGCAGCTTAATCTTCTGATTCACATCGTACTTGAGCCCATAATCAATTGTACCCTTCAGGTACCTCAGAATATGCTTTGCAGCAATCAAGTGAACACTTCTCGGATCTGTCAAGTACAGGATCAAGGTGTTCACAGCAAAGCAAATGTCTGGTCTCATGTTTTTCAAGTACATCAATGACCCAATCATCTGGCGATACATCGTAGCATCAACCGACTCTGACGAAGCATCACTCAATAGATTCAGATTCGATGCCATAGGTGTGGCCATCGCCTTGCAGTCCATCATCCCGAACCTCTTCAGGATCTCTACTGCATACTTCCCTTGTCCAAGGAAGATCCCACCTATACTCTACCACACCTCCATACCTAGAACAGTAGTGCATCGACAGATAACAGGAGCATCACTGGTCTTCCACCTTCAACCTTGGATCAAAGGTTGGAATCCACTTTACTCTCAGTAAAGCCTAGAATCATCAGTAATTTTCCCATCCTGTCGTACCATGTCAAACCTCAAGATC
>LPNX010984301.1:414984-458952 GCA_001517045.1 Pseudotsuga menziesii | reverse complement strand
TTACCGATTTGAGGTGTCCGTCCTTGTCCCGGAGTTCGCTGATCTAGGGTTTGTCACAGAAACCCTAATTTTCAAAACTTGGAATATTTTAGATATGATTGGATAAACATATAGATCTCTTCAAATGGAGCTGTCCAATGTACTCCTTTTCTGAAAACAGTGGAGGGAAGCTCCCGAAACAGGAAGCCCTAATTTTCTGATTTCTTCTGCAGAAATTCCTGTAACTGTTTCTATGATATCTCCGAAATTACTGATCCTATGTGTCTGAAATTTCGCACTGAGGTAACCTCGCATGTCCCTAATCCAACACCATAGGTTTCATCAGAATTGGTTTCACCATTTTGGATTTATGATCCTTTTCCCAAGGTGACCTGTTAAAGGACTGTTCAAAACAGCGAAGTTGTATGGAATGTCACGTGTCATTGGTTTATCTTATGAGTCTAATATTCAGAAAAATGAAAGTAAAGTCCGTTCCCTTTTTGAAACATCTTCAGGAATTCCATTTGGACCTCTGTAGCTCAAGATATTGCAGATCTCCCCATATGTCCTGTTCAGGGATGAATTCTGGAAGAGGCTGGAACCCTAACGTGGAGAGATCATATCTCCTGGAGTACAATGAATCGGAGTCTAATTTTTGGACACAGGATTCATCAGTATTTTATATTTGGTCCCTGAAATTTTCAGCTTCTGAGACTTTTCCAATCTCAGAATATAGTGACTGTACAAAAACTTAGCAGTTTTAGTATTTAGGGTTTCTCCTAGCTCAGGGTCAAACTAGGGTTTGACTTTCCTGGAGTTTCACCCAACCAAATTTCTTGATACAGGTCTCTAAAATTCGGTTTTGATGAGGAGAATAACCCTATTCTAGTCTCACTCAAAAATTCCTCTTTTGTAGAAATCCCTAATTTCCACATCGAAACTGAAAATGCTTGAGATTGAATTCCGCATCGACAGAAAGATGCACCCTTCAATGGGGAGTCATCTTAGCATACTTTTGCTGAAATTCTGTGGAGGAAGATCCACAAAATAGGAATCCCTAGTTCCTATAGCTGCACAATGTCTTCTTCTCAGGTTAGCTCTGATTCCATGTTAGTTTTTCATCACATTAAGCTATCATTATGAACTTAGGATCTTTTCACCGAGAGAATAACAAGCACAGCAATAAAACATAAGCACATCACAAGAGACAAGAGACACAAAGATATTTTCCTCGGGGAAACCATAAAGGAGAAAACCCTGCAACTTCCTCTAAGATAAAATCAGCACCAAAATAGTAAGATATCTCCCAACAGCAGTGGCCTTCTAGTCCCAGTATATTTCCTCCTCCACAAGTGCGCCTCACTTGGGAGAGCAAGTGATGTATTTCACAAGTGATAAATAGAGAGACTCTCACTCTCTATTTATATTCATCCGTTCACTTGAATTTCCTTTTCACACGTAGGCTCAACCTAATAATTACTACTCGAGCCTACACCTTAATTAGTGTATAATAACTCAAGTGCCCCGAAACTGTGGGGACTTACCTAATGACTTGATATGACTTGATTACATTATTAATCCTCCCGATCAGAACATCGGGGCATGACCACATGACTCAAATACATAATAGGGACATCCCGAAATAAACGTTGGGTTACAATATATAAGATACATAGAAGAATAAATTCTGAAGGTACATATACATCAACATGATCTGCATGTATAAATATGGGGAGCTGTTTCGACCTAGGGGTTGAAAAACAGATAATTCATTCATTGTATTAGCAGTGGAAGCAACTTGTGTAATCTTTCATTCTTTAATATAAGGAGTTACCTCTAATTTAAGAGAGTTGCACGTTGTTCATCCAACATCTCTGTGTGAAGGCTGGGCTTTCCTTCCACAGAGATTGCTGAGTTAATTTAGGACTTTTTCAATTCAGTATTGTGTGATGTTTTGTTCATGCTATTTTCTTTGTACACAACTGTAGTAGTGTTGATTTACAGTATAATTGTTATTGCATTTTCTTAAGATTGGTAAGTGGTATAGAGTGACAGTCGACTGGGTAGGGAACTTCCTTTATGCAATTTGAGTGGTAGTTGTACACAGCTTTGTTCATCCTGTAGTTTCAAGTTGTTATCCTACGAATCCTTGCAATTTATCTTCCCTGTTATGATTGTTGATTTTCATCCTTGCAAGTCAATTCCTTAGAGTAGCTGAACTTAATCTTTTGCAATTGAATTCCTAGATTAATATTTGATTTATGTTTATGGCTTTCAAGAGTAATCAGATTGAATAGGCAGTTTTCTTGTTCTGGGTTGTGAATAGGATTTCCTTTTTATCTGCAATTGCTGTGTGAATCTTAGATCATTTTCCTTAATTACAGGTAATTGAATTTGTAGTATTTAGAAGATGAATAGGATTACAGAGATTCTTGGGATGAACATAGTTGTTAGAGGATAAGAGTGTTCAATTACAGTGATTTGGTGTTTAACGCATATACTGTGCATTTATCCTTTGAAATAAAAGACTTTCTCGGGTTGACAATAAATCTCGTATGCTCTATGTGTTGGTAATAATTTATCTGCATATTGGGTGCTCGACAGGAGTTGTTTGAAGATGGCTTCCCTTATTTCTAGGATGAAGAAGGAAGATTGTTTTTTCAAGAAGATTATCATAGTTTGTTAGTACAAAACTGCATGGACCATTCCAAGTTTGATGAATTGGTAAAAGGACTGATTGGAAAAATCACCGTGGACAAATTAATAGATGATTTTGAAATATTGCAAAAGTTTTTGATTGTTAGAGGAGGATTGCCCACTGTATCTTATGAGGCCTATGTGTATCTGGAAGTATCTATCAGAGAAATAATAGAGTATGCCACGCCAGGTGTAGAACAATGAAATACTATGGAAAGATTCGGGAAGACCAAGTATATCCTTCATCCTTAAAAAATAGGTGTTGCACGTTGTGGAGCTGCTTATCCAAGCCTTGTTTTCACCAAGTTGATTATAATTAAATGATATGTTATTATAATCGAAGCATGTAGTTTATTCCTAGTTGTTAGGGATATAGTTACAAAAAACTTTGATTAACAGATTATTAAGTTGTTGATCTTCTTGGGAAGAAGTTATTTATGTATATATTTGAATTTACTTGATGTATTGGGGGTTGGAATCCATATGTTGGATCGATGTTTTTGAGGACATATAATTTTTGAAATAACAAATCCGAATGTTGGTTAATAATCAGAGATTCCTGTGTCATTTACGTTACAGTCTGTGCCTTTCCTTTCTATGTGATTGTCTTCTCAGTGCTTACATTCCATTTTGTTTTCTTCATATTTGAAATGCAGTGTTGAATAGTTCAGAATTCATGCTTGTTATGCTCCAACTATTGTTTCATATATTTCATAAATATTTCTACTAAATTTTATATGGAATTCATCTTATGATGCTCTATATTGATGGATTGTTCATGCTTCTTTCTTATCCACTTGAAAATCAATGAATGACTGTAACTGGATGGTTATCTTGCCTTTGTTGAAATCCCATGTATGAAATATTTGTGTTATCTTTATTTATTTGACTCCATTTCCCAATGGTTATATGTGTTTTTTCAACCATCTACATAATGTTAAAGTATTGATTCCTATATCTGGCCTTGTTAAATTTATATTTGAGAGATCCCTCTCTGGAAAGAAAAGCTAGTTTCTTTCTGAAGTGGTTTTTTTTGTTATCTTTGGGATTTACCTTTTACAACCTGGGTACATTCTGAGTGATAACAAATTGGCACCATTGCTGGGGACGAGAGTGCAAATCAGCCCTAGGAAGAACGACAAAGTTTTAAAGATCAAGAAAATATTTCTGTGGGCAAACATGAATTTTTGTCAATAAATAAGGTTGTATATTTTTCCTAGCAATTCCATTTTAAGAGTTTTTCAAAATTCTAGAAGTAATTTTGGCTTTGAAAAGACATACACAAGGTAATTCTGATACCGAAGTTTTAAAGAGTTTGGAAGATACAGAAAAATTGTTTAAGAAAAAAGATAAAGAAAAGATAGATATTTCTTTGTTTGGTGCATCATCTTCTCGAGATTCTCATAATATTTTAGATCAAGAATGGGAAGTTAATATTGAAAATGGTTTGTTGAAGTCTAAGTCTGAATATGATCTTAAAAATGTTGAATTTAACCCCCAAAGATTAGAGTCTTATTTACTTGATTTCCTTTGGAGAGATTTGCAACAATCTGCAAAAGTTGAAGAAACACTTGTTGTTCAGAATACTCAAAACTCCTCAGTACCTCTGAATCCACTTAGACCAATGGCAGCTAGATTTGCTCCTTTGCGTTTGCCTGCTGTGTTGCATGACCTTCCCAAAAGTTATTCCCAAAGAATTTCCCTATTCGATGGAGAAGGAGATATAACCGCAAAGCAACATGTGGCTAAATTTGAAGATTTTGTTGACTTGGTGGAAGTCAATTATGCAGATGTTAAAATGGAGTTGTTTGATCAAAGTTTATCAGGAGAAGAAAAGAAATGGTTTAAAGATTTGTCGGTTGGGTCTATATTGAATTTTCAAGCTTACCAGAATGCATTTTTAGAAAGATGGGATGACAAACAGAGTCCTTTGCATCTTTTGTCCCACTATAATAGTCTCAAGAAAGGGGGTTTTGAATCTATTCATGAATTTTCAAGTAGGTTTATAAGAGTTTATAATTCTATTCCAGAATATATAAAACCTTCTGCAGCTGCTGCTAAACTTCATTATGCTAGAGCTTTTGATAATGACTTTGCATTTTCGTTAAGAGAAAGAAAATCAGCGACTCTTGCTGCCATGTTTACAGATGCTTTAGAAGTGGAGGCGAATATGATCACAAGTGGAAAAATGAAACACGGAGACATCAATAGGAGGAAAAAAGAAGAAAATATACCTTTTACTTCTTCTTCTGCTACTAATATTAAATTTGAAATGATGTTGAAGACAATGGAGAAGTTGATGGATAGGTTGACTATGGAAAATAGATCATTTAATAGAGAACAAGCTTATCCTCAAATCAAAAATCCAAATTTTAGAAGACCAAATCCTCCTATGCCTCCACAAAATAGGCAAAGAGATATGAGAAATCCAATAAATCAAGAAGAGTAGCAGATTCGACCACCATTCTCTGAAAATTATGTTGCTGATGAAGAAGATCCTGCTGAGAATGAAATTCATCTTTTTGGGGAATTAGATTCAGAGATATATCTTACTAAAGAAGAACATAGCATGTTTGCACAGGAAGATGGAAATGAAGAATTTGAAAGGGAGTCAGAGCAGTATCAGAGGGGTTATTTACATGCTATGGATGATGTACAGGGGAAGATTAGATTGAGAAACAGAGAAGTTTTTATAAATAAAGGGAGTTTAAATCCAAATCATCCTTCCACTAGTTCACTAAATACAAAAAAAGGAAAGGAAATACAAAAAGAGTTTGTTGTGAATAAAGAAGTTGAAAACGAAATACAGAAAACAAAAGGAATGAAACAGGTGGCAACAATAGATGTAGAAAAAGTTAATTCTAATTTTAGTTTGTAGAATGAACTTTCCAAGCTGAAAATATCTATTCCTTTTAATGAGTTGTTGAGAAATAATGAGTACAGAGATACCATAACAAAGATGGTTAGAGGTCAAGGAGAATTTCAGTCTGACATTTTGGAGTTGATAGATGACAATCCTACTATTTAATTTGGGCCAAAGGTTGAAAGTATAGATAATGAAGTTCCTCCTTTTTATTTGAGTTTGAATGTGCATGATATGGTGGTGCATAATGCAATGTTGGATTCAAGCGCATCACATAATTTAATGCCAAAGGGAGTGGTCGAAATCTTGGGGCTGGAAGTGACAAGACCTTATAAATATTTGTACTCCTTTGATTCCAAAAGGGTGAAGTTTCTTGGTTTAATTAAAGATATGGTAGTAACTTTGAATAAATTGCCATCTAAAACAATAGTAATGGATGTAGTAGTGGCAGACATTCCATCAAAATTTGGGGTATTGTTATCAAGGTCTTGGACTTCAAAGTTGAAAGGTAGTTTGCAAATGGATATGTCATATGCCACTATTCATGTCCAAGATGGGATTAGGAGGCTGTATAGTGAGAAAAAGAACTCCTTATGTATTGAGCAGTCAAGATAAGCCTGAAATTCATCATATATATGCTGTTGACACTTATTTGGGTTCTTCTATTTTCTTTAATGATACTGTCCCATGTGATTTGGAGTCTACATTGTAGATGAAACCTAAAGAAAATAAAAAGGAAGGAATGATGGAACAAAATGTTTTGGTAGCAAAACAAAAAGGAGAAGGTTTGTGGACTAGGTATTTTGATCGGTCTATAGCAAAGGTTGGCGCTGGTGCCGGTGTGTACATAATTTCTCCTATCAGGTATTTTAAAGCTTTTTCATATAAATTAACGTTTGAATGCACAAATAATGTAGCTGAATATGAAGCTTTATTACTTGGGTTACATGCATTGAAAGATTTAGGAGCACAAAGAATAGGATTTTTGGGGGATTCAAAGCTGGTGATAAATCATGTGAATGACAGTTATCAAACCAAGCATCCTCAAATGATAGACTATAGAAATGAAGTATGGGATATGATTAGTAACGTTTTTACAGAGCATACAATTAAAGTGGTGCCCAAATATGAGAATACAGTAGCTGATTCTTTGCCAGTAGCTGTTGGAAAATTCAAAACCCCAAGTGCTAGTCAGAAGGAATACCGAGTGGACATTGTGAACAGACCATCTATTCTTGATAATTCTAATTATTGGTAGGTGTTTGAAGATGACATGCAGATAAAAAGGTTTTATAATTGTCAGGATAATTTGTAAATACTCATATTGATGTTGAGAATGACGATTGTGAAAATTTCCAGGATGATGAAGAACCTGAAGAAGAAAAGAATGGTGCTGAAAAATTGAAGGGACCCGTGGGAGGAAAAGATATTATCCAATTGAAAAATAATTTTATACCAAGAGGTTTGATCCCTTTAGAAATACTTTTTGATCAGAATGATGTTGCTAAGAACCCTAAAGTGAAGCCTGCTGAAAATGCTGTTGAAGACATGAATATTGGTACCGAAGAAAATCCAAAGATTGTAAAGTTGTCCAAAAATTTGTTTGTAAAAGAAAAAGAAGAGTATGTGAACTTAATGAAGAGGTATACATATGTTTTTTCTTGGAGCTATGAGGATCTTAAAGAATATGATACATCTATAAAGCAACATACTATTCCCATAAAAACTGGAGAAAAACCTTTCAGGAAAAATCTTAGAAGAATAAATCCAAAATTGCTACCAATTATTGAGAAGGAAATTAAAAAATTATTTGACGCCAAGATTATCATGACTCTAAGATTTTCAAGATGGGTTGCAAATTTAGTTCCTGTTAGAAAAAAGAATGGAGAAATAACGCTGTGTATAGATTTCAGAAATTTGAGGAAGGTCTCTATGAAAGACAATTATCCCTTGCCGAAGATGGATCATATATTGTAGAAGGTGGTCGGAGAAGAAATAATTTCGATGATGGACGGTTTTTCTAGTTACAATAAAATTAAAGTATTACCTGAAGATCAAGAGAAAACTTGTTTTACTACACCATGGGGCACCTTTATGTATGCAAAAATGCCTTTTTGTTTGATGAATGCAGGGGCTACTTTCTAGCATGCCATGGACATTGCTTTTACGGGAGAAATTGGAAAGTTTGTGGTAATTTACATGGATGACATCACAGTTTATTCAAGATCTGACAGAGAACATATTCATCATCTAGAAAAAAATTTCATAAGTGCAGGAAATTCAGTATATCATTGAATCTGAGGAAATCAAATTTTGCGCTACAAGAAGGAAAATGGTTAGCTCACATAATATCTAAATATGGAATAAAAATCGATCTTGATAGAGTCAGTGCAATCTTAAAGGTATGAGAACCAAGGAGTAAAAAGGAAATACAATCATTCTTGGGACAAGTAAATTTTTTAAGAAGGTTCGTACCCAGTTTTGCTGAAATCTTAATGAATATTACAAATATGTTGAGAAAAGGTCATGACATAAAATGGACAGTGGAAGCCAGGAGGTCTTTTAAGGAAATAAAACAAGCTATTTCGGAGGCTTTAGTGTTGGTAAGTCCATATTTCACCAAATATTTCCTAGTATTTTCTTATGCTTCAGAACATACTATTGCCGCAGTTTTGTTGTAGAAGAATGAGGAAAACATGGAGCAGCCCATAGCATTTTTCAGGAAGATGTTGAGGGATGGAGAATTGAAATATGATATCATGGAGAAACAGGCATATGCTTTGGTCAAAGCTTTGAAATATTTTAGAGTGTATATTCTCCACTCACATGTAATTGCTCATGTTCCAACCACTGCAGTAAAAGGGATTTTGACACAACCTGATCCAGAAGGCAGATGGGAGAAATGGATAGTGACATTACTGGAGTATGACATAGAGATAAAGCCTAACAATCTGGTTAAAGGACAAGGATTAGCGGAAATGATGACATATTCAAATTGTGAGTCTTTACAACTTAATTTGTTATCTAGTTAGTATAATCAGTTGGATACAGAGGTGGAGGTAATGACTCACTTTGTTGCATCTCCATGGTACTCTAACATTGTTCATGTCCTTCGGAATTTACAAGCACTGACAGGTTTGAGTAAGTCAAGAGCGAGATCAGTAAAGTTGAAAGCTTCCAAATTCTGTATTATAAATCGATATCTTTATTGGAAGGATCCTGGAGGTTTGTTACTCAATTGTCTTTTGGAAAATGAAGCCCAGCATACAGTAAACGAATTTCATAAAGGGGATTGTGGAGTACATCATTCTTGGAAGGTGACAACAAATAAAATTCTGAGAGTAGGTTACTATTGGCCAACACTATTTTCAGATGTGTATAAAGAAACCAACATATGTCATTAGTGTCATATTTTTTATGGTAAAATAAAGGTAATTCCTCTTCATTTGAATCCAATAATAGTAGAAGCTCCTTTTCAGTAGTGGGGTTTGGATTTCATTAGAGAAATAAATCCCAATTCTCCAGGATAGCATAAATGGATCTCAACAGCTACAGATTATTTCACAAAATGGATCGAAGCAATTCCTACTAGGAGAGCGACTGAGACTGTAATCATGGATTTTCTTGAGGAGAACATACTGGCTAGGTTTGGGTGTCCCAGAAGAATAGTAACAGATAATGCAGCAGCCTTTAAATCCAAGAAAATGATTAATTTTTTTCATAAATATCATATCAGTCTAAATCACTCAACTGCTTATTATCCACAAGGAAATGGGTTGGCTGAGTCTTCAAATAAGATCCTAGTAAGGATTATCAAGAAGTTGTTAGAATATAATAAGAGATATTGGCATGCCAAACTCAAATATGCTTTATGGGCTGACAAGATTAGTACTAAAAGAGCGATTGGAATGTCTCGTTTCCAATTAGTGTATGGAATTGAAGTTATCTTTCCAGCATCATTGGGTGTTCCGGTTATGAGGTATTTTCAGGAGAAACAAGAAGAACCAAAACACATCCAAAGAAGGATGAATCAGATCATTGAGCTAGAAGAGCAAAGGAATAAGGCCTATGACAAAGTGCAGACACATCAGGAAAAAATGAAAAATACTTTCAACAGAAGGGTGAAGGAAGAACAGTTCCAAATTGATGACCTGGTGTTAAAATGGGATGCTCCTAAAGAAGATAAACATGGAAAATTTGATCACATGTGGGTAGGTCCTTATGTTATTGCAGGACACAGAAGGAAAAATGCATTTATTTTGGAATATCCGAATCAGGTTTCTTTGAATAGTAACCCTGTTAATGGAATATTTTTGAAGCATTACCTGTCCTAAGACAGAAGCTAAAATTTGTACCATAGTTTGTAAATATTTGTTTTCTTGAAAGCAGTATTGATGGTGAGACAAATATTTTTGAAGCCCATAGTGAAGGCCCTAAGATTTAGGAGGTAAACCATTTTTCTCTATTAAAAATATATTAGATGAAAAATTAAAAGGTTTGGAAGTTTTCATACAAATATTAAAGACAAGCACCTGGTCTACGAGTTCTTTGATACCTCACAGGGAGGATATCATTCCCAGATGGAGCCAGTTGTTAGCACCTCCATTTTGAACAGTTGAGGAAGAAAAACGATGGAGGAAAAATAAAAAGATACATGAACTTGGCTAGGATTAATAGTTTGATTCTATTATAAAAAGGCACACAAAGGTTAATTTGGCTCATGATCCGATGGTGTAAAATGAAAGAAGTGAAGATCTACAGTTTGAAATAAATCCGCTATATGGAGATGCACGGGAGATAAGGAGAAGCGGATGTGGTTAACGAAACATGAAGATCGATAGTGATGGAACAAAACGGGTGAAATCTACGGTTGATAAAGACTCCGCTGAATAAAGATGCACGTTTTTAAAATAGAAAAGGGCTAAAGGAATGTGTACATCTAATTTTAATCCGATAGCTTAAACAAAAATTGGAGATTCATCGATGGTTTTTAGCAGCTTCTAAGGATAAAGTTTCACGATGATTGAAACGGAAAGGTGGTAGTAGAATATAAACCACGGTACATGTGGTGGCTTAGAGTGCATTCTGTGGAGCAAAGTGGTTAAATAAAAACCACTTAGTGGAGCCTCCGAAATAGACCATTATATAAAGGTGAGGTTGACTTGTTTTTAAAAAATCATTTTTATTTGCATGCTGCGGATGAGCAAAGGAGATAGCCCACCATATTTTAGAAGTCAACCTTACATATCTACAGTTACAGTCACAGGTAAGCTTCAAACACTTAAGCTCTGTTCAGAGAATTATTGCCATTGTCCGTTATGGAGAGAGAACAGTGATTAAGATTTTTAAGCCAAGTTCTGGATGAAAGGGAGGAGTTCGTTGTTGATAGAGACAGAAATGTGTATGACCCGGTTTTATCAATAAAAAATGTATCAGTTTCTAAACAAAGGTTGTGGCAGTATAATTTACAGGGAAATGACGTTTTGAGTGTCTACAAGTCTTTTTCGTATTATTTTGTCATTGAACAGAATTTACCATTTCCTGAATTTGTTGAATGGTGGGCAAGCAGCTACTCACCTTCTAATAGAGTCATCATGATTCATTCCACATCCAACATATTGTGTAATATTGATGCAAACACCATTCGCAAAGTTCTTAATTTGCCTGATAGTTTCCCTGACAATTGTGAGTCTATGAATGAGTCTGTATTAGTTGAAATATACAAAAGTTGTAAAACTGAGATTAGATGTGAGTTTCTTTCTAGTATTCTTAATGAAGGTGATTCGTTAGAGGGTCTTTTTATTCCATATAATACTCACATTTTCAAACAAGCAATGCGATTGGTTATGTCTTTGATCTTCCAAATTTTAGGTCTAGACGATGACATTCATGTCAACAAAGTTGTCTTGGGTTTTTTATTGAAAATGAGTTCAGTTAGTCCTAAGTCCCATTTAGTCCATTATTTCAGTTTGGATGAGTATTTAGAGGAAGTCATTCATATCCAGTTAGTCAAGTTTCCAAATGTCAGGTTTTTCAAATACCAATCAAACTTGTTGAACATGTTGCTATGTTCAAATGTAACAGAATTACAATTCTTGTCCACTATTTTCTCTTCATATCTTCCAAAGAAAATCAATATGTTCGACTTTGTAAATTCCATTATTTACAAGATGTACAAGTTGTTGTTTAATGAAGTATTACCCAGAGTACTAGAATAAATGAAGGTCATGCTGCAATCATCCTCAGAAGACAGAATTGGGGATTGGTTTTTATACAATGATTTTACTGTTTTGAGAGTATATGGTTTCACTGGGGAACCGTACAAATTACCTATTTTTCTTACCCCTAGAAGTTTTGCACTTGAATTCACGAGGAAAATATTATGTGCAGGGGAGGAGAATTTTGGAGAATTCAAGAAGTCTTCTAATATCAAATTTCCTCTCAAAGTTGGTCCATTTATCTTCAAAAACAAAAGTGCCTTGATGATTGTGGAAAAATTATTAGAGATTATGGATTTCTGGAAAGAACAAAAAATCAATTATGATCCACATCATAAAATTTCTCAAAGGAAGCAATCAAATAAGAACAAACCATTTTATCATCAAGTTGTTGAAGGTTTAGAGGAAATAGCCAATTTTTTTTGTTTTCTAGAAAGTCCAGGAAGTAATGAAGGTAAGAGTAGTGGATTGATTACAACAGTTCAAGAACCTGAGAATTCTAGCATTTTGATTAAAGAAGTCTTTCTGAGATTGAAAATATGGGTGCGGATGAAAACAGTTCATGTAAAAAGACTAAAACACTTTCTCGAGATGATCAAGCTTCAAGTGAAATAGTTTCAAAGGAGTTGAAGAAAATAGTTCTATTCCCTAAGAAGTCAGTACAATTAAATCATATTTACTTTGGAGGTGAAAATAGTGCAGAGCCCAGTTCAGCTTTCAAATCCAAAGTAAGTTCATGACAAGTTATGCTGAAAAACAGATGCAGTCATTGGAAGAGACCAAAAATCTACTTCCATGAGTAAGGAGTCTAGGCAACCAAAAGGCATCATTGATTTCTACTTGGGATGTAGAGAGGAACACCTTAAAATTAGCTATGGTAAGTGAGAAAAAAGTATCTGAGATGGAAGTAAGGCTAGATAAAATCATTGTACCTGATAAGATACATCTCCACAAGCAGACAAGAGATATTATTTATGCATATTGATTACATGCCATTATGAAAATTAACAAATTGTAAGCCCTTGTGGATAAATTGGAGGTCCAGTTGAAACACGATAAAGTAGAGAATAAAGCAAATTCAATCCAAATCAAGAAGTTGCAGGAAGATGTTATAAATTCAGGAAGTGAACCAAGAAATGCACAGGCCACCAGAAATCTTTTGGAAGAAAAAGACAATACCATCCAGGTATTGAAAAAGAAGCTGAAAATCCCAAATTCTGAACATGCTCAGTCCCTAGAGTTATTAGCATTGCAAGAAGAGAGACAAATTTTATCAAGAGATGATGGAGTATAAAGGAAAAACATTGAAATTGCAGGAAGAAAAGAGCAAATGGGAAATGGAGAACACTAAATTGATGGCACAAATTTCAAAGTTGAAAAAAGAGCAAAACAACGAAAATAAATTTATGGAAGAATTGATGAGATAGACTCCTGCTGATACAGATTTATCTCTGTTAAATATTGAAAAGCCTTTAAGTGAATTTTCTACTGATGATTTATTAGTGCCAATGTCACAGGTGAGCCTGAAGGATATGAAAATCAAGTAATTGAAAGAAGAAAATGAGAAGATCAAATCAGAACTGGCTAAAATGGTTGAAAGTAAGAATAAAATATTACATGATAAAGTCAGTTACAGAAAAAGTTTAATGAATTGAAAGAAAGGAATACAAAAAAGGCCCCTCTACAAGGAGCTAAGCATATAATCCGGGATACATTATCTGTAGAGGTTACCAAATTTAGACATTATCTAAATTTTATTGATGATCAAAGTGCATTAGTAAATTTATCCACTCAGAGATTAAAGCCGAAAAATGAGACCATGGAGAAGAATCCTTTAAACACAGCTCAAAATTCTCTGAATTTTTTGAATTCCCTAACATATCAAAAATTGCATGAGATAGGGATTAAAGACAGAGTAGCTATTGTACTATGGTCCAAAAAATTCATTAACAAACATCAGCTCATGAAGGTGGTAAAAGATAAGGTGAATGCAATGTCTTCATGGATAAATGATTTCAGGCGTGCTTTTAGGGAGTTGTTTGAAGACGACCTCGCTTTCTTCTGAGACGAAGAAGGAATACTATTTTCTCAGGAACATTATCATAGTATGTTAGTACAAAACCACATGAACCATTCCAGGTTTGATGAATTGGTAAAATGACTGGCTGGGAAAATCATTGTGGACAAATTAATAGAGGATTTCAAATGATAGCAAAAGTTCATGATTGTTAGAGGAGGGTGGCCCACTGTATCTTCTGAGGCCTATGTGGATATGGAAGTATCTATTAGAGAAATGACAGAGTCCGACATGCTAGGTGTAGAACAATGGAAGACCTTGGAATGATTCAGGAAGACCAAGTATATTCTTCATCCTTAAAAAATAGGTGTTGTGCATTGTGGAGCTGCTTATTCAGGCCTTGCTGTCACCAAGTTGATTATAATTAAACGATCTGTTATTAGAATCAAAGCATGTAGTTTATTCCTAGTTGTTAGGGATATAGTTACAAAAAAATTTGATTAACAGCTTATTCAGTCATTGATCTTCTTGGGAAGAAGTTATTTATGTATATATTTGAATTTACTTGATGTATTGGGGGTTGGAACCCATATGTTGGATCGATGTTTTTGAGGACATATAATTTTTGAAATAACAAAGCTGAATGCTAGTTAATCATCAGAGATTCCTATGTCATTTACATTACAGTCTGTTCCTTTCCTTTTTGTGTGGTTGTCTTTTCATTGCTTAAATTCCATTTTGTTTTCTTCATATCTGAAATGCAGTGTTGAATAGTTCAAAATTCATGCTTGTTATGCTCTGACTATTGTTTCAGATATTTCATAAATATTTCTGCTAAAGTTGAAATGGAATTCATCTTATGATTCTCTATATTGATGGATTTTTCATGCTTCTTTCTTATCCACCTGAAAATCAATGAATGACTGTAACAGGATGGTTATCTTGCCTTTGTTGAAATCCCATGTATGAAAGCTTTCTGTTATCTTTATTTATTTGACTCCATTTTCCAATGGTTATATGTGTTGTTTCAACCATCTACATAATTTTAAAGTATTGATTCCTATATCTGGCCTTGTTAAATTTATATTTGACAGATCCCTCTCTTGAAAGAAAAGCTAGTTTCTTTCTGAAGTGGTTTTTGTTGTTTCCTTTGGGATTTACCTTTTACAACCTGGGTACATTCTGAGTGATAATGCCAAGAAAATCAATAGTGTAGTAGATCAAATGGCTAATGAAATTCTAAATTGGCATATTCATCATCACATATAGGAAGCATAAAAAAACTGCATCATGCATCATCACACATAAATATGCATACACATGTAAAAATACATCATCTAGGCATTTTTTCGCATCATCATAAAAGACTCACATATAAAAATTATAAAAGCACATCCATGTGTGTCAAATATATATATATATATAAGTCGCATGTCCAAAATATGTCCAGTACAAAATGAGAAGCTACATATGCTTTCTCAACTGAATATACATCACGATACAAAAATCCTAAGTGCAACAACGCACTAGGAGAAACCCCATAAGCTACTAATCAGATCCAGACTCATCATTGTACTCCTCTGAATCTATCCCCTCCTTAGAGCCATCCTCCTCCTCCTCCTCAGTGGCATCATCATCCATCGGCACATCACCCCACACCATCGCTTAGACATACTCAGCGACAACATAAATCCTCCTCATCAAAGGGACATAATCATGGAGAGCATGGTAGTAGGCAGCAATAAGATCCTAGTCCAAGTATTACCATGCATCATCTGTCACCCCTCTAGGAGGCACTCCACATATCCCTGCAGATCTTTGATAACGTTGCGCTCCCTCCTACGCACAGGTAACTCCATCCCAGACACCACACCCATGCGACGCTGGTAACCTACTGGTGGGCACAACCCAATATCTACACATGCACATAACGAGATCATCAGTCCCAGTATATCAAATAGCTACCAATAAGCTAAGCACTCTATATATGAATGAAAAAAAATAAAAACATCATGTATATGTACCATCTGGTCCACAGGCCTCACCTGGAGGATGGAGCATCCCTGGGTCCCCTGTGTAGTCCATCTCTACATATGGGTAGTCCTCAGAAACTACTGATATTTTCCTCCATTGATCTAGCAACTCCTAAGTGAAAAAATGGCCCACTATGTCACCCCCTTCATGTATCATCATCTCGCACCATCAGCGCATCCGCGACTCTTGAGGCCCACCATCATGCACTACTACGTGTGGCCAGAGGTTTGGAACCCTCTCAAAGAAGAAGGCACACAAGACAGAGGAAAACAAAAGTCCCTGCCAACCAACTTGGCATTGTTCAAGGAACACCGAAAAACAAATAAATACATTTGGTCCCATCCAAAAAATGTGCCTCCCATAGCCCTCTCCACCATCTGGAGATTCCCCCTAGATATCTTATGGTTCCTAGATGATCCCAATATCCGCAACACCATTGTTGCAACAACGCGATTCGAAGGACTCTCAATGTCACAAAACAAAATATGAGAGCCCCATACATATGCAGAGGCATAATAGTGACTCTCAGAGAGCTCATCAAGTGTCTCCCCATACGAGAGCTTTGGCACCAGATCGCCAACCAATTCCAGCATTGGGAGCCTAGTTAGGAAGTACACATCCCACAGTATAATCTTGATATGCTTCCAGTGTATAATAAATAATTCCCCCTGAGCATCCCAAAAACTCACTAATACCTCAAGTAATAGCCACAAGATCTTCATCAAAGGTACATGCATGAACTTGAGGAGTACACAGCGGGAACATGTATCCTATGTACTAGCATCTCAGAGTGTGTCTCTCCATATATTCTTGCAGTCTCGCTCTCGCCATACTGGTGGGGCCATCTTGCACAAGCACAAAAATGTTGTTAGCCCTAACTTTCAGCAAAAAACTCACCCAGGACCAGGTCACACCTGTCGGACCAAAACCAATGACCAAGTTGATCACACAGGCCAGACATATGCGATTGGGTCTTACTTTCAAACCATATAGGAGCGATCTCTAGTCGCACCTTTCTTCCCAATAGGAGTGACCCAATCACACCTGTTTAGCTAGAAAAGGTGACCTAGTCACTCATTTTCCATCGAAATGAATGATCTGACTCATGGAAGCCCTGGAAATCTAGCAGAGGGTCATAGTTCAAAAAATGTAAACCACTGAAAAAGATGGGCTTTGTAATAAATCTTACCTGCAAGCCACAGAACTCAAAACCGCAACTCAGCAATGAACAATGACAATGAAGAAATCATCAAAAGAAGTTTGGGGCCTTCCTCTCCAAATCAGCAATGAACAATGACAATGACACTTAACATGTGGTCCCCACTCATTTATAGGCCTCATTAGGTCTAGTTTCTTCTTCCGGGCATAACGAATCCATACAGAGTCTGTTTTAGTCATCGTTCGCACTATTGGTTTCAATTTTTTGTCCTCTATCTGTTAAATAGGAAAATCATCTCATGTTTTATGAGTAATTTCTGGTGCCATTTCCTTGAAGTTACCACGGTTTACGTGCCCTTCACATATAACTATCTAATCCTTCCATCGCTGGTTTCCAAACCATTTCCCGAAAGTCACATCATTTTTGCATGCATTTGGAATATAACTGCCTCTGGACCTATGTTCATCCACTGCAACTTACAATTATTCTTTGGACATATTACCAGAGGTCACCTCGATTTGCGTTCCTTTGTTGTGAACCATCCCGTGCATGTATTGATATGTTCAAGATCCACCTAATCCATCCATGCTGCACAGTTGGTCACCTTTGACCATATTTCAGTGTCCCTCCATGGGGCACCACCAGAGCCTCCGGATAAGCAAAAACCATAACGGAGTTTCTGTTAAGCTCTTTTCTAACTCCTAAAATAATGAAAATATTGTCGAGCGCCCTTGCTTCCTTTCATGCTCGTTAAAGTATAAGAAAGGGTGTTTACATCGTCTCATTTACCTCCTTTCATGGACTATGTAGACTACCATATGAAAAGGACCACCTTGTCACATTCAAGACAACAATGTTTCCCTTTGCATCCTTTTATGCTTTCTCAGGTTTTGGGACTGAACATTACGAAAAATCTCATCATGGGTTGTCTTTAAGCTCTTTTCCATCCTTCTCATAAAGAAAATATCATCAAACAAACTTGGTTTCATTCACTCTCATAAAAGTATTTGAATGACCTTCCAGTTAGTACAGGTTTAACCTTTCCTAGCCTGATTGGACTACCAACAATAAAGAAGTCCCCCATCCCCTAAAGGATGAGCGAGATCTCCTATGTACACTTTTATCCTTTTTCAGGCATAGGAGACTATCAACGAAAAAGAGACCCCACTGGAGTCTTCTTCATGCTTTCAGACTCTCTAAAATTGAAAGCACCATTGGTAATTTACTTTCTTGGGATCACTAAAAATCCACGAGATCATACCATAATGGTGTATTTAGACACCAACCCACAGGTTACAGTTCAACAACATTCCCCCTTTTGGGTCTCCTTTGTTCAGAGTATTCTACAACGAGTCTTCCTTGGATCCCATGAATACCAAAAGTATCTATCACCCCAAGAATTTCCCATCTACAGTTACATCCCCGGTATAAAATCTATGATTCTTCTAGGCTTGAGTCAGTTTCATTTGTTTCCAGGTCAACTCTTCCATCATACTCTGAACAAAGGAAGTTCCAGTTCGCTATGATTCCCTGCCCTTGTTCTCGATTCAGTGCATCAGTCCCAAGATTGTCTCACACCTTTGTTTATCTCCCTTGTGCTTCTGACCAAGGAAACGCCATTTCCTTGGTCAGTTGCAGGTCCCCCTATGTCGATGACAACACATCTATTCTAGAGGATAGATTCCCCCAGCATGATTTCCTCAATGATCTCAGAGTTGGTTGAGATGTTGATTTTAATGGTTGGTGAAATGTTCACCATGTTCCCTTCTTCGAAGGCATCAGGTGCTGGGATTGGGTTCTTGAACGAGTCAACCTTCCCATGGATGAAATCTTTGGTCTCCACGGAAAACTGGTTGGACTGCGACACAAGCTCTTCTAGGAGGAAGAACGAGCGATTGTGCATGTCATCCCATCGGTATTTCAAGGTGGTCAGAGCTTCAAGTATCTCCTCATCATTATTGAAGCAACAAAGTGACAGATCTGATGGACTGTTGGTGGAGATGAGTAGGTTGGTGTAACTGGACATCATGTAGATGGACATGGTGTTTGAAGAAGGTGGTGGTGGGTGAAATTCTTCAATCAAGATGATCCAAGACTTAAGGGAATGGTGACGGAGGTCAGCAAGAGCCATTTGAAATTTGGGTAGGTCTTGGAAATGGTGGGAATAATGTCCATACAAGCCACATAGGGTGCAAGCATGGTTTTTCCTCAATGCCTTGTTCTTGACTAGTGGCACGGTTGGGAGTTCAACCATGGGAATGTTTTCATTTGTATCCATAGCATCTAGATGCACACGGATCACCGGGATTTAAGGGAAATTCTGAGTTGGATGGCCTTGTTGTTCACAGACAGCACAAGGTGGGACTTGTCTTGGTTCTGTAGTGGCTTTGGTGTTCTTTCCCTTAGCTCTTTTGGGTTGGGGTGGTGCAGGTGCAGATGCGTTGGTTGGCTTATGCTAATTGGGTGGGGGGTGAGGCTCAACCACAATAGGTTGCACCGAAGTTAACACAACTTGGGGAATTGATGGTTGAGCTGGTGGATCAAGATACCACACTGGGATCCCCAATGTAAAGTTGGGTAGGCTTAAGGTGGCCATGACCAACTTGCTCATGACACCAGGTGGGGGAAAGAGGAAGGGAATTGTATGGACCGAAGATGAGCCCACATAACTCCCAGCTGGTTACATGTGGGGGTGAGGTTGTGGTTACAGTTGTGCATAATGCTGTTGCTGTGGGTGATGTTGTGACTGTTGTTGGTGTTGCGGATACGGACGATGTTGTGGTTGTGGTTGGGGCTGTGGCTATGGTTGTTGTTTGGGTGCAACGGTGCTTGATGAGACCATACACAAGTCCACAGTTTTCTTTTGTGTCGGTGGTGGTGACACCAATGAGAAAGGAGCTGTCATGGTGGGATCGGTAAACAACCTAGGGCCCACATTCAACGGTGGGGAGGCTGGTGTGTTTTCAACCACAGTGTTTGTTATAGGGATGACGTTAGCATGTGCGGTTACCCTTTGCCGCTCAATGTTGGTGATGGTAGGGATAACATTGGCAGGTGTTGTTAACCCTTGCAGATCATGGTAGGTGAGCTGGTCAACCGTCACAATCTTCCCTTCATGGGGGAACATCATGAGACAGAAGACAGTTGACATGATGGATCACATGGCGTACATGCAACTCCTCCCAAGGAGGAGGTTGTAGTCCAGTTGAGCATTGATGACTTCAATGTCAATCAGGACTGTCTTCCCGGCTAACGTGATCGAGATATGGGGGAGGATTCCTTAGGCTTTAGTGGGGTGTCCATCATAAGCCCGCAAAGTCATGGAGGATGGTTGCAAAATTGGTGATCCAAGATTCTGCCAAACCAAGGTAGACATGACGCACATGGATGCCCCCTCATCCACTATGCATCGGTGCACAACCAAGTTCTGTATGGACATCGGGATTTGGAAGGTGATAGTGGAGGGCATGCACGGCTCTCTATTCTCTATGTCAAATGTGATTAACTTGGATTTGGAGGGTTCTACTACCCCTAAAGCAGCTAGTAAGGATTTTCACTATGTTGGGCATGTTTTAAGTACCTCAAAAGCAGACATGGCAGTTGGCGTTTGGGCCAAATCATCCACAATGCTATAGTTGATTGTAGCTCTAGCTATGGCATTATTGGTGATTCTGTGTATGGGGGGGCGTGGGAATTAGGGTAACTGGAGAGGTGGGTTGGTTGTCTTAGACATGGATGCTACTGACGAGTCGACAGGTTCGGTGGTGGTACTGTACTAATTTTGTCTAGTATGTAAGTTGACCTCTTTAGTGGTCATGGTCATTAAGTGGTGAACACCTGTTTTGGACATGGGAGGTACCCCCAAAGAATTGGGATTGGCTTGGGGAGGGGGAGCGGTTTCCACCAATCCTTGGACTGGTAGTGGGTTTTGAAGCACCATGGGAGGAGGTCCTTGTGGTGTTTGGTTGGGTTGGGCTTGAGTGGGGGAATTGGAAGCCTGTTGGGCCTCATTTTGAATGGCCTGCTTAGCACGAGCCATGAGGGGACACTCAAATGTGTAATGCCCATAAACATCATAGAGTGTACAAGGTTGGTTTGTTCACAATGGTGCATTGCGTCTTGGTGGATTCT
Source organism: Pseudotsuga menziesii (assembly GCA_001517045.1). Classification (NCBI taxonomy): domain Eukaryota; kingdom Viridiplantae; phylum Streptophyta; class Pinopsida; order Pinales; family Pinaceae; genus Pseudotsuga; species Pseudotsuga menziesii. Next base: position 437,854 of record LPNX010984301.1, on the reverse strand, counting down.
ATCATGGGGGGTTTTGGGCTGGCCGGTTAGCCGCAGCATTATTGGGAGTGTTCGGTTGTTGACCGCCTCCCTATGGTTGGTTATTTCCTTGGTTATGGGGCTTGTTGTTTCTAGCTTGCTCTTGTTGATTATTGGGGGTAGGCTGGTTGGGACGCTTTTGTTGTGTGAGCACTTTTCCCAATAGAGCGGGTGGAGCGGGGGTGGGGAATTGAACTTGTTTCACTGGTGGTGCATAGTATATTTGTGGGGGTGGTGGTGCCACAAATGTGGGAATTTGCCCCACATACTGTTGTGTTGTCCAAGCCATGGTCTAAGCCTGCTATGGTTGCACAGGTTGTGCATAAGAGGTTGTTGCTCCAGGCTGGGACATCATTCTAGCATAGTCCGAGGCTTGGTTTTGGTAAGCAAAATTATCAGTGTTGCTTGGTTGCAGTGTAACGACAAGTGGTGTCGGTCAAGGCTGTAGTTGTTGGGAGACTGACCCTATGAGGCCATCCGCAGCGTGGGATGCCCCCGATGCATTGCGGTAAGAGGTACTTGGACAGGGATCGTATGGAATGATAATGTACAAGTATCCAGACTAGGCGTAAATGAGACCAAATTGTTGGGCCTTCAATATGGCCTCTTCTTCATATTGGGGACATTCATATGCGACATCCTTTGCGATGGGTGGGAGAAAAGTCTTGAGGAACAAATCCAAGAAGATCATGTCGTCAAGTTGGATCTTACACAAGCTACGGTGCTGCCACCACTCATGGATATGATCAGTGGTGTGAGTGGCAGTGCTTTGGCGACAAGATAGCAGGATCTCCACCCGCTCGTCATATCTGACAGGTAGTTGGAAATGCTGTAGGAACATGAAGGCTAGGGAGTTGAATTCGGGTTACTTGGCTTGTGGCAACTCAATGTACCATTTTTCCATGGCACCTGTAAGGGTGCATTGGAACAACCTTAGCCTGATGGAGTCATCTACGATGTTGTTGGATGAGCACCATAGATGGAATGTCATTATATGATTTTGGGGACATTCCCTGACTTTGCCTTATAACTTTGGGATGTCTGATGGTAGCTTAGTTGGCATGGGTGGCCAGAAAGCTTGGTGACGGATGGGATCATTCGTTAATATAGCCAAGTTAGGCAAGTTTAGATGAGCCATGAAGGGCAGATTTGACCCCAAATTACTGTGGGATGGGGCCACAATGGGGGTGGGGTTTGCAGGTGCATAATGAATCTGCATGGCTGGGGGTGCTTTCGATGGCACCATGGGGGATGGGCCAATTCCCCCAAGTATCCTGGGTGGGATGGTATGGGTAGTGGGGGCATTTCCCCCTTGTATGGTGGTAGGGGAAATGTGGGTTGTCGGTGTATTGCCCCCCTATGTGGCAGGGGGGACAATGTATGTGGAGGAGCCACTGCCCCCATGTGTTATCACTTGGAAAGCTTGGTTAGTCACTATTGGTGGTGGAAATTGGCTAATGATACTCTACATGACTCTTCTTGGACCACTTGCTAAGTTGTGGGTGAGCGGTTGTGATGTGGACATGGGTCCACTTGCTAAGGTTAGGCCGGAAAATGGATCCGAGTTTGCACTAGCCATGGGGATTGATGGTGCGGTGTGGAGCTCTGGTTTAGAATAATATGGGTCTGAATCAGAATCAGAGGCTATGTGGCCCTCTGACGGTGTGGGATATTTCTGAGAGCGACTTCTATGGTGCCGATCAAGTGTTCCAAATGGTGGTGGTTCGCCTCTTAGGCATGAGGAAGATCGTGGAGGATCAATTGTGTTCTCTTTTGTGTATGAAACTGGTGGGGATGAGATTTGGACCCAATTTTCAATGGCTTCCTATTGGCTAAAGGTGGTCTCTCATCCACCAAGACTACTAGAAGATAGCACTTGGCTTATTCCTCATGGGTGCTTCTACTCAATCGGAAGGGGTCGTTACTCGTTTCGCTTGGAAATTCCTCTCAGCGGCCAACTACTTTGGGGTTCTTGTGGTACTCCTCACAATGAGTTTTTGGGCAAAGCCCAAATACTTCTCATAGTTGAAGTAGTCAGGGACTTATGTCCTCAAAGATTGCAGAATTGATTGAACTTAGTGTAAATTTGGTAAATTTTAAGGCTTACTCAGCGTCATGAACTGAGTTGGGTTAATTATTTGGTATGGTGTGTTGGTTTGCTTATTTGTTCTGGTATTTGGTTTGCAATATGGTTTATGAATTCATGGTAGAGTTAGTATCATAGTTTTGTATGCAAACATAAATAGAAATTTGTAAGCAAGTATAGTGATTAACCTTGGATTGTTGGCCTAACTAAATGTCTACCTCTCAGTGGTATTCTTCTTCAACCAAGAGAAGGTGCTAGGCTCTCAACACAATGGGACTAATCCCATCCATAGATCCTCAGGTCACCTCCCAAGTTCTAGGTTGGTCAACAGGGAGGACGCTTAGCACCAGGAGAAGCCCTCCTTCTCGACCCCCTCTACCTTCCAAGTCACCTAGTTTTAGTGGTTTGGGAAAAATACCATGGAGTGCCTAGATCTATATGAGCTTACCCTTCGTCATATCCCGGAAAACCCTGAAGGGTGATGACTGGGTAAAGGAGGAAGGGGGAAGCAAGATGGTTATTTTTAAGTTACTTTTAGTTAGACTAGTTCATTTTATTAAGCCTTAATGATTGGTTTAGCATATACACATTGTTCATGGATTGATTTGCAGAAAAATAAAAACTGGAATTAAAAAAGACCTACAATGGTGGACAGAGGTAGATGGGCCGTAATAATAGTCCTCTATAACTGAAAATTATTGTTAATTAAACTTAAATACAACTTTTGTGTGACAGGCTACACATTTTTTACCAAATCCAGCGAGGGGGCCGTGAGACTTTTCCAGAAATGAGCAAGGGGGTCGCACAGAATGTGAAAACAGCCACAACCTGAGTGCCTGGGCTGAAGTCGTGCCTATCTGAGGATTAAGTGCACCCTGGGCACACCTGTTGGCCAATTAAGAGCACCCCAGTCTCACCTTTTCCTTTGATAAGAGCGACCTGCTCCAAAAATGGGTTTTTCGATGATGCAGGGTCTTATCTGGCTGACAGTAACCGGTACTGGGGTCATTCTAGCTCGGCTCAGCCTAGAAGAGGCTTTGGCATTGACTAAAATAGGAAATAAAGCAGATTTAAACATATATAACCTAAGATTTCTGAAAACTAGGGTAAAATTGAAAAAACTTGAAAACTTGAAATTTTTGGCCCAGGGATCCTGTAAGATCGACCTAGTGGAGTCGCCAAAGCTGTAGTGAGATTTTATCCTCACTATAGGAGTAGGAATGGATCCCTTGTGCCTATAGGGCACAAGGGTAGGTTCCTACTCTTTGAAAATAGGAAAAAATGAAATGGAAATAGCATAAACAGAACAACAAATTAAACTAAGCTAGAATAAGAAAATGGCTACAATTGTAAACTAGATCTAAGAGCTAATAATAGAAAAGAAGAAGCTTTGTGAACCCCTCTACAGAAAACAGGTTATGGTTCTGCCTCCTTGAAACCTACAAGCAACCTAAGCTACTACAATGGCAAACCTGCAAATAATTTCAACAATAGAACCTGTAACTAAAAATAACAGTTAGAAATAAAAAACAATTAAATAAACATGAAAATAAATGTTATACCTCACTTGGGTGGAAATGGGCCACCATGCCCTATCTCATGGGAGCACCACTCTCTTGGTTGGGAAGCAATGGCTTGATGAGATGGAGATGAAGGAGAGGAAGAGTGGGTGGTTTGAGAGGCGAAGGTCTCAAAGCATCCATGGGAAGCATAACAATAGGCAAGTGAGGAGTGTTTTGAGAGTGACGCCCCACCCTCCTTTTATAGTTTTTCCAAGGGATTTTAGGGTTTTAAGCCATTGGTCAAGGCTTTAGCCACTTTTTTGGGCCTTTAGCCCCTTTTGCCCTAAATTTAGCCCTTTTTAGGGTTTTAGCCCCTTTTTGAGGGCTTTAGCTCCTAGGGGGCTATTTTGGGCTCATTTTTGGGGTTTTTAGCCTTTTTCTTCATCCTTGGGCTCTTTTGGAGGTGTGGGGGTCAAATGGAGGGTCTTATGGGGTGAAATCAGTGTTGTGAGATGGTGTCCTTGAGTGGTGTAGGCTATTGAGAGCTATGTGGGGGATTTTTAGGTTAACAGCCCCAGCGTAATGTTTCTGTATAGATTAATAATTTATGTGGCATATTGTACCACAGAGACTCTGACTCTCTATTAGTGAGTCCTTATAGTTATGTACCTCTCCAGATCTAGCAAACCATCAGTTATGAAGATATAGTGTTCCATGAGAATTCCATGGGTTTGATGTATCAGTTCTTCAGATCATTATTGTATCTAGCCACTTATTGAGGCAACCATTATGTAACAACAATTGTACATGATCGGCTCTTTCATTTTGGACCCTAGATCACATTATTAGTTTTGACATTTTTACGAGCATGGGTATGCTCACCTAGTCCATATACATGTCACACATTATTTGTATCTTACCCATTGATGGGAACCAACATTAATATAAAACCAAAATCCATCATGTCCCAAACAAGGAAGCACTGCTTCATCATAGGTCTCTTCACTCTCCAATGATGTCCGTTGTTTATACGATGAGATCATGCCCTCACACATCAGGGAGAAATCTATTAACATGAAAAATTAGTTCAACATGCTCTGTCTATCCTACACCATTTGCAAACATCCATATCTTAACTAATTTGACCCCCACACCCATGTTTAGCCTATGTTTTTCTCCCAAAGGCTCAAAAATAATAAAAAAGGGGCTTACAAAACCCCAAAAGAGCCAAAATAGCTCACCAAGGATCCAAAAGGATCACAAAGAGGCTAAAAGGCCCAAAAAGGGGCTAAAATCCCTAAAAGGGCTTAAATTCCCCAAAAGGAGCTACAAAATAAGGAAAAAGGGCTTAAAACCCTAGGTAGGGCCCAAAACCCTGACCAAGGGCTAAAAGTCCTAAGTGGAGAAAAAATATATAAAAGGAGGGGTGGGGGTCACCATCAAAGACATTCCATTTTACCTTGTCATCGTAATGCCCGCATGAGTACCTTGAGATCTCTTTCACTCTCAAGCTATTCATCCCTCATATCTCCCTTCCTCCATTTGATCATTCCCACTCCCTTGTTGTGTTGAGCCATAGCTCCACCCATTCCCAACCTGTGGAGAGGCAACTTCAAAGTTAGGGATTGGTGGCCCTCCTTCAAACTACATAGATATGTATTTTTTTTGTGCTATATTTATTTCCTTTTGCAACCTATACATTCTCATGCTTATCTTAGCTCTAATGGTATGTGTTGTCGCCTTTCACACACCTCGGTTACATGGTAGAAATATTCAAGCCACTTGGTGTGTCCTTGGGCGAAAGTCTCGAGTCAAGGCTGTCACCTTGGTTCTTGACTCCTCCGTTCAGGCTAATTCCTAATGAAGCCAAGGGGGGTAGACCCTATTAAATTACTAAGGCTAATTACTTAGTGTGATGGTGTTATATTGATTAAGTTGTTTAGGAGTTTTTTGAAATTAACCAGTGGAAACAAAAGATAACAAGATGCAAGATTTAAAGTAGATAAGCACAATAATGACACTCAATATATATATAATCGAAATAATTGATCAAATAAATCACCAGTGCCTTAAATGGAGTCAACAGAGAAAATGATGTTCTTGCATGTGCTTGAAAGAATGTTTTACAAATGTCTCTTGGTAGATTTTAAATTAATGTGGAATGTGAATGAATTAAATTAGGTGAAAAAGGGGATTCCAGATATACCTGAGGGGTACTTAGAGTATGTCCAAAAGTGATCTTTCACAGCTACCCACAAGGTGTTTGTGGGCTGGAATGGAGTCTCAAAGACTGTGTTTGTAACGTGCTCGTCACGGTGTGACAAATATCGGTGCCTTGAGGTCACATTCTAGTTGTTCCCACTCCTTTGGGTATTTTTCCACTATTTACAGTTTGTTCAAGGAGTTGGATTTTCTCCTGATTATTTGTCAATTTGGGAGGTGAAGACTAATTAATCTAGTCACTCAAGTGCTTTTGATGTAGCATGACTGATCGGACGAACCACAGACAAGTACAGAGCATACACATTGGAGTCTTTGTTATTTTTAGTAAATTTTAAAAGAGGTGTTCTTATTAAAAAGAAAACCCTCTAGGAATATCTTTCATTCCAAGTGGACCTCAATTGAAGAATCAAGGAGGGGTTGATTTTATTATGATTATTAAAATAATTAATGATAGCAGATGAAGCATAAATAAATAATCAAACCTCAATTTTCTAATTAGACTACCACTACCGTTTCTTCACCTTTTGGCTCAAAAGGATGCTTGTGGGGTAAGTATTAAAATTACTTTGAAACCACCAGATATGGAATATGACAAATATTATAAGTCAAAGTACACTACCCCTGCAGATTAGAACTACAATAGATTGAAAAAAGATGAAAAAATGTAAAAAATGACACAAACCTCAATTTTCCCTAAAACTAGATCTAGAATGCTTGTAAAATTTCTTTAGGAATGAGATCTATTTTATCATATTTAAGGCAACAAGATCTATCTAAAATTAGTTTTGACATTGATAGATCTAAGCAATTTTAAAGATGCAAAACAAGTAACCGGACTGATTTTAAAAAAAATTGGAGGAAGAGGAAAAGAAGAGTGCTTGTTGCTGGAATGGATCTACAAAAAACACTAGTTAGTGGAATGTCGAGGGACAATGCCTACACAAAATAGTCATATTCCCAGTGGAGTCCACAGTTTGTCCAACCCTTGCTACCTGAAAACTAATAAACAATCCTGCACAAAAACCTTATGAGATCTGGATATAGACATATGAAAAAAGAGACGGATTACATGCAAATAAACTTATTTAAACATGTATAATCTGAATTTTCAAACATATATGTTATGATATATTGAAAAATAAGTAATCTTACTTACCCAACAATACTCCTATTGATTCTATTGAATCATTCAAGCTAGATAACATTCAGATGCATAAATTGAGAGAAAGACACCGGTAACAACAAAAGCTGCAAGACAATGTTAATTCCACACACATAAGAACATTACACCATTTTGGCCTCCAAAGCTTCACTTTATTCCAATAACAAAAGATATTACATAGTATTACAACAGTAATAGATCCTCAATCCAACTCTCACTAACTCATAAAGGAGGCAGTCATGCTTTATTTATACAAAAAATTGAAACCCCAGCCCAGAGGGGGCATAAATCCCAAGGATATAGACAACTGCAGTTGAAGGAGAGTCCATCAATTCCTTATATGAAGCTGAAATAAGCTTCCACTGAGTCTAACTAACAATAAAAGGGTTGATTGAGCTGACACATCAACCTGTTGACTGAATCATCAACCACAGAGCTTCCAGAAGAGCCCACATGTGTGGAGGAGAGAGAGAGGGTGCAATTCCCCATAAAGGAGGTTGAACTTCAACTCTGGATCTTCCCTGATTAGCTCCTTCAGTAAAGGAATTGCAATATATGGTTAATATGGTGCCGATGAGACTAATTTCAATCAAATTGGTTGAGAATCCATTGATCTAGGATTTTGTATTTTCTCCATTATTCATCAATTTATCAACTAAAATAATGAATAATTGATTTTTTGGGGATTTTTGACCTGAGTGATGGAAAATCACTCAAAACTTGGAAAAAGTGGGTCTATGGGTTTACATGGTTCTCTTAGCTTGAAAATGAGCACCCCCATGACTGAAATTGATTATTTGGCCCACTTTTATGACAAAACCAAATTTTCCAATTAGACTATTAAAAAATAGCATAAGTTTTGTGGAAAAAATTAAAATTTAAAAAAAATTAAAAATTAAAAAAATTAAAAACCTAGGGGAACTTAGACATGTTCATATGACTCGACTATGATTCCTATCATGTTTATACATTGAAACATAGACTCTAATAACCTCAATAGGCCTAAATGCCAAGCCAACCACCCCAACTTTGGAGGTATTGAGTGAAAAACTTATAAATTATCAGTCGTTTATTCAACAACCAATAATAACCAAGGGAAAAAACACCCTAGGCTGATCGGATTGACAAATAAAGTCTAAGAGACTGATTCTTTTATAGACACTATCATGCTCAAACATTTTATTACAACTCCCCTATGGGGTATGAACATGTGATATAGTACAACAATCACTTCTCAGAAGCAATTCTGAAGGTTTTCTAAAGTCCGAACAAATCATATTTGTCCGATTCACCAGGCTCACTTGATTAAAGCCACTAAGTAGAACTTAGGTGGTAACATTTTGTTGAAGGGTTACTTCTATTCATTTCTAACAGTTTGTTGCAGGGTTCTTCTTTTGCTTTATTCATAGAGGCTCTACCCTTTCATCCTATAGACGAAAGGGAAGGTGCTTCTACACATAGCTACGGATTTTTCCCTACTACATTGATAATGTTATGTATCTAAATATTTGTGAGCCATTATTTTAAATATTAAATGTACAATTAGTTAAACTAATGTAGGGTCACACCATTTCACCAAAGCGGTGTGTTTTGACCTATAAAAGGTCTTCTCCATTATTGTAGAAAACCATCATATTATTCGATTATCATTTCATTGTGGGTTTAAAATTCAAATCATGTGGGTTTAGAATTTTTTTCTACTCAAAGTGGTATCAGAGCGATCGACTCCTCAGCACCTTTCGTAACTCAATTCTTCTCCACTGCTCCATGTTCTCTTTCCCACCGCACCACTTCCCCCTCATCTCCTCCATGTTCTCCACCATTCTGCTCCATTAATCCATGCTCGCCCTCCATTTCCGCACTCCCCATCCTTCTTCCGCTACCCTTGCACCTTCCCTTCGCCATCTAGCTTCTTTGCGTGTCCACCCTCCCATGTGTTGCTCCACTGCCACACTCCCTCATCCTTCTTCCCCATCCTTCTTTCACTGCCCTTCATCATTTCCCTCCACCACAACCCACCTCCACATCCTCAACTCCTCTATGCATTCCCTACCATCACCACCCTCTTCGCATCATCCCCACTTCGTTGCAAACGCCACCCCACCTCCCTCATGCTCATCCCTACGCTTCGCCAGGATTCCCACAACCTCCATAAAACAAAAAAAATATAGTATAATATTTTAATTATAATATTTCAAAATTTATTTTATTATTATTAAAACAAATAATAAAATAAATATTTTTATTACATAATAATTAATATAATAATTAATTATTATTTTTTAAAATCTCACTATTCTTAAAAACAAAGAAAATTCCTCCCTGCACAAAAACAATGTCAGAGATGAATGAAACTAAAGAAAGAATGGGAAAATTAGAGCTTAAATAAGTCCAAGGTTCTATACATCTAAAAGGATTACACTCAAGACTCAACCAATTCGAAGCAGAGCAACACAAAGGCAAAAATGTATTATCAGAGACTGTAAAAAAGGAAGTCAACGAAGCAGTATCTTGGGATATGGAAGGAATAAAAAGGGAAATATTGGTATTTTTTGAATCTGGATTAAGCAAAATCAAGCAGCATTTAGAAGACACAACTACCACATTATTTGGCAAGGTGTCAAAGGAGGACCAACCATCCTTAAGTTCAATCCATCATAAGACAATACCTCCTAGAAAGGACATTCTAGAAGAAGAATTCGAACACGATCACTCTCCAAATGAACAATCACTCTAAACTCCAAAAATAAGTGGATATCAAATGAAACCCAAGTTAGAATTGTCAAAATTCAATGGCGACACAGAATGGAGCATGGCACATATCAACAAAGCAGAAGAATTTTTTTTCTGTACACAATATCACACCCGACGAAGAAATGATAAAATATGCCTTGATGCAACTAGAATATCGGGCTTACAACTAGTGCATGTAGTGGAAGGTTACAACACGGACAACTAAGTGTAAGTGGAACACATTCAAAAATGATTTCTTTAAGAGGTTTGAAGATTTAAAAGAAAACGACTTCTTCACAAAACACACTAGACTGCAGCAGAAAGGTGACATCGATGAATACACTTACGAAAGGGAATCTCTAGTGACACGTGTGCTGGAACTCATAAATAGTCAACAAATACAAACTTATTTGTATGGACTAAGACCCTATATCAGAGATTAACTAGAGCTACTAAATGTATCGACCTTGGACAAGGCAAGACGCAAGGAAAAACTCAATGAGGAAAAGATTAAAAAATCGTGGAATAGGAACCATGACAAAGATCGAAGGTCCATCCAAAATACCAAAACCAACACCAAATACTAGCCACCACATCTAAGAAGGGACACCAAACCCACTTTAGAAGTCCAACAAATGAAATAAGGAAAGTGTAAATATTGCGGAGAGAAGTGGGACCCAAGGCACAGATGTTTGAAAAGAAAGGCCACCAAGAACTTATATCAATGTGAAGCGAAAGCAGAAGACAAGTTAGATAGCGAGGAATTTTACATATAAGAAACAAGTGACATCTAGAATCCTCTGTTGGATTCAGAAGATGAAAAAATGCCCAAGATATCAATTGCAGCCATAACAGGAATACACCAACCACAGGTGTTAAAACTTAAAGGGAATATAAAAAATAACAATGTTGTCATCCTATTAGACATAGGAAGTACTCATAATTTCATTGACATAAGTGTTGCAAAGAGGCTTAACCTTTTCATATCTCCAATACCCAACATGAAGGTAATGGTTGTAGATGGAAAGAAGATCGAAAAAGTGGGAAAATGCCACAAAGTCAACCTGCAAATACAAGACTATAACCTTGAGTCAAAATTTTACGCAGTACCCTTATGAGGAGTTGATGTAGTATTAGGAATTCAGTGGCTGCAAACCCTGGGTACCTACTCAGCAAATGACCAAGAACACATTATACAATTTAAGTGGCAAGGGGAAAAATACAAATTATATGGATTCCAACCCCCTCGCACACAAATTGTGTCATCCCACAAAATGGAGAAGCTAATTCAAAAGGGAGCACTAGCATATGTTGTACAATGCCAAGAGATGGAACTATAGTTTTGGTTAAATGAAGCCAACCATAGATCCAAGGACTAATCCAAAAGTACAAAACATTATTTGAAGATCTCCCCATGGAGTTACCACTAGAAAGGAATATCAATCATGTCATGGAAATCAAGTATGTATCAAGCCATGTCAATGTTAAACCCTATAGGTAACCACGCCATCATAAGATAGAGATTGAAAGATTAATCCACAATTTACTGAAGTGTGGAATAATTACAGAAAGTGAAAGTACTTATTTTGCACTAGTAGTACTGGTACAGAATATGGATGGATCATTTAGGCTATGCATCGATTACAGAGGAATAAACAAGATAACTATTAAAGACAAATTCCTCATTCCATTTATCGATGAAATGTTGGATGAGCTGCATGGCACAAGGTACTTTTCAAAATTAGACTTAGGGTTAGGATATTATGAAATCAGAGTAAGGCTAGAAGATGTGGTGAATACATCTTTCCGAACCCATGAAGGACATTACGAGTTTAAGTTAATGCCTTTTGGGCTAACTAACGCTCCAACGAAATTACAAGCAACCATGAATAACTTATTTCAGCCATTCTTGAGGAAGTTTGTACTAGTTTTTTTTTATCACATCCTTATATACAGTACTACATGGAAGGACCATCTCACACACCTAGAACAAGTTCTCTCTATTTTAAAATAAAATCAGTTCTACACCAAGATTTCCAAATGCACGTTCGGTAAGGAAGAAGTGAGTTATCTTGGTCACGTAATATCTAAAGAAGGAGTCAAAGTAGATCCTGAAAAAAATAAAATCAATCACAGACTGGCCCAAACCTACTAACATCTCCAAGTTAAGGGGATTCATTGAGATAACTGGATACTACATAAGATTAATTAGGATTTATGTGCACATAACTGCACCCTTATCCAACCTTCTAAAAAAGAATGCATTCCAGTGGAGTGAAGAAGCGGAAAAATATTTTTAAGCCTTGAAAGGAATTATGTCCTCCACACCTGTACTAGTTACCCCATAAATCTCCAAACCATTTGTGATAGAATGTGACGCTTTAGGTTATGGTTTGGGAGTAGTACTAATGCAAGATGAACACCCAATAGATTTTGATAGCAGGAAACTAAACAAGCAAGAACAATTGAAGTCTACATATGATAAGGAAATGCTGGAAATTATGCAGGAATTGGCAAAGTGGCAACAATACCTCCTTGGGAGAAAATTCATGATCCGCGCAGACCACAATAGTCTTCCATACCTACTTCAACAAAAAACATTGTCCACAGAACAACAAAAGTGGATAGAAAAAATCGTTGCTTTTGACAAGGAATTAATACACAGAAAGGGAAAGGGAAATGTAGTCGTAGATGCACTCTCCGAAAAATATAAATATATTACCTCTTACTCCATATATGCAGCAATTCTAGAATGGCTAGATGAAATACGAAACGAATACACCAAGGACTCAGAAACAAGCATTATAATTAACAATTCCAACCATGACCCCAAGTTTGAATGGAAAAATGATATCCTTTGGTATAAAGGGAGGATTTATTTAAACTCAAAATCTAAGTTCAAGGTTAAAGTAATGAAGGAATCCCATGATTCACCAGTCGTGAGACACGTAGGATTCTTTGAATCTTATTATAATGCAAGAAGATCATTTTTGTTGAAGGGAATGCAAAAATATATCGAGCAATATGTGGCAGAATGCAACAAATGCCAGAGGAACAAAAGATATATATTTTTTAACCCCAAGGTTACTCCACCCCCTACACATTCAAAAACATAAATGGGAAGAGATATCAATGCACTTCATTGATGGGTTACCTCCATCGGAAGGAAAATAAAAAATCCTTGTAGTGTTCGATCGATTAACCAAATTTGCACAATTCATGGAAATACAAAAAATAGACACGGAAAAACAAATTGCATTTGTATTTTGCAAAAATATCTACAAATTACATGGCTTCCCAAAAGTCATCGTCAGTGACAGAGATGAAAAATTTAATGGAAAATTTTGGAGGGAATGTTTTACCTAAATCTTGTCACCATCATGTGATGAGAACTCTTAACTTCCATGTTTTCCCTTAATCCCAACAATTAGAGTGGAAACTTGCTCTGTTTGTCAATTATACTTGAAAAAACCTAGCACCGCGCTTACTTTGTGGCTGATGAGTGGTACCTTGCTTAGCACCACCTCAAGGTGTTCACAGCAAAGCAAATATCTGGTCTCATGTTCGTTAGGTACATCAACGAACCAATCATCTGACGATACATCATATCATCAACCACTCCTAACGAAGCATCACTAAATAGCTTTAGGTTCAATGCCATAGGTGAGGTCATGGCCTTGCAGTCCATCATCTTGAACCTCTTTAGGATATCTACTACATACTTCCCTTGTTTGAGGGAGATTCCACCTGCATTTTGCCACACCTCCATGCCTAGAAAATAGTGTATCGACACATAACAGAGCATCACTGGTCTTCCACCTTCAACCTTGAAGCGAAGGTTGGAATCTACTTTACTCTCAGTAAAGTCTAGAGTCATCAATAATCTATCCATCCTATCATACCATGTCAAACCTTAGGATATTCTACAGTCACTCCCTCTGAAGCGGAGCATCATACTCCCTCTGTCTTCCATACTCTATGCATCGGAGTGACAAGTATCTTCCTATGCTACTAATATTCTATGTGTCCATCTAGGATCACTTGTTACCAAGATCCTATATATTTAACTTTTTCAAAAGTTATTCTCACACCCATATGTGAGCTTCTCATCCTTTATCAACCTTGTAGCAAAGGTTTAGATATTCATCAAGCTCCTCATGTATGTGTTATCCCATGGGTGTCTTCTGAACAAAAGGACTTCTTTCATTTGCACACATGATTATGCCTATCATGTGTCTCAACTCCCACTGGATACAAATGTCTCTTCATAGTCTATGCCTTCTTTTTGTGAGAAGCCTCGTGCTACGAATCTTGCCTTGTATACCACGATGTCTCCATCTACTTCATGATGGAACTACAAACTTCCCTTTATGTATCGATACTACATCCTAGACATGATTATTTTTGAACTAGTCTTCCCTTTCTTCTTGGTTACTTCTTCATAGCTAGAAGGTTCTGCATCAATGATGTCACTGCATTCATCATATTATTCTTCCTCTTGAACTGTCGTTACTTGTTCTTCAGAACAAGTCTCATCCTTCTTTGCTTGTAGGTTATTTTACGTGATCTTTCCTAGAATTCAAATGCATTAGTTATATGGTTAGAAATTTTTTATAAGGCATATTCATAATGGAAAATTCTTATGCATAAATATATGATCATGCAATTATTTTAGCCAATACAACATTTATCCATATCTCATGGAAACTTTTCTAGATTCCTTCCATCTCTACCAGGACAACATTGAGATTGTGCACTAATCCAATATGTCAGCAACGAGGTTTCATTCTAGATAATTAGCAATGGAGAGTTGTATAGCACCATGAGCTACTTACCCATTACATGCATATTAGTAGTATACTATCATTGATGCAAACATTCTATCATGCATAATACATCAACTAAATATAAAAAGATGCATAATAAAAAAATATTATGAAATGACAATTGAATAGTTATCTTTATTTGTTTCATGGGCAAACTCCTTCTTGAGCCTTCAGCTTCATCATCTTTTTCATTCATAATAGTATCGTTTCTTATCTAGATGATAAGATGGATAAGGGGTTCTTCAATATTTTAGTTCTTCATATTCCTCATCGCTTGAGGGATCTTATGTGGATGGTGAGAGCTTGATCTTTAGTTGCTCCCATGTTCTCTTCTCTTATTATGAGTCGATCTTCTTCTTCTTCTTAAAGTAATCACTTCCTTCTGGCACACATTCCTTGAATGAATGAATCCCATGATGCTGGGAGGTCATTCAAGGTGGCTATCTTCACTTCTACATTCTCCACTTCTTCTTCTACTGCTACAATTTGTTCTTTGATTTGAGAGACCCTCATAAAGTATGATTGTATGATCTCTGCATTCTGGATCTTCATAATCTTCAACTGTTTTCTTAAGGTCATCTTCTAATTTATATTCTTCCCTTCAAATAGCTTGGTCAAGGAATCAAACATATATTTTGGTGTCTTTGGGGAAGACACTTGTGGTACAAGTTGATCTGTGATTGAATTAACAATGATCCTCCTTTCCTTGATAAAGTTCTTCTTGTCTAAGGCTTTTAGCCTCACCTCCCTTTGGAATTGGAACCTCTCTACTTATGTAGGTGTCCAATTCATTTTCTTCAGAGAGATCATATACCTCCATGCTTGGAAGTTGTCAACTTCAAAAATCTTATCATCAAGCTGATGTGATAGATCACTTTGAAATGAGAACCTCAAATGAAAATAGAAAAAGGTTAGATCTTACCGATTTGAGGTGTCTGTCCTGGTTCCGGAGCTGGATGATCTAGGGTTTGTCAGAGAAACCCTAATTTTAAAAACTTGGAATCTTTCAGATCTGATTGGATAAAAATATAGATCGCTTCAAGGAAATCTATACAATGTACTCCTTTTCTAAAAACAGTGGAGGGAAGCTCCCAGAATAGGAATCGCTCATTTACCAATTTCTTCTGCAGAAATTCCCGCTACTGTTTTTGTGATATCTCTGAAATTACTACTCGTATATGTCTAAAACTTTGTACTAAGGTATCCTCACCTATACCTGTTTCCCCACCATAGGTTTTATAAGAATTGGTTTCACCAATTGGGACTTATGATCATTTTCCCAAGGTGACCTGTTACAGGACTGTTCAAAACAGTGAAGTTGTAAGGACTTCCACATCTCACTGTTTCATATTATAGGTCTAAAACTTGTAAAAAAGAAAGTATGATCCATCCCCTTTCTATAGCATATTCCTAAATTTCATTTCGACCTTCGTGGCCCAAGATATAGCAATTCACCCTAGGTGTCCTTTTTAGGGATGAATCCTGGAAGAGGCTGGAACCCTAATTTGGAGGGATCATATCTCCCAAAATATAGCGAATCTGAGGCTGTATTTTGGACACAGTGAAATCAGGATTCTATATTCATCTTGTGAAATTTTTAGCTCACGATCCTTCTTCAATACCGATATATAGCGAATCTACCAAAACGTATCATTTTTAGTATTTTAGGGTTTTTCCAACTCGGGGTCAAACTAGGGTTTGACTTTCCCGAAGTTTCACCCAACCAAAAATATTGACCCAAGTCTCTAAAATTTGATTTCGATGAGGAGAGAAATCCTATGATGGAATCACTCAAAAAATTACTCTTCTGTAAGAAGCCCTAATTTCCCGCACAAAAAACTAAAAATGCTCGGAATCGAATTCTACTTCGACAGAAAGATGCGCCCTTCAATGGAGATTCATCCTAGCATAATTTTTCTAATGGATTATGGAGAGAGACCCAAAAATTAATATTCCCTAGATTTTATAGTTGCACAATGTCTTCTTCTCAGGTTATCTCTGATACCATGTTAGATTTTTATTATTCAAGCTAGCATTATGATCTTAGGATCTTTAACTAAGAGAATAACATGCACAACAATAAACACAAGAGACAAGATACACAAAGAATTTTCCTTGGGGAAACCATAAAGGAGAAAACCTCACAACTTCCCTAGAGATAGAATCAACACCAAAAGAAAAACCCGAAAACATAAAGATGATATCCCGACAGCAGTAGTCTCTCTCTTATCCCAACAAATTCTCTCTCACTCATGTGCCCCAATGAGTGAGTGTGTGTCTGATAAATAGAGAGGCACACTCTCTATTTATATTCTTTCATTCACTTGAATCCCACTCCAACATGTCGGCCTCACTTAAAAATTACTTACTAGATCTGACATCTTTAGGAGTGTCTAATAACCCTAGTGCCCCATAACTTCCAACAAGGAGGGTTATCCTTAACACAATGGTGGGGAATATTTCCTCGACTTACAATAACTCACCTAGGGTCAAGTTTACTAGGATATTCTAATAGCCGTAAGGCCCTACAACTGCGGGGACTTTAACCCTTGACCAATAGGAGGGTTACCCACAATGAATTAACATGACTTGTTTACATTATAAAACCTCTCGATAGGAACATCGGGGCATGACATGACTCAAATACATTACAGACACATCTCGGAATAAACATTAGGGTACAATACATAAGATATACGGATGAATACATTCTGAAGTTACAAATACATTAACACATGTTGCTAGATTCCTTAGTCACTAACGTGGATAAGTAGATGATTTTTTGGTAGCTTTGATGCACTTGTATGTTTGATATGTTTGCAGGTACACAGGTTCACAATCAAAGTAGTATCCCAGGTGTCTACATTATTCAGGGAAGGTCTTCATCCTTTGTCTTTCACTCATTTTTTTTGGATCTGAACCATTCAGATGAGAGGAACAACTTCTGTCCACAGAAGGTGTAATATTCCTAGTAACAAATATGGCGACTCTGCTGGGGAAGAGCACAAATATCAGTTGATTTGATATTCCTCATTCCTTGAACTCTTGTCTGAATCCAGGATCCAACTACAACTCTCTTCAGTCAGATATGCCATCTGACTTAGTGAATTTTGGTTTGAAACTTTTAGATCTGAACTATTTTGACTTTATATGCTCTTTTTTACTGTCAATTCATCAATTTTTTCCTTTATCTAATCAATTTCTAACTTGATTGTTCATTCTCCTCATGTTTTGGATCTATTCAGGGAACTGCACATGTTCTGTTGGCAATAAGCGACATCACCGCTTGAACTCTTTCATCCATAAGCAGTACCACTGCCTGAGTCCCATTAGAAGTGGTGCTCATCTAGAACCTCTCTTTCAATACCCCTCCAGCACGGTGCCATCTAGGCCTTGTTTCAGAACTAGTTTTTCATCATTTTTTGCAAAAAATTGAGTTTATTTGCTTTCATCCCTGCACTGTCAAGCTTGTGTGTTAGAAAATGAATGCTCATGGTTAAAAATTTTGTGGTAAAAGATTGGTTTTATTGAAGAATTCAAAAGCTAGATTTGGCTTGTTGATTATTAATTTACTTCCATGCATGTTGGTTGTGATTGTGAAATGGATTTTTTCAGAATCTTAGGTTTTAGTTAGTTCTCTTTTCATTTATTTTATAAAGACTGAAATAAAAACCATTTTATTAGCATCTTGATTTCATTTTTCTTTTTTTTTCATAGAGGACTTCTTTTTGCTTTTGAAAAATATTTTATTATTATTATTTAGACTAGGTCATTATCATTATTGAGCATAAGGCATTGGATCTATGATTAGCCTCACAAGCTTTCAGGTTCTCTGTGTTCTTTTGTCTCTCTTGCATTAGTACTATCTCACCAAAAGAAAAAATAATGTACTTTTAAGTTAGATCTATCTATGTTTTAAGAAAAATCGAAAAATAGAGTGCATATGCATGTAAAGTGCTTGTTGTTTTTCTTTTAGGAAAAGAGACTCTTACCCTTTTGATTGCTTTCAAAAAAGAAAAATGAGTTTGGAAAGTGTTGATTTTGGTTTGTTCAAAATAGTTTTTTGGGGATTTTTGGTTTTTAAAATGAAAAGAAAATACTCTCTTTCCCTCCCATAGGAAGGCATACCACAAACGGTAAAGTGAAATATATGAATCTACATTCTACGTGGTTTTACCTTTTTTTGTCAAAATTCCATGCATTCACCTAACTGTCCAATTTAAAATTAACGGTAGTTATATGTTAAAATTTACATAGAAATTTGAGTGACAAGTTAGAGATGTGTTCGGGTGTCGTTAAGCGTAGGATCTATCGTTACTAGTCTGCATTACATCCTGGGACTCGCGCAGTTCTTCCATGTATCATCGGTATATCAAAAGGAATTTCACATACCCTTGAGGTATATAGAAAGATAATTCATGTACTCGATTGTATATAAGAAGGCCCCTTGTGAACGGTTATGCATTAGACAACACTACTACCAATTTGAGCTCCCACGTACCTTGTGTATATCAAGAGACCCCACTACGATACCTTATCTATATGGCTGTCTTGCTTGGAGCCATACACTGAAAGTAGCATTAGAGGAGATTACTACGCATGCACCCTTGAGGTATATTGTGAGTGGAACCTTCTTGACAATCCTGCTGAGAGACCTGACTATCTGAGCTCCTCCTGTTATTTAAGTTTTCTTGTTTGGCATATAGCTTGAGTAGGGAAATTTTTGGTGTGTTTTCTAATTTTGAGACCCTAGGTTAGATAGGAACTATACAAAATAGCTGAGCTAAGATAGTCCAAAAGAGTGCGGGTCTTGCCACCTAATTTTATTCCTATTGCAGGAGAAAATCCTATGGAAGCTATCGACCAAGGAGCTACTACAAACTCCCAAGTGGGAGAGAATGTGGTTGCAAAAAGCAGAGGTTCATATCCTTCATAATATCCTCCCTTGGTCCAACAACCTTCTCAGTGTAATACTTCATTCCATTCTCCCATAGAATGCCATGTTGATGATACTAGCCATCCAGATTATGGTCCCAATGCTCCATTTTGGGATACCTCTATAGGACAAGCCATTGCCTCATTTGGCACCCATTTAAAATTTTCTAAATAAGTTTCACCAAATGAAGAAGAACGTAGATAATACCAGGAAGCTATTCTCCATGCACAATAAATTGAGAAGAAAATAGATAACATATTGGCCACACCACCACTATGTTCCACATTTGTTCCTGTGGGATATCGTTCACTTGCCGATTCTATGAGACCCATTGAATCAATTCTAGATCACAATGTGACTCCACATAATCCATTTCAAACTTCCAACCCCACCACCTCCCATATTATGTCTATTCCCAATCCTCTCAGGTCTTCTACACCTGGGGCTCCACATCCAATTCCTCTTTCATCAATACCTTCTAGTGCCAGGGGAAAACCCCCGACACGACCTACGTTATCTGTCACCAGAATTGTACCTAGTCATGTACAAACCTATACTATGGAGCAATCTATAGTTTATGGCCCTCCTACCCACACAAATGTTGTTAACCCCCCATCTAGTTCAGGTCATCCCTTGGGGGTACAACCTGTAACAAATCAAACCTCTTGGGCGTATGGTTACACAGCAAATCAAGTACCTGTATGAAACATTAATTATCCACCCAACCCTACAGGAATTCCTTATGCTGGAATTCCATATCCTAGTCATACTTTCATGCCTTGGAGGCATCCTAAATGGTCCCACATGCTAGCTATGGGGGGGATACCTATACATACTGCGGGGGCTGAAAGAGCACCACCTTATGGAGGTCCTCCCCCTGGGGGGTCTAATGGTCTTGGAGGGCCTGGTGTATTTCCTCCTTATGGTCCTAGTGGTCCTGGGGGACCTGGTGGCTTCCCTTGTAATGGTCCTAGAGGGTATGGCAGCCCTCCTCCTAGTGGTTTCGTGTTGAAATATTGTAACTTCAAAGAATATTCTATATGTATCCTTTTGTGGTCCCCAATGGTCCTACCGGGAGAACCACTTGTATTACATTGTACCCTGATGCTCCTAATCGGAAGAACTAATAAGAGTCATGAGGTAGTCCCCTCTAATTCTAAAGGTGGGTCATCAGCACCCCAGTGTGGTTACTTGAGCCTACATGTGTAACTCAAGCCTACATGATTTAACTCGAGCCTACATGTCAAATGAGTTAACTTAAGTGAACATATGAATATAAATAGAGGTGTAGTGCTCCTCATTTGTGACACACACACACTCTCACTTGTGTAACGCATTAGTGGAGAAGAGAAGTTGCTGGAGAAGGAGGAGGATCAAGCTTTGATCTCCTTGCTGGTTTTATCTTTTATCTTTTTGGGGCATCTATATTGAGGAAGCTTTTGCTAGGTTTTTCCCAGGATAAATCTTTGTGTTCCTTTTTTTATGGTTGTGCTTGTCTATCTTTTAGTGATCCTGTTTATATGCTTTTGTCATGAAAATGAAATGAAATACTGATGTCTTAGCTAAGCATATGAAAATTTAACATTTTATCAGAGCTAAACTGAGAAGAAGACATTGTGTAGCTGCAGAATCTAGGGATTCTTACTTTTTGGGTCTCTCTCCACAATCCATCAGCAAAAGTATGCTAGGCTGACTCTCCATTGAAGGGCGCATCTTTCTATCAAAGCGGAATTCGATTCCGAGCATTTTCAGTTTTTTGATATGGAAATTAGAATTTCTACAGAAGAGGAATTTTTGAGTGAGACCAGCATAGGATTTTTCTCCTCATCAAAACTGAATTTTAGAGACCTGGATCAAGAAATTTGGTTGGGTGGAACTCCAGGAAAGTCAAACCTTAGTTTGACCCCAAGCTAGAAAAACCCTAAATACTAAAACTGCTAAGTTTTGGTACATTCGCTATATCCTGAGATTGACAAAGTATCAAGTGCTGAAAAATGTAGGTGCTGAAGATAAAATCCTGAGGAACACTGTTTCCAACATTCCGCCTCATATTCGCTATATTCCAGCAGATATGATCTCTCCAAGTTAGGGTTCCATCCTCTTCCAGAATTCATCCCTAAACAGGACACCTGGGGAGAATTACAATACCGTGGGATACCGAGGTCCAAATATAATTCCTGAATATATTCCACAAAGGGAACGGAATTTAATTTTGGTGGTCCAAATTTCAGACTCAGAAGATGAACCAGTGACACGTCGCATGCCATACAACTTTGTTGTTCTAAACAGTCCTGTAACAGGTCACCTTGGAAAAAGGATCATAAATCCCAATTGGTGAAACCAATTCTGATGAAACATGTGGTTTTGAATCAGGGACATGTGAGGTTACATCAGTATGAAATTTCAGAGATAGAGGAGCAGTAATTTTGGAGATATCATAGAAACAGTAACAGGCATTTCTACAGAAGAAATTGGAAAATTAGGGCTTCCTGTTCCGGGAGCTTCCCTCCACTGTTTTCA
The DNA here is from genome assembly GCA_001517045.1 of Pseudotsuga menziesii. NCBI lineage: Eukaryota > Viridiplantae > Streptophyta > Pinopsida > Pinales > Pinaceae > Pseudotsuga > Pseudotsuga menziesii. Next base: position 415,848 of record LPNX010984301.1, on the reverse strand, counting down.
GAAAAGGAGTACATTGGAAAACTCCATTTGAAGATATCTATCTGTCTATCCAATAATATCTGAAATATTCCAAGTTTTAAAAATTAGGGTTTCTATGACAAACCCTAGATCAGCTAGCTCCGGAACCAAGACAGACACCTCAAATCGGTAAGATCTAATCCTTTGCTATTTTCATTTGAGGTTCTCATTTCAAAGTGATCTATCACATCATCTTGATGACAAGATTTGGGAAGTTGACAACTTCCAAGCCTGGAAGTATATGACCTCTCTGAAGAAAATGGATTGGACACCTATATGAGTATAGAGGTTCCAGTTTGAGAGGGAGATGTGGCTAGAAGCCTTTCACAAGAAGAACTTGGTCAAGGCTAAGAAGATCATTGCTGATTCAATCATGAATCAACTTGTACTACAAGTGTCTCCCCAAAGACTCAAAATATGTTTGATTCCTTGGCCAAGCTATTTCAAGGGAAGAACATAAATCAAAATATGACTTTGAGAAAATAGTTGAAGGAAGTGAAAATCCAAAATGCAGAGACCATGCAGTCATACTTTACAAGGGTCTCTCAAATCAAAGAACAACTTGAAGCGGTAAGTGAAGAATGTAGAAGCGGTAATGGCCACCTTGAATGGCCTCCTAGGATCATGGGATTCATGCAAAGAATGTATGCCAGAAGCAAGTAATTGCTTTCACCTCGACTCATAAGAAAAGAAGAAGAAGATGGGAGCAATTGAAGATCAAGCTCTCACCATTCAGAGAAGACCCCTCAAGCGATGAGGAATATGAAGAACTCAATTCTTGTCATTTGGATAAGAAATGATGATTCCATGAATGAAGAAGATGATAAAGAAGAATGATCAAGATGA
>LPNX010984301.1:403583-414666 GCA_001517045.1 Pseudotsuga menziesii | reverse complement strand
AGATGAAGAAAAGAATGCTATGAAAGAAGCTATGATCAAAGAATAATAGTTGATCATGGGGAATGATGTATACGATATGATGGAACAAGTGTACAAAGCAAGCTTCGTGATTCTCCCCAGAAAGAATAGACTATGACATGACATACTCTATTGACCAGTATATATCAAGCATAGAATCACATGTACAGAATGAAGAGGGAAGATGATACTCCACTTCAGGGGGAGTGACTAGAGAAAATTATATCTGAGTTCGACATGGTACGACATGATGAATAGCTTTGTGATGGATAGAGACTTTACCAAGTGTAAAGTGGGTTCCAACCTTCAAGGTTGAATGTAGAAGACTAGGATATGTTGATGACCTGAGAAGACAAACTCATAGAAGATGTTATGATACTAGAATGATGTTTGGGATATAGTACTCAAACCAGAAAGCAAGAATGTGGTATCTTCCAAATGGATTTGCAAGATAAGATATGTTGCTGATATAAGTAAGGTAAGAGTTGCGGCTAGAGGTTTCTATCAGAAAGAGGGAATTAATTCTGAAGAGACACTTACTCTAGGAAGCAAGGTACACTTCCTTCAAAACTATCATGGTAGTTTTTTCCATGATGAAGTAAGTACAAGCCTTCCTTAATGGTATGATTGAGGAAGAGTTTTACATCAAATAGTCATGATGATTTGAAGTTGAAGACAGATGGAATAAAGTATGCAAGTTGAAGAAGACCCTATATGACCTGAAGCAAGCTCCCAGAGCTTGGTATGGAAGAGTACATAGTTTCCTGATGAGCATGGGATTTTCCAAGAGTAAAATCAATCCTAACCTTTCCTACAAGGTTGTAGAAGATGTACCTATCATTCTATTACTATATGTGGATGACTTATTCTTGACAGGGAATGAGAAACAGATCACGGAAAGCAAGAAGAAACTAGCAGAATAATTTGAGATGAAAGACCTTGGGTTAATGCATTATTTCCTAGGTCTGGAAGTATGGCAAAGTTCAGAAGGAATATTTCTCAACCAGGGAAAGTATGTGGTAGAGATATTGAAGAGATTCAATATGTTGGAATGCAAAGTCATGGCCACACCCATGGACTCCAACCTGAAGATGTTAGCTGATGACTCATTATAGATAGTGGATGTGACTCACTACAGACAGATCATTGGGTCATTGATGTACTTAACAAATACTAGACCAGACATTTGTTTTTCCGTGAACACCTTAAGTCAATATCTTGTTCAACCAAGACGGGTTCACCTAGTAGCTGTAAAACATGTGATGAGATATCTGAAAGGGACTATAGACTTTGGTCTATACTATGATGGTATCCATGAGTATAGATTGTATGGCTACACAGATGTAGATTGGGTTGGAAGTATCTCAGACAGGAAAATCACACCAGGTATATGCTTTTGTTTGAGGTATGCTATGAGTTCATGGTTTAGTAGGAAACAGTCCAGTGTTTCTCTTAGCACGGTTGAAGCAGAATACATAGCAGATTGCTCTACTAAGTTGTGAAGCCATATGGCTTCAGAAGCTGATATCGGGTCTCTTTGACCTGAAGAAGGACACTACAATGATTCTATGTGATAACCATAGTTGTGATGACAAAGAACCCTGTGTTCCGACGTAACACGTAGAAATACGGTATTTCTACATACAAGATAAGACGCAGATGATGATACTGTAGATGCAGATGATGGTGATTTAGTATTTCTATACTGAATATAGAGATGATGATGTTTCAGTATTCCCATACTGAAGATATAGATGGTGATAGATCAGTATTCAGATACTGAAGATGTAGATGATGATGGTTTGGATTATGATGTACTGACGAAGCCTCTGCCTCAAGTAGAGTTAGAACACTTTCAAGACAAGCTTGGTGTTGTTCAGAAAGGGCTTCCTTGAAAGGGGGAGTAGTGATGTTGCAGTGGGATTTTATCATCCCTGGGAATTTTCCCTAAAGTGATTCGGAGACCTCGGTCCTCAAGAATGAAGAGGGATTGTATCATCTCGGGACATCTGTCCATAATAGATCTGGTGACCTCGGTCCTCGAGAATGTGGTGGGATTGTGTCATCCCTAGGCACTTGCCCTGAAGTGATCCAGAGACCTCAGTCTTCGATAATGAAGAGGGATTGTATCATCCTATGACATCTATCCATAATAGATCCGGTGACCTCGGTCCTCGAGAATGTGGTAGGATTGCATCATCCTTGGACATCATCCTAAAGTGATAAGGATTGATTCTCCCATAATCAATCCGGTGGCTTCGGTCCTTGAGAATGTGGTAGGATTACATCGTCCTTGGACATAGTCCTAAAGTGATAGGGACTAATTCTCTTGTAATCAATCCGGCGGCTTCGTTCCTCGAGAATGTGGTAGGATTGCATCGTCCTTGGACTTAGTCCTAAAGTGATAGGGACTGATTCTCCCGTAATCAATACAGTAACTTTGGTTGTCAAGAATGTGGTGGGATTGTATCATCCATGGACTTTAAGTCGAAAAATGATCCAAAGACTTTCTGTCTTTGAGTTGTGGATTGCAGGTTGTTGCTGATGATGATGATGCCGTACTGATCGAAAGATCGGAGTATGATGATGATGATGTACTGATCGAAAGATTAGAGTATGATGACATATTGATCGAAAGATCAGAGTATGATGATGACGTACTTATTGAAATATTAGAGTATGATGATGATGTTTCTGATCAAAAGATTAGAGTATGTTGATGATGTTTCTGATCGAAAGATCAGAGTATGATGATGATGTTTCTTATCGAAAGACCAGAATGTGATGATGATTATGATCGACAGATCAGAATATGATGATGATGATGTTGCTGCTGATCGAAAGGGCAAAGTGTTTATGATGATATTGCTGATTGAGAGATCAAAGTACTGAAGATGTTGCTGCTGATCGAAAGGTCAAGGTGCTGAAGATGTTGTTGCTGATCGAAAAGTCAAGGTGCTGAAGAATTTGCTGATCGAAAGGTCAAAATGCTGAAGATGTTGTTGCTGATCGAATAGTCAAAGTGCTGAAGATGTTGTTGATCAAAAGGTCCAAGTTCTAAATATGTTGTTGCTAAATGAAAGATCAAAATGCTAAAGATGTTGCTGATCAAAGACTGAAGATGTTGCTGATGATGAAGACTGAATATTGAAGATGAAGACTACATGATGTTGAAAAGCTTCCAATGATTTAAATATGTGTTACCCTGTTGATGTTGATGATGTCCCCTATCTCTACTCTCACTGTTGTTGATGTTGCTGTAGAATACCCTTCTTGTTAAGGGGGAGTGTTGAAATATTGTAACTTCGAAGAATATTCTATATGTATCTTTTTGTGGTCCCCGATGGTCCTACTGGGAGAACCACTTGTATTACATTGTACCCCAATGCTCCTAATCGGAAGAACTAATAAGAGTCATGAGGTAGTCCCATCTAATTGTAAAGGTGGGTCATCAACACCCCAGTGTGGTTACTTGAGCCTACATGTGTAACTCGAGCCTACATGTCAAATGAGTTAACTTAAGTGAACGGATGAATATAAATAGAGGTGTAGTGCTCCTCATTTGTGACACACACACACTCTCACTTGTGTAGCGCATTAGTGGAGAAGAGAAGTTTTTGGAGAAGGAGGAGGATCAGGCTTTGATCTCCTTGCTAGTTTTATCTTTTATCTTTTTGGGGAATCTATATTGATGAAGATTTTGCTGGGTTTTTCCCTTTAGGGTTTTCCCAGGATAAATCTTTGTGTTCCTTTTTTATGGTTGTGCTTGTCTATATTTCAGTGATCCTGTTTATATGCTTTTGTCATGAAAATGAAATGAAATACTAATGTCTTAGCTAAGCATATGAAAATTTAACATTCCGGAGGCTCCAGAGGTTTACGTCCTAGGGGTCCTGGAGGTTCTGGTGGTCTAGGTAGTCTTGGTGGTCCCAATGGTCCTGGTGGTCCTGGAGGCCCTAGCTGTACTCCTCCCAGGGGCCTCGATGATCCTAATGGTCCTGATCCTGGAAATCTACCCCCTGTGGGTGGATCTTCTGGTAGTTCTTCATCACAAAAACCTGTCTATCAGTCTACTTACAGTCCTACTAGTACTAATATGCCATATCAATATTACCAGTATGTGCAACCTAATCGTTGTTTACCTTTCCTAGCAACCTTGGACTTGCCTGATTTGTCCAAGTTTATTAATGATTCCATTCGACATAACCCCTTGTGGCCTCCCATTCCAGTAAAGTTACCATCAAACATTCCAAATTTCGATGGAAAGCAGAGAGATGATCCAAAAAATCATGTCATGACATTCCATTTGTGGTGTTCTTCAAACTCCCTTATGGATGATTCGGTTTGTTTAAAACTCTTTCAGCGAACTTTGACCTGTACAGCCATGAAATGGTACATTGAAATTCCACAACATTCGTTTGTGGATTTTGGATCATTGGAAACTATAATTATTATGCACTTTCAGCTCCCTATCCATTATGAAATGAGCATCGATCTCTTAACTTCTCTGTGACAGAACACCTCCACCCACATATCTGATCATGTCCATGAGTGGAGAAGGTGGAGAAGACTTATTAAGGATCCTATCCCAGATCATTTTTTAGCTGATTGGTTTACTAAATCTTTGTTTCCTCCAATTGCTCGAGATGTGGCTATGGGAAGTGTCGTCACTGAAGAGAAAGCCATTGTTGATGTAATGGTAAGTTTGGAATGTATTCACTTGCCTATCTTATGTATTGTACCCCGATATTTATTCTGGGATGTGTCTGTAATGTACTTGAGTCATGTCATGCCCCGATGTTCCTATTGGGAGGTTCTATAGTGTAAATAAGTCATGTCAAGTCATTGTGGGTAACCCTCCTATTGATCAATGGTTAAAGTCCCCACAGCTCCGTGGCACTAGGGTTATTAGACTCTCCTAGAGAAGTCATCCATCGTAGGGTTTAGTCAAATTGAGAATTAGTATAAATAGAGATCTAGACTCTCTATTTATCACACACTCACTCACACTTAGTTGTAGCACATAGCTGAGGAAGAAGAAGACACTAGGGCTAGGAAGAAAGAGGATACTATTGTCGGGAGATCATCTTACTGTTTTGTGGTTTTACTTTTGGTGTTGATTCTATCTCTGAGGAAGCTGTGGGGTTTTCTCCATTTATGGTTTCCCCAAGGAAAAAACACTGTGTTCATTGTCTCTTGTGTTTGATTATTGTGCTTGCTATTCTCTCAGTTAAAGATCCTAATATAATGCTATCTTAATTTTAAAAATCTAACATGGTATCAGAGCTAACCTGTAAGAAGAAAATATGCAGCTGTGGAAACTAGGGCTTCCTAATTTGTGGATCTCTCTCCATATATTTTCAGCAAAAGAAGGTTGGATTAACTCTCATTCCTAAGGTGCAGCTATCTGTCGAGGCAGAATCCAATTCTGAGTTTTTTTCAGTTTTGGACTCGACACTACTACCAGAAATTAGGCCTGGATTGATCTCCTCCTCAAAATCGAAGTTTAGAGATCAATATCAAAGCATTTGGTTGGACAGAACTCCAGAAAATCAAAACCCTAATTTTCTCTTGAACCAGCACTGGAGAATCTCAGCTCCAAATCCAGATACGACATCTTGACCTGGTAATATCTAAATATTTTGTATTTCCATTTGAGGTTCTCAGCTAAGATGTCTCATCATACCAAGCTTGATGAAAATCTTGAGGGAGCCGATAACTTCCTATTGATGTAATTGTAACTTCGGAATGTATTTCACTTGTATTTCTTATCTATTGTAATCCGATGTTTATTCCGGGATGTAATTATGTCATGTCATGCCCTGATGTTCATTTTGAGAGAATCTATAATGTAAACAAGTCATTTCAAGTCATTGTGGGTAACCCTCCTATTGTCTAAGGGTTAAAGCCCCCGCAGTTCCGGGGCACTAGGGTTATTAGACTCTCCTAGTGAGGTCAGCCCTAGTAGGGTTTTAGTCATGTCAAGAATTAGTATAAATAGAGAGGTGACCTCTCTATTTATCACACATCACATCCACACTCAGTTGTAGTGCATAGCTGAGGAAGAGAAAGACACTGGAGCAAGAGGAAAGAGCTTACTGCTATTGGGAGATTGTCTTACTATTTTTGGGTTTCACATTGGTGCTGATTCTATCTCTGAGGAAGTTGCAGGTTTTTCTCCATTTATGGTTTCCCCAAGGAAAAACATTGTTTTCATTGTCTCTTGTGTTTTATTGTTGTGCTTGTTGTTCTCTCAGTTTAAAGATCCTAATTTTAATGCTAGCTTAATGTTAAAATCTAACATGGTATCAGAGCTAACCTGAGAACAAGACACTATGCAACTGCGAGAACTAGGGATTCCTAATTTGTGGATCTCTCTCCATATATTTTTAGCAAAAGTAAGGTGGAATAAATCTCCTCCCTAGGGTGCATCTTTCTCTCAAATCAAAATTCAATTCTGAGGTTTTTTCAGTTTTGGACCCCACACTGCTGTCGAAAATTAGGGCTTTTCAAAAAAGAGGAATTTTTCAGTGAGCCCAGTCCTGGATTGATATCCTCCACAAAATAAAAGTTAGGGATCAAATTCAAATATTTTGGTTGGATAGAACACTGGAAAAACAAAACACTAATCTGCTCCTAAACCAGCACTGCAGGATTTCAACTCCAAATTTAGATCTGATATCTTGACCTAGTAAGATCTAAATCTTTTGTATTTCCATTTGAGGTTCTTAGTTAAGATGTCTCATCATACCAATCTTGATGAAAATCTTGAGGGAGCTGATAACTTCCGAACTTGGAATTATAGGATCTCCCTGGTTGTGGAAGAAAATGAGTTGGACTCCTATATCAATGAGGAGGTTCCAGTTCCATAGGGAGATGAGGCCAAGACCTTACATAAGAAGAAGTTGGTTATGGCAAAGAGGATCATTACATATTCTATCAAGGATCACCTCATTCCACAGGTGTCCTCCCTCAAGACACCTAAAGACATGTTTGATGCCCTAACCAAACTATTTGAAGGGAATAACATCAATTGGAAGATGACTCTAAGGAACCAATTGAAGAATGTGAAGATCCAGAATGAGGAGACCATCCAGTCATACTTCACAAGGGTCTCCCAAATCAAAGAACAACTAGAATCTATATATGAAGAAGTGGAGAATGCAGAAATTGTGATGAAAACATTGAATGGCCTCCCTAGGTCATGGGATTCTTTCATCCAAGGAATCTGTGCTAGAAAGAAGTTGGTCAATTTCAGTAGACTGTGGAAGAATTCTCTCAATAAGAAGCTCAGATAGCTACTCAAGAATAAAATATGGGAAGTGAAGATCAAGTTCTCACAGTACACTCCAAGAAAGGAAGAAGGGAAAATCATCATCACCAAGGTAATCATTCTCATCAGAAAAATAACTTTTTAAGAAGGGATCCATCTAGACTCAGATATTATACATGCGATGAAATAATAAACTTTGCTAAAAACTATCCCAAGAATAACAATGGATCCAAGAATAAGAGGAACTCCAAAAGAAGACATCATGCTCACACTGCTGAGGATGATGATCCTCCCAGGAAGAGAGTAAGACAAGAAAGTGAAGACTTTTCAAGTGGAGATGAATATATTTTGATCTCCGCTCTCATGGGAACTGTCACTCATGGAAGTAAAGATTGGATTATTGACGGTGGGGCTTCCAAGCACATGACAGGTTTCAAGGAATCCTTTGAGAAACTGTCCGAACATAATTCACCCCATAAGATGAAGGTTGGGGATGACTACCAATATCCCATAAAAGGTAGTGGTGAATCCTCCTACAAGCTAGACTCCGAAAAATCTATGAAAATGAAATATGTCTTGTTTGTACTAGGACTAAAGAAGAATCTTCTATCTATATCAGCATTGGATGCAAAAGGCATAAGGGTTGCATTTGTATATGGACAAGTCCTCATGTTGCTAAGAGGAAAGACTATTGATGATGCAATTGTGATTGGGGAACAAGAAGGAGGTTGATACAAGCTAAAGGGATATCTAGAACAAGCTATGGTTCATGACATAGTAGAGCCAAATGAACTTTGGCACAGAAGGCTTGCACATGTGCACTATAGAGCACTACAACTAGAAATCAAATTTCTTGAAGGTCTTCTAGAAATTCAACAAAAACATGAAGGGGTCTGCAAAGGATGTGCAAAAGGAGAGAATACAAAGAAGACATTTACAAGTAGCGAGAGAAAGGAAAAAGGAATCTTGGAAATCATCCACTTCTATGTATGCAGACCAATGTCATCAAGTTCACTAAGCGGGTATGTATACTATGTCTCTTTCATTGATGAAATTTCTAGGAAGACATGGATTTACTTCATGAAGAACAAAGATGAATTTTTCAGCAAGTTCAAAGAATTCAAAGCCTTGATCAAGAACCACACAGAAAATAAGATCAAGACCCTTCGATCGCATAATGGTGGAGAATTCACATCAAATGAATTCAAAGAATTATGCAAAGAATCAGGGATTAAGAGGGAGTTGTCCACTCCTTACAATCCATAATAGAATGGGGTTGCAGAAAGTAAGAATAGAACCATCATGGAAGTTGCAAGAGCAAGGATTCATGATCAAGATCTTCCTATGCATCTATGGACAAAAGCAGCCAAAACATCGGTGTATGTATAGAACCATACTCCACACAGAGTACTCGAGAACAATACTCCTGAAGAAGTCCTCTCTGACAAGAAACCAGAAGTCAGCCATCTAATAATATTTGGTTGTCTAGTGTACATACACATACCAAAAGAAAAGAGAACAAAAGTAGATCCTTTAGGAAAGAAGGGTATATTTGTTGGATACTCTTAAAGCTCAAAGGCTTACAGAATATACTTCCCAGGATTCAATAAGATTGAAATCAATAGGGATGTAACATTTGATGAAGACACAGCTTACAACAAATCCAGAAAGATACCTGCTGAAGATACTAAAGAAGCAGAAGCACTTAGAATTCATGATACAACCATCAATGAAGAAATTCAAGAAGAAGATCTGGAATTTGAAGAACCACAAAGACCTGTAGATCTACCTCAAGAGAAGAATCCTCACAAGAGGAAACCTGCTTGGGTATGAAAGATTATCCAAGGTGCAGAAAGATATGGGGCTCCAGAAGAGAATCACAGAGAAAGAAAGAGAACTAGATCTTGTTCTAGATATGTAGCTTTACTATGTGATGTTATCAATAAAGAACCTTCCAAAGATGAAGAAGTTGCAGAACGGAAAGAATGGAAGGATTCTATGATCAAAGAGTATCAATCGATCATCAAGAATGATGTTTGGGATGTTGTCCCAAGGCAAGAAGAGAAGTCAGTTGTAACTTCCAAATGGATCTACAAGATCAAGCATGCTACAGACGATAGCATTGAAAAATATAAGGAAATATTTGTGGCTCGTGGCTTCTCACAAAAGGAAGGAATAGATTATGAAGAAACCTTTGCTCCTGTGGCCAGATACACTTCCATAAGAATAGTACTTGCTTTGGCTACAGTAATGAAATGGAATGTACACCAAATGGATGTCAAGACTGCTTTCTTGAATGGTGTAGTGGAAGAGGAAGTGTATGTAGAACAACCACTCGGTTTTGAGACACATGACAGGGATTCTTGTGTGTGAAAATTGAAGAAAGCCCTATATGGTTTAAAATAGGCACCCAGGACATGGCAGAATTGACAGCTTTCTATCCAGTTTGGGTTTTACCAAGAGTAAAGTAGACTCCAACCTTTACTACAAGGCTGAAGATGGAAACCCAGTGATGCTTCTACTATATGTACATGATCTGTTTGTAACAGGTATGGATGGGTTGATTGCTGATATGAAGAGAAATCTTGATGCCGAGTTCGAAATGAAGGACTTGGGTATGATGCATTATTTTCTAGGTATGGAGGTATGGAAGAATGAAGAGGGAATATCCCTTGGATAAGGGAAATATGGAGTAGAGATATTGAATACGTTTGGGATGATGGACTGCAATGCTATGGCCACATCGATGGCATCGAACCTGAATCTATTGAGTGATGCTTCATCAGAGATGATTGATGCCATGATGTATCGTCATATGATTAGGTCTTTGATGTATCTGATGAACACAAGAACAGACATTTTCTTTGTTGTGAACACCTTGAGCCAGTTCTTGACAGATCCGAGACATGTTCACTTGATTGCTGCAAACCACATTCTAAGGTACCTAATAGGTACAATTGATTATGGGATCAAGTACGAGGAAAATCAAAAGATCAAACTGGAGGATTATGTTGATTCAGATTAGGCAGGAAGTGCCATTAATAGGAAAAGCACTTCAAATTGTTGCTTTAGTATGGGATCAAGTGTGATCTCTTGGTTTAGCAGGAAGCAATATTGTGTGGCACTAAGTACAGTTGAAGCAGAGTATGTCATAGCTTGTTCAACTAGTTGTGAGGTAGTATGGCTACGGAAGCTACTGTCTAATTTATTTGATCTCCAAATGGATGATACTTGTATACATTGTGACAACCAAAGTTGCGTAAAGTTGTCATAGAATCCAGTGTTTCATGACAAGTCGAAGCATATAGAGATCAAGTATCACTATATCAGGGATATGGTGAAGAAAGGAGCAGTGAAGCTCCAGTATGTTACGACAGAGGAATAGATAGCTAATGTGTTGACGAAGCCATTGGCTAGGGTGAAGTTAGAGTACTTCAGGGAGAAGCTTAGTTTTCTCTAGATCGAGGTTTCCTCCAAGGGAGAGTGATGAGACCCATAGACATTCTGACATGGTGAGAGGATTGGTTCCTTCCATGGTCAGATGTAAGGGTTGAGCCATTCTATCATGGTGAGAGGATTGGTTCCTTCCATGTCAGATGTGAGTGCTGGCCATTCTGTCGAGTAGGATAGATGTAACGGCAACTGCCATTCTCCTCGAGAATGGACGCACATGGTCAATTACCAGGTAGCTCAGTCTGGGACTGGGGGCCATTCTACTATGACTATAGGATTGGTTCCTATAGGATTAGATGTGAGTGCATTCCTTTTCAAACATGCATGTTGGATTGGTTC
>LPNX010984301.1:338687-403451 GCA_001517045.1 Pseudotsuga menziesii | reverse complement strand
ATATATATATATATATATATATTGTAATTAACCATGGTGTGGAGCTAAAGGCCAAGGCCCCACCATCGATTTTGTTTTGTTATGTTTGGCAATTGGAATTATCACCTATGGTGTATCAAAACATACGACACATATTAACATTGTGGCATCATGTAGCTATGCATTTTAATTAAATAACCCAACCATCTATGTTCACTACAACTCAAATTGAGAAGGGGTATGATTCCTAAGGATAAGGGGGGGGGGATGCTAAACCTTGAGCCCATGGGGAGAAAATCCATGTGTCATCACCCTATTTTTTTTCTCACCTTCCCTTGTCTCATCCAACCACCACTTTAATGTTCTGCTGAGTTGTTGAGTCAGTTATTATTGGAAATGGAGGGTGGAAGGACTGTCAGTATTTTCCACACACTCACTCCACCTTCACGTGGGTAAGAGAACCATCACTACACCACTCTCTTGGCTGTTGGGTTCACTCTCACGTAGGGACACGCACAGGGCCGGTTCATCTTCCTCATGCAGAGCTGAGTTAAGAAGGGGTGTGATTTCTTGTTTGGGGGTTTTCCTTTCACTCTCTCACACCGTTTACTAGTCTGTGGTTGTGTTCTTTCCTCCTAATCATGCATAGAGTCGGCGTTTTTCCCTCCACCATTGCCAGACTGTGAAGGATTGTTGTGGTTTTCTGTTGTTGTCCGTGGGCTATTGTTTTCCATATTTTGTTGGCTGCGATATCCCTTGTGAAATAGATGCTGTAGGTTGCATGTGTTAGAATAATCAACCCATAGTTTACCCACTTAGACATTAATTCATTTATTTTTGTCTTATTTTCCTAGTTCATGTGTCCCACCTTATGCAAGTTGCTATTTGCTTATCCATAGAGGTCAAAATTTCCACGTTTGACTCATGTAGTGCATGGGAGAGCTAAAGGAATCAATTTTGCTTTATTCCTAGCCTCCTAGGCACCCTTTTGCTTTTTCTTCTTTATTGCCTACTTTTTCAGTGTTTTAAGGCAAAAGGAAAAGCTAGACTAGGTGAGGTTGACTTGTTTTTTGTCCTACACATCCTCCTCTCTTTTCTCCATGTAAAAGCATGTATGAAATTCCATTCCACCACTCTTTAGCTTTCCTATGCCTTTTTTCCAATTCGTGAGCTCCATGACAGATTTGGGATCAACTTTTTACACCTATGGGGGATTTGCTTATTTTTGGTAAGCCTGCTTTATGCTAGATTTGGATGCCTCCTCATGCATTTGATTTCTTTATGTATTATATTTATTCAGCAACCTATGTTATTACAAGGTTGGCTATTGTACACTCAGTTAATACAATTTAGTGTTATAGCTCCATATTCAGTCTCTCTTGTTAGCAATTTTGCATGATCAATTGATAATTGTTGTAAGTAAAATTAATCTATTGCTGGAATTAATTTCCACATGGTATCAGAGCCATTGTAGGTTTTTTCTCTCCTTCAAAAAGTTTTTTGCAGGTTCGACATCAAGACTGGGAGCCTTCTACTGACAGCCGGGACAGATTTTCTAGAGCTGTGGATCAATCACAGAAAACTATCTTGACTCCTTTCAATTTATTTGAATGGAAAGCAGAGATGGAGATGCTGTTGAGAGCGAAAGGCCTCTACAAGGTGACTATTTCAATAGAAGTAGAGCCCAATGCAGCTGCAGAGAAGATAAAATGGCACAACAAGAGGGATGAGGCTTATGGCCTCCTGTTCCTGAGTATTTCCAGAGACCTCCTTTTCCATCTCGATGGATTGACATCACCGAATGAAGTATGGGATAAGCTTGCTGATCTTTTTGGAAAGACAGATGAGATGATGGGACATCAAATCGAGAATGAGCTGATTTCTCTGAGTCCAACAAGCTTTGAATCCCTACAGCTATATTTCTCCAAGTTCAAAGCACTAGTTTTGCAGTTGAAACAGTGTGGTATTGAAAAGAAAGATGATCAGCTCGTACTAGCCATCCTCTCGAAGTTGGGCACTGATTATTCAGTTTTTGTTTCGACCTTCTATGCCACAAAACTGACAGCTCGAGCCTGGAAGATGCCTAGCCTTGCAGATTTCATGGAATCTCTCACACAAGAACAAGACAAGCTGGTGATCATGGGCACCATAAAACCATCCAAAGATCAAGATTTGATTGCTGGAGATTCAAGGGTGGATTCAAAAAGAAAAAAGAAAGCTAAAAATCCACCTGAGCAAAAGAGAGACAAGAAACAGTCTCCGGAGGATCTACAAGGTCCCAAGAAGAATAACCAGAAGAAGAAGAACAAAGGTGAAATGAACAAGTGCGCATACTACAATAAGGGCAATCACACTAAAAGCTCTTGTATGAAAAAGTAGATAGACATGCTGACCAATCTCCTAGAGAAGAATGGCATCTCCCTTCCAGAAAGCTCAAAGAAGAGAGAAGGAGGATCAAGTTCATATGACAGAGAGAGAGTTCATGCTATAGTTGCTGGCACATCAAGCTCACCCAGTTTTATCATTGATTCTGTAGCTTCAAGACACATGGTTTCGACTAAGGAGGCCTTCTCCTCACTGGATATGTCAAAAGGACCATCTATTGTACTGGGAGATGACTCTCTCACTGAAAGTAAAGGCAAAGGAAGGATAGATCTTGATCATGGTAAGTTCAGCAATGTGCTGTGTGTGCCTGGTCTCGCCTCCAACCTCCTGTCAGTGTACCATATGGCCCAAATTGGGTCTCCTAAGAATGTCATATTCTCCCCCGATGAAGTTGAGATCACAAAGATTTCAACTGGTAGAGTCATTGCAAAAGGAGTTTCAAATCATGCTCAAAATGTATACATGTTCTCACACTTCCTACCTTACTCAAACCCCTCTGCTCTTCTCATTCATGCTAATGAAGCCAAAAAGCTGTGGCATGAAAGATTTGGCCACCTTAACTACAAATATCTTTCTGATCTTAGTGAAAAAGAGATGGTCATAGGGTTTCCCAAGATAAAATTTTCCAAAGGAGTCGGCCAAGGCTGTATCCTAGGAAAACACCCAGAGCACAAATTTGAGAGAGCTAGTCATGAGAGAACCTCTGCACCCCTCGAGCTGATCCACAGTGATGTTTCTGTTCCATTCCCTCATATGTCCATGAGTCAGGCCAAGTATGCATTAACTTTCATTGATGACTTTTCCAAGTATTGCTGGGTTCACTTCCTGAAACACAAGTCTAAAATTTTTGGCCTATTCAAAGTCTTTAAGGCTTTGGTTGAAAACCAGTCTGGAAGGAAACTCAAGGCCCTCATATCTGACAATGGTGGTGAGTATGTCAAGTATGATTTTATTAAATATTATGCAGATGTAGGTATTCAGATGCAGCATTCTATCCCTTACACACCACAACAAAATGGTGTTGCTGAGAGGAAGAACAGATCACTGAAGGAGATGGCAACATGCATGATGGAGGCCAAAACTTTGCCACCAAAGTACTAGGCCAAAGCTATCAACTATGCAGCCTATATTCAGAATAGGGTGCCTCACAAAAAGCTTCATGGTGTGACTCCCTTCGAAGCATGGAGTGGGCACAAGCCAGATGTGACCCATTTCAGGATTTTTGGCTCAAAGGCATGGGCTAGAATCCCGACAGAGAAGAGGAAGGCTTTGCAGCCCCAAAGCCAAGATTGTATTTTTGTTGGATAATTTGAAGATTCAAAAGGGTACAAGTTGATAAATTTGAGCACAAATAAATCCTTCATTGAAAGGTGTGTTCAGTTTGAAGAAGAACCCCTTGCAGAAGTGGAAGTTGGTGAAGCCTCTTCACCACCTGAACCTCAAGAAGTAAGTAAAGAGTTTGTTGAACATGCTGATTCTGATTTTTATAATGGATATGAGTTTATTGCATACCCTAACAGCCCCAAAAGTCCAAAATGGGCAGCCAAGACACTACATGCAATAGGTGAGCTAGCTGGGGATCCCAATGACCCAAGGAGGACTAGATCTCAATTTGAGAATGGTCTTTGCATGAAGGATCCTATGTTTGCTGAAAAATTATATTTGATGGTGGAGTCTGATCCTAAAACATATGAAGAAGTAGCAGGATATCCAATATGGCAAACAGCCATGAAGGAGGAGTTCAGCTAACTCCAGAAGAGCAACACATGGGAGCTAGTGGATCTTCCCCCAGGGAGAAAACTAGTACAGTGTAAGTGGGTCTATAAGACCAAATTTTCTGCTGATGGTTCACCACTGAAGTACAAGGCCATATTGTTATCCAAGGGCTACTCACAGGTTCATGGCATAGATTACAATGAGACCTTTGCCCCAGTGGAAAAAATGGACTCCATCAGGCTAGCTCTAGCCATTGCAGTCTCAAGGAAATGGGAGGTACATCACATGGATGTAAAGTGTGCCTTCCTGAATGGAGATCTCAATGAGCAGATATATATGCAATAGCCTCAAGGTTTTGCTACTAACCCTTCTCTTGTGTGCAGGATGAGAAAGTCATTGTATGGGCTAAAGCAAGCCCCCAGGGCTTGGTATGCCAAGATTGATAGCTTCTTGCTATCACTGAATTTTGTTCAGTGCAAATCAGATCCAAATGTATATTTGAAGTTAGTTAATGGTTCATTAATGATCATTTTGTTATATGTTGATGACCTCCTCATTACAGGAAGCTCACAGGCTGAGATTGCTTCCTTAAAAGGAGCTATGAACCAATCCTTCTCCATGACAGATTTGGGGCTCTTAAGTCAATTTTTGGGGCTTGAGATCTCTCAAACCAAAGTTGGAATCAAGGTGCACCAGTCCAAATATGCCTTGGAATTGCTGAACAAATTCAAAATGAAGGATTGCAAAGCAAGCAAAACTCCTTTCCTTTCAGGAGTGAAGCTGGAAGAAGCTGATTCTTCACCGATGGTAAACAATACACTGTATAGGAAATTGATTGGCTGTTTGTTGTATCTGACACATACTAGACCTGATATTTGTTATGCAGTAAGTGTGGCTTCTACATTCATGGATCAGCCTCAAGAGATCCATTGGAAAACAGCCAAAAGGATCCTTAACTTTGTTCAGGGAACAAGGACACATGGGATCTTCTATAAAGCAAAATCTGATCTTGAGTTTATTGGATTTACTGACAGTGATTGGGCAGGTGATAGCACAGGAAAAAAGTCCACATCAGGATAGGACACATGGGATCTTCTATAAAGCAAAATCTGATCTTGAGTTTATTGGATTTACTGACAGTGATTGGGCAGGTGATAGCACAGAAAAAAAGTCCACATCAGGATATGTGTTCATACTGGCAGAAGGGCCAATCAGCTGGTCAAGCAAGAAACAGAGTGCCATTGCACTCTCATCTACAGAAGCAGAGTACAGAGGAGTTGTTAATGCAGCAACTCAATGTTTATGGTTGCAGGGTTTACTTGGAGAGTGTGGCTTCGAACCTGAGTACTCAACTACCATCTACTGTGATAACCAGAGTACCATTCGAATCTGCAAGGATCCATTTCAGAAGCAGAGAACCAGACACATTGAGATCCATATGCACTACATCAAAGAACTTGTGCATGATGGCACTATTCACCTACTCTTCTGTTCATCTTCAGAACAAGTAGCTGATATCTTCACCAAAGCATTTTGTGAGAAGACCTTCAGCAATCTCAAATAATTGCTAGGGATTGCTGATCATGCTGTGAAAGCATGAGTGAATACAAGATTCTACAATTTTTTTTTACAGTCCATGTTTAAGGGAGGATTTTCCCAAGTTGGTTTTGCATCTTTCCTTGTTTAAATGGATTTGTAGTATGTAAAGGGTGACTAAGCCTTGTTTCTAGGCCCTATAATTTTCTGATATATTACTCATAATTCAGGCTTAAGGGGGGGTGTTAGAGTAATCAACCCATAGTTTACCCACTTAGACATTAATTCATTTATTTTTGTCTTATTTGCCTAGTTCATGTGTCCCACCTTGTGCAAGTTGCTATTTGCCTATCCATAGAGGTCAAAATTGCCACATTTGACTCATGTAGCACATGGGAGAGATAAAGGAATCAATTCTTCTTTATTCCTGGCCTCCTAGGCGCCCTTCTGCTTTTTCTGCTTTATTGCCTGGTTTTCAGTGTTTTAAGGCAAAAGGAAAAGCTAGACTAGGTGAGGTTGACTTGTTTTTTGTCCTACACATCCTCCTCTCTTTTCTCCATGAAAAAGTATGTATGAGATACCATTCCACCACTCTTTAGCTTGCCTATGCCTTTTTTCCAATTCGTGAGATCCATGACAGATTTGGGATCAGCTTTTTACACCTATGGGGGATTTGCTTATTTTTGGTAAGCCTGCTTTATGCTAGATTTCGATGCCTCCTCATGCATTCGATTTCTTGATGTATTATATTTATTCAGAAACCTATGTTATTATAGGGTTGGCTATTGTACACTCAGTTAATACAATTTAGTGTTACAGCTCCATATTCAGTCTCTCTTGTTAGCAATTTTGCATGATCAATTGATAATTGTTGTGAGTAAAATTAATCTATTGCTGGCCTTAATTTCCATAGAATGTTTTCATTCTACCCAGGCTGAGAGTCTACTCTTCCACTTTCAGGCTAAGTAACTTTGGCTACCATTTCATTGTTGAGACAAGGCCGTGGTTTTCCCCACGTTGTTCAATTGCTATGAGTTCACCTACATTTTATTAGTTGCGTTCTCTCTCACATTTTGGGAGTAGTTGTAGGTTACAATTGAGTCTTTTTGGCCATGATAGGGCCAAGAATGACTCATGCATGGTTTTCCCCTGTTAAAGCTCGAATAGCTGTTTGTCTATATGCATGCAATGGTTTTGTCCTCAGACTGCATTGGAGTGGTGAATGAGGGGCTTGAGGTGCTTGATAAACTCGGTGGGTTGAGAACCACACAGACAGAGCAATTGAATTGGATTTCTTCTCCACAACCCCTGAATAGCCTGGAAGGGAGACCAGGGTCTGAGGGACTGTGTTGTAGAGAAAGGACTGATTTCCTTGTGTTGGGTGTGTGTGGGTGTTCTAGAAGCTAGGATTGTTCTGGTGTCGGTGTCTATAGCTCTTCAATGAGCTCACCAGCTTTGCATTTATCCTTTCCCAACTCCTGAATGGCCTGATAAACCCAACTTGGTTGGCTTGTCTAATCCATTGTTCGCTTGATAAGCCCAACTATGTTGGCTTGGCTGAACTATGTACCCTTATGGTGTTGTTATCCTTGGCTATGTGTAGGCCTCCTAGTTCCTTATTCCTTGGGGAATCATGCCTGGATCGGGTGTGGAAGCATTTCTCAGATATTAAAGAGCACACAGCCTATGGTTGGGTGGAACGTTGGAGCGACATAGCTGGTTGCGGAACAAGTTCTCTATAAGACAAGTAATCTTTCCTAACTTGCGTCTGAAATCACATTTACCATTGATGAATGATGATATACATGTTGAATGCTGAATTGAATATGAATGCATGTTGTTTTTCTTCCGCTATGTATATGAATGATTAATGCTTCGTAATATGTTTTATTATTTTAATTATCATCCTTCAGCATTATATGTATGTATGTCAATGTTCATGGGGGCTAGATGCCCATATGTTTGGTGTTTAGTAGCATCCTCTTGCCCGCTTGGACGGTCGAGGACGTGACAAAATGGTATCAAAGCTCTGGTTGCAGCATGGGCTTGAATAGGCCATGAAAGATTAGATAGTAGAGGCAGGTTTCCTTCTGGTCAACAGAGATCAGAAAATTGTAGAAGGAAAATTCACAAAAATTTTCTAAGTGTCAAATTTGCCAGCTCATTGGAAAACTTAGTGAGAAGTTCTTCCGATGCTGTGGAGGATCTAGTCTGAAGCTCACCCGATGGAAGCCAGTTAGAAGAAAATTTGTGAAATCCCTCTATGTGCTCATCGGTCGTCAACGAATGTTAGAGGAAGGGTGAGCCGATACGACATCGGGGAAAAGGTGAAAGAAAAGCTGAAAATTAGTTGTTTGAGGCACCGAAACATCGGTGGAAAAAACAAGATGCTAGTTGGTTGAACCACCGACAGTGATGGTGGAGTGAAAGTTTTTGAAAATTTTCTAAGGCAAGAAAATCATTGGCGATCGGCGAAAAATATTCGTATTGATTGCCGATGAACATCAACAAGAATTAACTGACAATGCGATTGCTGTTGTAGCTCTTTAATGGACTAACCCCCTGATGGATAGTTGCTCTGACAGCCTATGCGGCGGAAGACAAGAAGGAAAATTTGTGAAAATTTGTGTAAGTGAAGAAAACATCAAAAAATGATAGGAGATCAAACTACTGATGCAATAGTATTCCACTCACCGATGCCGAGGTGTTTAGCGGATAATGGCTCCGAGTTTCAATGTATAATTATGGGGGTGATAGTGATCGGGAGTGCCGACACTACTGAAGTATTAAGGTTTAACTCGCTGATACCAACCAGCTGATAAAATGATAGATCTGACGATCGAAAGAGATAGGACTTTTGGAACCGCTGTTGCGGACGCCTAGAGGACTAAGTGTCTGATGCCACAGTAGGATGCTGCTCTGATTGCTAACAAAGCTTTGGTCCACAAAAATTATAATGGTATTGTTGGCCGCTGTTGTGGAATGATAGACCACTGTAGGCCCGATACGGTGGAAGGAAATAGACAAGCGACCCACCGATACAATGGAGAAATTTAGATGTTCTGTTTGATTCGTATTAATGATATGCATCTAACAGTTTGCTACTAACACATTTGCAGAATTATAGACAACTTCCAAGAGTAGCACTCCAGAAGAATAGTGTGGTAAAGAAAGAGGTGGTTCAGTCATGAGAACCCATGATGGGTATGATGCTCGAGATTCCTATGAACGTACGGGAGATGCCATGCTAGAAAATGTCCAAAATGGAAATGATGACATAGAGTCTAATGGAAGAAGATTCCAAGAGACACCTTTAGATGTTGCAGCCACCGTTAGAAGCTTGATTAAATCCCAGGAAGAGCAACATCAGTTGAATGCTTCCATGTTGCAGATTTTGACAGACTTACAGAGAAAGATAGATTCTGGATGAGGTACAGCAAAACCAGAAGGCAGTAAGAGTAGCACTAGGAGAAGGAGAAGGACTTCCAGTGGATCATCAGATTCTGAAGAATCCAGTGGAGATACAAATTCATCTTCTCATAAAAGGAAAAGAATAAGGCACCATAGGGATCAATCTCAAGATGAATTTAGGAAAGCTAAACCTCCTACATTTGATGGTGAAATAAAGACTGGACAAGAAGCTGAAGCTTGGATTCTTGGGGTAAAGAAGTACTTTCAAGTGCAGGATTATTTAGGAAACATGAAGGCAGGATTTTCCATATTCAATCTGAATGGACGAGCATCCATTTGGTGAGAACACTTCAAGCAAGTAAAGGGGATTAGTGAAAGGAAACTGAAGTGGAAATAGTTTAAGAAGTACTTCAGGCAGAAATACCTCTCTAACAAGTATTATGATGACAAGATCAAGGAGTTCCATGAGCTGAGATTGGGACAATAGACCATGGATGAATATGCCAATAAGTTCTTGGAATTGCTGAGGTATGTCTAGTACATCAAAGATGAAAAATTTAAGATCCAGTGGTTTCTGAGTGGATTGCCTCAAGCCTACAAAGATAGAATTGATTTTTATGAACCAATAAATATTGAAGAAGCGACAAGGAAGGATAAGTATTGCTATGAGAAAAGAAAATCTAAACCTGATTAGTATAAGGCATGGAAATACAAGAAGAACGAGAAGTTGTGTTGACGANAATAAATATTGAAGAAGCGACAAGGAAGGATAAGTATTGCTATGAGAAAAGAAAATCTAAACCTGATTAGTATAAGGCATGGAAATACAAGAAGAACGAGAAGTTTGACCAAAGGAGGAAAGTTTCAAACATTCTAGATTCAGAAATTAGCAAAAGCAGCCATCCCAAGCTGCGAGTAATCCAATTGGAGTGACGGGTGGAAAGACTAAAGAACCACATCAGAATAAAGGTCCACTCAAATGTTGGAAATGTGAAGGACCCCACTTGCGCGGATATTGTCCACTTGAGAATGAAAGTGCAAGGCCAACTTACAACATGCAGGAAGCAGAAACAATGGGTCAGGTAGCAAGGGAAGTCCCTAGAATTTATGCAACACTAGAGGAACACCAGGAAGATCAACAGTCAATTGTGGTTGAAGTTGCAGGTAAGACTGTTGAACAATCCGTTTCTATTTTGATTGACCCTGGTTCTACTCACAGTTATATCACTCCTAGGGTAGTGGAGATTTGTGCTTTTAAGAAGTTCAAGCATTGGAAACCTTGGTTAGTTCAGATAACCATTGGGACTAAGAGAAAAGTCGGTGAATTGATAGAGAAATGTCCATTGGTTATGAATGGATTGATCGCTTATGTAGATCTGAATATTCTACCTCTTGGTTCCTATGATGTTCTCATTGGAATGGATTAGTTAGAAGCTCACCGAATGAAGCTTGACTATTATAACAAGACTTTTGAATGCATGAATGAAGAAGGAAAACTAGTAGTTGTGAAAGGTATTCTGAAGGTAATTTCAGTAAGATAGGTTTCAGTAATACAGTTGAAAAACTTATGTAGGAAAGGTTGCAAGTTGTATGCAGCTTATATCCTAGAACCAATAGGAGATGAAACTCCTATGTTGGAGGGCTATTAGGTGTTACATGAATTCAAGGATGTGTTTCTTGATGAGATTCCAGGGCTTCATCCAAAGAGGGACATTGATTTCACCATTGAACTAGTGCCGGGAGCAGCACTAGTGTCCAAGACACCCTACAAGATGAGTGCACCAAAGATGCTAGAGTTGAAGATGCAACTACAAGAGTTGTTGGAAAAGAATTATATCTGGCCGAGTGTGTCTCCTTGGGGAGCACCTGTTCTGTTTGTGAAGAAGAAAGATGGTACACTCAGGTTATGTATTGATTACAGACAATTGAACAAGGTTACTATGAAGAATAAATATCCTTTGCCTAGGATTGATGACCTCTTTGATCAAATGAGAGGAGCAAATGTATTTTCCAAGATTGACTTGAGGTCTGGTTAACATCAGGTGAGAATCAAGGATGAAGACATTCATAAGATAGCCTTCAGGATGAGGTATGGGCATTATGAGTTTGTAGCGGTACCATTTGGCCTCACAAATGCACCAGCTACATTTATGTTCCTTATGAACAATGTCTTCAGCAAGTATTTGCACAAGTTTGTTCTTGTTTTCCTTGATGACATTCTTGTTTATTCTAAGAATGAGGAAGAACATGAAGAGCATTTGAAATTGACAATGAAATTGCTCAGGGAACATTAGTTGTATGAAAAAATGAGCAAGTGTGACTTCTATAGAGACAAAATTTAGTATTTGGGTCACATTATCTCAGAAGAGGGTATATATGTGGACCCTGAGAAGATTGAAGCCATTATGAATTGGCCTGCTCCAAGAAATATGATGGATGTAAGATATTTTATGGGACTTGCAGGATACTATATGAGATTCATTGAGGGATTTTCCAGGGTTGCACATGCCATCACTTCTATGCAAAAGAAGGGGACAAATTTTGAATGGAATTCAAAGTGTGAAGAAATCTTCCAGTTTTTTGAAGAATATTCTAACCAGTGCATCAGTATTGAAAGTTGCAAATCCAGAGAAGGATTTTGTGGTATGTACCGATGCATGTGGGGAAGGGCTTGGAGGATTCCTTATGCAGGACAACCACGTGATATGCTATGAATCAAGAAAGCTGAAGGAGCATGAGAATAACTATGCCACTCATGATTTGGAGCTTGCAGCCATAGTACATGCTCTTAAGATGTGGAGGCATTACTTTATGGGTAGAAGATTTGAGCTCAGGACAGACCAATGTGGTTTAAAGTATTTATTTGATCAGCCTACTATGAATGCTAGGCAAGCAAGATGGCTGGAATTTTTATGTGAGTTTGATTTTGAAATCAAGCACATAAGCGGGAAAGAAAACAAGGTCATTGATGCACTCAGCAGGAAGGTACATGAAATGCATGTGGCATCTCTTAGTATTTTCCAATCAGATTTGATGCAACAAATTGTTAATCATGTTGCTGGAGATGAATTGTACGAACAGGTAAAAGACAAATTGCAGCAGCAAATTCTTGAAAAAAAGTATGAAGGATATAAATTGGAAGAAGATTGACTTCTCACCTACAAAGGCAGAATTTATATCCTGAATGTAGTGGATTTGGGGAGAGTTGTTATGGATGAAATCCATCAAGCTCCGTATTCTGGTCACCCAGGATACCAGAAGACAATTTCTACTGCTAGAAAGCAGTACTTTTGGCCAGGAATGGAAAAGGACATGGTTGAGTACATTTCAAGGTGCATGAAATGTCAACAGGTAAAGGTTGAGCATCAACATCCAGTAGGTTTGTTGCATCCTTTGCTAGTTCCAGAATGGAAATGGGAAGTTATTTCAATGGATTTTATTACAAGATTGCCGATGACTTGGAGACAACATGACTCCATCATGGTTGTGGTAGACAAGTTGAAAAGGGAAGCGCATTTTATACCAATAAAGTCTACACATAAGACAGATGATATTGCAAAGATCTTCATGAAGGAGATTTTCAAATTGCATGTGTTTCCAAAGGCAATAGTCTCTGATAGAGATGTGAAGTTCACTTCCAATTTTTGGAAGGGGTTGTTTGCAGATTTGGGTACAAAGCTAAAATTCAGCACTGCCTACCATCCTCAGACAGCTGGGTAGACAAAGAGAGTTAATCATGTGCTTGAAGATATGCTTCACATGTATGTGATGGACAAACCAACCAAGTGGGAAGGTTACTTGCACTTGGTAGAGTTTCCTTACAACAATGGACAACAAGCATCCTTGGGGATGAGTCCATATGAAGCTTTATATGGAAGAAGGTGTAGGACACCAGTGACTTGGGATAACCCGGTGAACAGGACTGTACTTGGAAATGAACTACTCAAGGAAATGGAGCAAGAGGTTGTAAAGATCAGGAAAAATCTAAAAGTAACACAGGATAGACAGAAAAGCTATGAAGATAAGCATAGGAAGAACAGAGAGTTCAATGTTGGGGATCACATTTACCTCAGAGTGAGGGCATAGAAGAGTTCCTTGAAGCTTGGGAGTTGTGCAAAGCTATCACCAAGATATTGTGGGTCGTTTGAAGTGCTTGAAAGAATAGGGCCTGTTGCATATAAACTTGCATTGCCTACTAGTACTAGAGCTCATAATGTTTTTAATGCTTCTTTGCTTAAGAAATATGTACATGATCCTAACCATGTGATAAATTGGGATGTGATTTAGGTGGAACCCAAGGGAGAGTTCCGAATCAAGCCAATGCATATCCTCAACAGGAAGGTCACAATGCTCTAAAACCGAGCCATAGGGCAGGTAAAGGTGTAATGGGAGCACTACGGACATGAAGAGGCTATGCGGGAGCTAGAGGATGCCATGTGATTGGCACATCCATTTTTGTTCGATTCTGTGGAACACGGAGGCGATACCAGTGTATCATTTTGTTCAATTTTGTAAAGCACTGAGGACAGTGCTATTGAAGAGGGAGGGGAGTGTAGCATCCCTGGTTTTGGCCCCGATGCACTAAATATACATGATATATATATATATATATATATATATTGTAATCAACCATGGTGTGGAGCTAAAGGCCAAGGCCCAACCATCGATTTGGTTTTGTTATGTTCGGCAATTGGACTTGTCATTGGTGGTATATCGGGACATACGACACATATTAACATTGTGGCATCATGTAACTATGCATTTTAATTAAATATCCTAGACGGCTATGTTCACTGCAACTAAAATCAAGAAGGGGCATGATTCCGACAGATAAGGGGGGGGGGCGGCGATGCTAAACCTTGAGCCCATGGGGGGAAAAGCCATGTGTCATCACCCTGTTTGTTTTGCTCACCTTCCCTTGTCTCATCCAACCACCACTTTAATGTTATACTGAGTTGTTGAGGTAGTTATTGCTAGAAGTGGAGGGTGGAAAGACTGTCATTCTTTACCACACGTTCACTCCGCCTTCACGTGGGTAAGGGAACCATCACTACGCCACTCTCTTGGCCATTGGGTTCACTCTCACATAGGAACATGCAAGGGGATGGTTCATATTCCTCACGCAGAGCTAAGTTAAGAAGGGGTGCTATTTCTTATTTGGGGGTTTTCCTTTCTCTCTCTCACACCATTTACTAGTATTTGGTTGTGTTTTTTCCTCATGATCATGCATAGAGTCAGTGTTTTTGCATCCACCATTGCTGGACTATGAAGGATTACTGTGGTTTTATGTTGTTTTTCGTGGGTTGTTGTTTTCCATATTTTATTGTCTACGATATCTCTTGTGAATTAGCTGTTGTAGGTTGCATGTTTTCCTTCTTCCCAGGCTGAGAGTATATTTACTCTTCCACTTTTGGGCTGAGAAAATTTGGCTGTCATTTCATTGTTGAGTCGATACCATGGTTTTCCCCATGCTGTTCGATTGTCGTGATTTCACCTACATTTTATTGGCTGTGTTCTATCTCACATTTTTGGACCAGTTGTAGGTTACCATTGAGTCATTTTGGCCATGATAGGGACAAGAATGGTTTAGGCATGGTTTTCCCCTATTAAAGCTTGAATAGATGTTCAGCTATATGCATGAAGTGGTTTTGTCCTTGGACTAAATTGGAGTGGTGAATGAGGAGCCTGAGGTGCTTGATAAAACTGGTGGGTTGAGAACCACATAGACGGAGCTATTGAGTTGGCTTTCTTCTCCACAACCTCTGAATAGCACTGGAAGGGAGATCAGGGTCTGAGGGACTGCGTTGCATAGAAAGGACTAATTTCCTTGTTTTGGGTGTGTGTGGGTGTTCTACAAGCCAGGCTGGTTCTGGTGTCGGTGTCTGTAGCTCTTCAATGAGCTCACTTGATTAGCATTTAGCCTTTCCCATCTCCTGAATGGCCTAATAAACCCTACTTGGTTCACTTGGCTGATCTATTGTTCACTTAATAAACCCAAATATGTTAGCTTGGCTGAACTGTGTACCCTTGTGGTGTTGTTATCCTTGGCTATGTGTAAGCCTGCTAGTTCCTTATTCCATGGGGATTCATGCCCAACTTGGGGGTGGTAGCGTTGCTGAGAGATTAAAGAGCACGTGGCTTATGGTTGGGTGGAACGTTGCAGTGATGTAGCTGGTCATAGAACAAGTTCTCTATAAGATAAGTACTCTTGCCTAACTTGCATCTGCAATCACATTTACCATTGATGAATGATGATATGCATGTTGAATGCTGAATTGAATATGAATGCATGTTGTTTTGCTTCCGCTATATATATGAATTATTAATGCTTTGTAATATGTTTTATGCTTTTAAGTATCATCCTTCAGCATTATATGTATGTATGTCAATGTTCATGGGGGCTAGATGTCGGTATGTTTGGTGTTTAGTAGTGTCCTCTTCCCACTCGGAGGGTCAGGGACGTGAAATAAGTGCAGAGCGTTTCTTCGATCACTGGTTGATCAAGTATAAGTGTTGAGCCTTTCTTCAATCATTGGTTGATCAGATGTAACTACAGAGCCTTTTGGCATGGAGGATTGGTTCCTCGCATGGCCAGGTGTAAGTGTTGGGCCATTCCAATCATTGGTTGAATGGATGTGAGTGCTAGGCCTTTCTGATGTGATTATAGGATTGGTTCCTCTATGATCAAATGTAAGTGATGGGCGAGCCATTCTCACTTAAGTGTCATATATAAGTGTTGAAGAAGACCTACATGGTGGCTAGGCCTACATCTAGCATGAAAAAGGGCTTGCTCTGTAGAACTTCCTGTGACAAGAAGAATCATGAGATAGCACCTGTGAAGATTCAATATTGATGATCCAGTAGAGATGATCCAGATCGAGGGATGATCCAGATCCAGAGACAATCTAGATCCAGTGATGATCTAGATCCAGTGATGATTATCCAGATCAAGTGATGATCTAGATTCGAAGATAAAGATGACTTGAAGACAAAGAGGACTTGAATATGAAGATGACTTGAAGATACAGATAACGAGATGATTCAGAGAAGAAGACCAATGATGAAAATTGTGTCGAGAGAATACCTTCCTAGTTAAGGGGGAGTGTGGATGTAATTGTAACTTTGGAATGTATTTCACTTGTATTTCTTATCTATTATAACTCGATGTTTATTCCAGGATGTACTTGTGTCATGTCATGCCCTGATGTTCCTATTGGGAGAATCTATAATGTAAACAAGTAATGTCAAGTCATTATGGGTAACCCTCCTATTGTCTAAGGGTTAAAGTCCCCATAGTTCTGAGGCACTAGGGTTATTAGACTCTCTTAGTGAGGTCGGCCCTAGTAGGGTTTTAGTCATGTCAAGAATTAGTATAAATAGAGAGGTGACCTCTCTATTTATCACACATCACATCCACATTCAGTTGTAGCGCATAACTGAGGAAGAGAAATACACTAGGGCAAGAGGAAAGAGCTTACTGCTATCGGGAGATTGTCTTACTGATTTTGGGTTTCACTTTGGTGTTTATTCTATGTCTGAGGAAGTTGGGGGGTTTTATCCATTTATGGTTTCCCTGAGGAAAAACAATGTGTTCATTGTCTCTTGTGTTTGATTGTTGTGCTTGTTGTTCTCTAAGTTTAAATATCCTAATGTTAATGCTAGCTTAATGTTAAAATATAACACTTCCAAGCCTGGAAGTATAGGATCTCCTTGGTCCTAGAAGAAAATGAGTTGGACTCTTATATCAATGAGGAGGTTCTAGTTCCAAAGGGAGATGAGGCTAAGGCCTTACACAAGAATAATTTGGTTATGGAAAAGAGGATTATTGCTGATTCAATCAAGGATCACCTCATACCACAGGTGTCCTCCCTAAATACACCTAAAGCTATGTTTGATTCCCTAACCAAATTTTTTTAAGAGAAGAACATAAACTGGAAGATGAATATGAGAAACCAACAAAATAATGTCAAGATCCAAAATGAAGAAACCATCCAGTCTTACTTTACAAGGGTCTCTTAGATCAAGGAACAACTAGAAGCAGTTGATGAAGAAGTGGAAAATGCAGATATTGTAATGACCACCTTGAATGGTCTCCCTAGATCATGGGACTCCTTTATTCAAGGAATCTGTTCCAGAAAGAAGTTATTCAAGTTCAACAAACTATGGGAAGAATGATCTCAAGAAGAAGTTGAGATAGTAACTCAAGAAGAGAAGATCGGAAGTGAATATCAAGCTCTCACAGTTCACTACAAGAAAATCATAAGAAAATCTCATCACTCCATAGGTAAGACCTTTCACCAGAAAGATAACATTAGGAAGGAATTATCTGAATTAAGATTCTATACATGTGATGAAAGAGGACACTTTGCCTAAGACTGTCCTAGAAACAAGATTAACTCCCATAAGAAGAAGGGAAACAAGAGAAGACACCATGCTCATGCTGCAGAGGATGATGAACCTTTCACAAAGAGAACCAGATATGAAAGTGAAGATTCTTCAAGTGATGAAGAATATGTTTTGATTTCCACTCTCATGGGAAACATTGCTCATGGAATAAATGATTGGCTTATAGATAGTGGGCCTTCCAAGCATATGACAGGATTCAAGGAATCCTTTATGAAACTATCAGAACATGAATCACCTCACAAGGTGAAGCTCAGAGATGAATACCAGTAACCAATAAAAGGTAGTGGGGAATCCTCCTATAAGCTAGACTCTAGAAATTCTATGACAATGAAGGAAGTATTGTTTGTACCAGGACTAAAGAAGAACCTCCTCTCCATATCTACATTAGATGAAAAAGGAATAAGTGTTTCATTTATAGATGGCCAAGTCATCATGTGGCCAAAGGGAAAGACTATTAATGATGCAATAGTGATTGGGGAACAAGAAGGAGGTCTATAAAAATTGAAGGGCCATCCCGAACAAGCCTTGGTCCATGACACAGTAGAGCCAAATGAACTATGGCATAGAAGGCTTGCACATGTGCATTAAAGAGCACTACCGCATGAAAGCAAAGCTGCTGAAGGTCTTTCAAAAATTCAAGCAAAACAATGCAGAGTTTGAAAAGGATGTGCAAAAGGAAAGAACACAAAGAAGACATCTCCAAGTAGCGAGAGAAAAGCCAAAGGAATCTTGGAAATCATCCACTCTGATGTATGCATTTCAATATCATCAAGTTCACTAAGCGGGTATGTATACTATCTTTCTTTTATTGATGACTTTTCTAGGAAGACATGGATTTACTTCCTGAAGAACAAAGATGAAGTATTCAGCAATTTCAAGGAATTCAAATCCTTGATCGAGAACCACACTGAAAACAAGATCAAGACTTTTCGATCAGATAATGGCAGAGAATTCACATCAATTGAATTCAAAGAGTTATGCAAAGACTCAAGGATTAAGAGGGAGTTGTCCACTCCATATAATACACAACAGAATGGGATTGCAGAAAGGAAGAATAGAAATATCATGGAAACTACGGGAGCAATGATTCATGATCAAGATATTCCTATGCATCTATGGGCAGAAGCTTCTAGAACAATAGTGTATGTATAGAACCATACTCCACATAGAGTAATTGAGAACAAGACACCTGAAGAAGTCATTTCCAGCAAGAAACCATAAGTCAACCATCTTAGATTGGGAAAGTAGTGCAATTGATAGGAAGAGCACTTCAGGGTTTTGCTTCAGTATGGGATCAGGTGTGATCTCTTGGTTTAGCAGGAAGCAATCCTATGTGGCACTGAGTACACTTGAAGTAGAGTATATTGCAGCTTGTTCAGCTAGTTGTGAGGTAGTATGGATAAGGAAGCTACTGTCTGATTTATTTGATCTCCGGTTAGATGCTACTTGTATATATTACGACAACCAAATTTGTGTGAAGTTGTTCAAGAACCCATTTTTCCATGACAAGTCAAAGCATATTGATATCAAATATCACTATATCAGGGATATGGTGCAGAGGGGAGTAGTGAAGCTCTAGTATGTTGCAACGGATGAACATATAGATGTTGTGTTGACGAAGCCATTAGCTAGAGTGAAGTTTGAATACTTCAGGGAGAAGCTTGTTTTTCTCTAGATCGAGGTTCCTTCCAAGGGGAAGTTATGAGTCTATGAGCTATTTTGACATGGTTAGAGGATTGGTTCCTTCCATGGTTAGATGTAAGGGCTGAGCCATTTTTCCATGGTGAGAGGATTGGTTCCTTCCATGTCAGATATGAGTGCTAAGACATTCTGATATGACTGTATGATTGGTTCCTACATGATCAGATATAAGGGCTATTGCCATTATTGGAATGGAGGTTCCTAGTTAGTTACCAGTAATACTCGGTCTAGGACTGAGGTCCATTCTGATATGACTGTGGGATGTGTTACCACATGATCAGATATGAGTGCATGGCCATTCTGATGTGATTGAGGGATGTGTTCCCACTTGATAAGATATAAGGGATGATGCCATTCTCTTGGAGAATGGAGGCACCTGTTAAGTTACCAGGAACCCTAACCTGGGGTTGAGAGCCTTTCTAGCAAGGCTGCAGGATGTGTTCCTGCATGGTTGGATGTAAGTGCAGAGCCTTTCTAGCAACATTGTAGGATGTGTTCCTGCATGGCTTGATGTAAGTGTAGAGCCCTTCCAGTAAGGTTGCAAGATGTGTTCCCGCATGGTTGGATTTAAGTGTAGAGCCCTTCCATCAAGGTTGCATCATGTGTTCCTGCATGGTTAGATGTAAGTGTAGAGCCTTTGTAGCAAGGTTGCAGGATGTGTTCCCGCATTGATAAATATAAGTGCACAGTATTTCTAGCATGGTTGCAAGATGTGTTCCCACATGGCTAGATATAAGTGCTGATCCTTTCCAATAGGGTTGTGGGATGTGTTCCCGTATGATCGGATGTGAGTGCTAGGAATTTCTGACAGGGTCGTGGGATGTGTTCCTGGATGGTCAGATGCGAGTGTTGGGTGTGCCTTTATAACATGGTGTTAGATTTGTTCCTCTCATGGTTAGATGTAAGTACTGGATGGGCCATTCTAACTTGGTGTTAGATATAAGTGCTGAAGAAAACCTACATGGAGGCTAGGCCTACAACCAGCATGAAAAAGGGATGGCCTTGTAGAACTTCTTGTGATGAGAAGAATCATGAGATAGCACCTATGATGATGATCCAGTGATGATGATCCAACAGTGATGATCTAGATCAAGTGGTGATCCAGATCCAAAAATGATGCTCTAGTGCTGATCCAAATCGAGTGATGATCCAGATCCAGTGATGATCCAAATTGAGTGATGATCTAGATCTAGTGATGATGATCCAAATCAAGTGATGATCCAGATCCAGTGATGATGATCCATATAGAGTGATGATCCGTATCCGAAAATGAAGATGACTTGAAGATGAAGATGACTTGAAGATGACAAGGACTCGATGATGATCTAGATGATACAGAGAAGAAGACTTGTTCTGATAAATTGAGTTGAGAGAATACCTTCCTAGTTAAGAGGGAGTGTTGATGTAATTTTAACTTCATAATGTATTCACTTTAATATCATATGTATTGTACCCCAATGTTTATTTTGGGATGCGTCTGTAATTTACTTGAGTCATGTCATGCCCCAATGTTCCTATTGGGAGGTTCTATAATGTAAAAAATTCATGTCAAGTCATTTTGGGTAACCATCCTATTGATCAAGGGATAAAGTCCCCGCAGTTCCAAGGCACTAGGGTTATTAAACTCTCGTAGAGAATTTGGACCTAGTATGGTTTATTCAAGTCAAGAATTAGTATAAATAGAGAGCTAGCCTCTCTATTTATCACACACTCACTCACACTTAGTTGTAGTGCATAGCTGAGGAAGAAGAAGACACTAGGGCTAGGAAGAAAGAGGTTACTGCTATCGAGAGATTATCTTAATTTTTTTGGGTTTTACTTTTGGTGTTGATTCTATCTCTGAGGAAGTTGTGAGGTTTTCTCCATTTATGGTTTCCCTGAGGAAAAAAACTATGTTCATTGTCTCTTATGTTTGATTGATGTGCTTGTTATTCTCTCAGTTAAAGATCCTAATATAATGCTATCTTAATGTTAGAAATCTAACAGCCATTATTCAAGCCCAATATCTGTATTTGGTCTATTTCTAGTTTGTAACTTTGTATGACTTGATCCCTCAAGCTCCTCGCCCAAGCACCGATCCTACAAAGCAACCAGCAGAAATCCTCGTCTATGGGATTGTTGGTTTAATCCAGTCCCCGTCAGTAGTAAAACCTGCTAAGAAACCCCAGACTCCAACCCCTACCCCTTCAAATCCCAAGGTTTTCATCGAGGTCAATTCTATTCAAAGTATTCAAATGCCCAACAACAATAAAAAGAAAGGTAAAGCTAAAAACAAAAAACCTTGAAACCAACAGGAGAATCCAAAACCACCGACCAACAATAACGACAAAGGGAAAACAAAAAAAATATCCATGTTTGTTATGTGGAGGTGACCATTTCACAAAAGAGTGTCCTCATTGAGACAAAATCACCCAATTTTTGAAAACAAATCCCCCACCTGTAGTTTTCACAGATCCTTTTCCCTCTCAACAACAACTGATAGACCACATGTCTAATCAGGGAAACTATAGTTCTTCAGAGGAAATTCGCATGATTTCCTCGGATACTATTAGTTTGAAAAATCAAAGTCAGAGTTAGGACAAACCCACAGACAAGAAAGAAGACAATTCTTCTTCAGGATAAGCTCCCTCTACTGGTTCTCCCGAATCCTTGTCTATTGTTCCCCTAACCATCGAGAAGCCTACTCTCGACATGGTTTTGCGTCCACCCAAGATTACTCTTTGGAAGGTTGTTTTTAACCCTAATTCCCAAGCTACTCAATTTTATAATGTAGTTGAAGACCTCACTCAGGCACCATGTGCAATGTCTACCTTGGAAGTACTCCAAAGTTGTCCTACATAATGCAAAAACTTGTTAACTATGTTAGGAGCTTTAGACTTGGACAATACTAATTTGATTCATTTCAATGTCAAGAACTATAATTCTAGACTACCTCACAAACTCACTTTGCAAATCATAATGAAGGTATTCGAAAATAAGGTCTTTAGAACTGTCTTAGATGAAGGAGATTCAACTTCAATTTTGTCCCTGTCTTTTTGGAAAGCTATTGGCTCTCCTGAGCTTGTAACATCATCTACAACTTTGAAAGCCTTTGATGGATGAGGTTTCCAGCCCCATGGTCTCATACCATCTCTTTCAGTCAAGCTTGGGGGAAAAGTTGTTTCTATTCAAGTAGAAGTAGTCAACGCCCCATTAGATTACAACTTCCTTTTAGGAAGAAATTGGTTTTACGCCATGACTGTTGTTGCTTCGATGGTATTTCAAACTGTCCAATTTCCACATCTAGGGATAATTGTCACCATTGACCAGCTCTATTTATGTACACTAGATGTCACTACCTCTACGGCTAATAACATCCCTATGTTAGGCCAGTCCCCTCCTCCTTACCAACTGATTGGGGTAGGCATGTTGAAGGATTCGTCCCTTATGGATATTTTTTCATCCACTCCTCCTAACATAGACACAACGATAGTAAATATGATTTCGTTATTTGATTATGATCCAAAGGGAAAACAAATTGTTGAGTCCACCTCATTGAGTCTGCATGAAGAAATGTACAATGTCATTCAAACCCTTTCTTATGAACACACTGATGAACTTCATCTGGTGGCTTTAGACCCTTACCACTTGCCCTACTGGTTAGAACCGTCTCTTCCTATTCTAGATTATCTCTCCAATAATTTTCTTTCTGATGAGTCCATTATGGAGATCATGAGTATGAATGAGCCTATCTGGGAGGATCACCATCATAGATCCTTGTTCCTCCCCAACACTAGTTCGGTAGACCATGACTTTGCATCCTTATTTTCCACTGATATTGTCAACACACCTCAAAATCCTATATTGTTGCAAGACACAGATTCTAAAGGAAAGGTATGCAACATTACTCAAACAAATCCAATTGACATATCAGCCAAGCCTGGTACCCTTGAGCATGTTCATGTTGGGCAGAACTACTCGGCAGAAGAATCTGAAGCATACAAAGAAATTTTCAAATAATTCTGTGATATTTTTGCCTGGTCTTAGGAAGAAATTTTGAGAATAGACCCATCCATTGTGGTCCATGAAATAAAAACCTATCCCACTACTAAACTTGTCAGGCAAAAACTAAGGTAAGTCCATCCGCGGAAGGTCGCATCTATTAAAGATGAAAATCAGAAACTTCTCAAAGTTGGGTTTATTTATCCCATACTCCTGACGGAATGGGTATCGAACATCATCCCTATCAATAAAAAGTAGGGCACCATTAGATTTTGCATCGATTTCAAATACTTAAACAAAGCTTGTCCCAAAGACAAATTTCCTACTTTGCATATCGACCAGATTATCGATAATTGTGACAGAAGTGTCATCTCCTCCTTTATGGATGGATTTTTGGGTTATAATCAAATTGATATTTTACCCACCGATCAGCACAAGAAGGCATTCATTTCCCATGGGGAACCTTTGCATATAACAAGTTACCATTTGGCCTAAAAAATGATGGAGCCACTTTCCAACGTGCTATGTTCTCTGCATTTCATGATATAAAACATGTTGTTGAACCGTACCTTGATGACCTCCATGCTCATTCACAGCAACGGGAGGACCACCCTGGTCATCTTAGAGACATTTTCCTAAGATGTCGTCATTATAGTATACGGCTCAATCCTCATAAATGTGTTTTCTACGTTAAGAAAGGACACCTATTAGGTTTTGTGGTTTCTAAGGATGGCATCTGGATAGATCCATTGAAAATTACCGCTATTTTATCTCTACCATCCCCAACCAACCTTCTAGAACTCCAAAGTTTGCAAGGGAAGGAAAACTTTCTTCGGCGTTTCGTGCGCAATTTTGCATAGAAAACACACAGTTATATCTGTCTCCTGAAGAAGGACAGCCTGTTCTATTGGGATGACCAATCCCAATGAGCCTTTGATAATCTCAAACATGCTCTAACTCATTCACCCATGATTCACCCCCCATATTATTCAAAGTATTTTCTCTTTTATATTGTTTCCTCCACTACTACCATCGCTATGGCTTTGGTACAGGAAAATCCCAACGGTTAGGAGTATGTGATCTACTATGCTAGTAAGAATCTTATGGATTCCAAAACTTAATATTCATGTGTGGAGAAATTAGCATTGGCCATGGTCATTGCCATTCAAAAAATTTGTCACTACATTTTGCTTCGCACAACCACCATATTGGCAGACCAGAACCCTATGTATTACATCCTAGCTCGTCAGGTTCTCAGGGGCATGTACTCCTGATGGATAGTCACACTACAAGAGTTTGATCTGGAATTTTCCAAAGCCACATCAAATAAATCCTTGGTCTTTGCCGAGCTCATGTGTGATCTTCCCTGTGCTTCGATGGAATCTGAGCCCAGTGATTCATTTTCGGATGAATTCTTGTTCTTGATAAGCACTAATGATCCATGCTATGGAGAGTTACTCATTTATCTCCAAACACAAATATTTCAGCCAAATCTATCCCATGACGATCGATGCCGTATCTGTCACCACAAAAAATAATATCTCATCTTGAATGACACTTTGTATAGACGTGGTATCGATTCCTTTCTCTGGATATTCCTCACCCATGAGGAAGCTGAACAAGTGTTGAATGATTGCCACTCTGGAGCATGTGGCGGTCATTTATCTAATATGGATACAGCCCATAAAATCCTTTGCGCTGGTTATTTCTAGCCTTCAATGTTTAAAGATTTTCATGAGGATATCAACAAATGCCCACCCTGTTAACATTTTTATCTGAAAAAGAACACTCATCCTACTACGCTACACCCCGCCATTTCCATTGGCCCGTTTTCCAAATGGGATATTGATTATATGCAATTTAAGCCTACCTCAGCCGAGGGGTATGGTTACATCATCGTAGCCGTTGACTATTTTACAAAGTGGGATGAGGCCATGCCTACATATGTAGAGGACAATAATACTGTCGCTCTGTTCCTGTTCAATCATATGATATCTAGATTCAGAGTCTCATAGTCCATAGTTACTGATCAGGGATCACATTTTCATAATCAAATGATGGAGGAACTAAGTGCCAAGATAGGTTTTCATCATGAAAACTCTATCCCCTATTATCCACAAGCCAATGGTCAGGTAGAGGCCATTAACAAAGTTTTTAAAAGGATGCTTCATCGAATGGTTGGAGACCATAAATCCAACTAGCACCATATCTTTTTCTTCGCTATTTGGGCTTACAGGACTTCAGTGAAAACAACTACTGGTTTCACACCTTTCCATATTGTCTATGGACTTGAAGTTATCTTGCCAATTCAATGTCAGATTCCATCCTTAAAACTTTTCGTTGAACTTATCCCAGACACTTCTGCAGAGGAAGAGATATTTTTGTACTTGAAAAACCTTGGTGAAACTAGGAGAGATGATTCCTTGGCTAATGAGGCACACAAGAAATGCATCAAGGTGCAGTATGACAAGACTTTCAAACCTCGTTCCTTTAATGAGGGTGACCTAGTTTTGACTTACAATCAAAGATATGACTAACTAGGGAAAGGAAAGTTCAAATCCATGTGGTACGGTCCTTTCATTATTTCCAAAGTTTTAGAGAAAGGGACCTACGAGCTCGTAGACTATGATGGAATCCCTTTAAGACAACCTCGCAATGGGTTGTACCTGAAGAGGTACTATGCCTAGATCTCTCTTGGATAGTATATTGTATATATGTATATTACTTGACTTTCAGTGTTCTTAAGTATTTTCAATATGGTTTTGAGTTTAGTGTCTGTATCTATTTATACCATGTTTTGGTCATGTAGAGTAAATGGCTTTCTATGGCTTCACTAATGGTGCTTGCCACCATACCCTGAATCTTGCCTCATCTGCTTGGGTTCTCTATTCCCCAGATTACGATTTGGTCAGTTCAAGAGCAGTTTGTATTGGTCCCTCTACCAAAAAAATCGTTGAGTATCGAGTAGTCATATGTCTTCTGACTGAAGCTACCTCCCAATATGTTCACAACTTGGTAGTCTTGATGGACTCACAACTTGTGGTTTGTCATCTAAACCATGTTTATGCCATTAGGAATTCAATGCTTCTCTATCTTTTTTGGAGGGTACGTTTGTTAGAAAGGTCATTTGAAACTATCACCTATAGGAGTATCCCTAGAGAACATAATGTATTTGCTAACTCATTGGATAATTACATCCTAGATTAGCATATTGCCCATTCATGACATGAAAATCAAACATGGTTCATTGTAAATAAACTATAAAAGACACATAAAAATCATGTAAAATACATTTACCATTTGAGATGTATAAACACCAAGTAAAAGTCTGTATATATATATATATATATATATATATATATATATATATATGAACATGTTTTACAAAAAATAGGTGACGAGACCTCATCTGAAGCGCATAGGATTTTAGGTAAAAAATCACCATACAAAATTCCTAAAGCTATCATATTTCAGTGGATGCATCATGCACTCATCATCTAATGATGCTCATGGTAACACATCACTACTCGGGATACTCTACGTAGTAGTATGATAAAGCAACCTGGTACTCCCATTGTAGGCCTCTGATACCTCAATGGGAGGTCAATGATAGAAGCATCAGGGATGTCTAGGGTCAACCTCTCCAAGTTCTCCTCTAACTCCCCTATCACATCATCACTCTGTGGTACAAAATGGGCTCTGGCTCACCTATCCAGAGGGGAGGCTCACCCAGGTCGTGCTGCTCCAAAGTCTGCATGAAAAAATTCAAGTCTCATTACTAAACATAAAAAATATAAAAAATCAAAAAACATAAAAACACTATTTCCATTTTAGGGTCTTTTGTTTCTTACTAATGTCACCCCACTATCCACGAGGTGGGAGTAGTAGGTCAAGGTCACCACTGAATTCAGTGCCTTCATATGCATAGTCCTCCACCATGAGGAGCTGATGTCTCAACCATCGAAAGAACGGGTCACCGAAATTTTCCTTCCCTCTACCCACTCCAGTACAGTCCATAATATGCACCCACCTCTTCTTGTGAGGGTTCTGTGCCCTCAACTCTATAAATACCACCTAGGGTCTCACCTGTGGAACCCACTCAAAGAAAAAGAAATCTAGAATGGAAGCGAAACAAAATTGTTTCAGCTACCCCTATCGACACTTGGTTAGCTGATCCTTGAAGATTAGAAGTAGGGCTTCCTCCCAGTTAAATAATGTAGGCACCATGGCCTCTATGGTGTAGAGAATATGCACTCTAGATGCCTAGTGTACTCCTTGGCTTCCCACCACTCTCTACATGGTAAAAGGAACGGTCTGTAGAGGGCCATCCACCACTAATTTTATGGGAATTGTATTCCCCGATGTCCTGTTCCGAGGAATGCAGTGACGATCTATCATATTGTGAGTAGTAATGTCCCCCCCATGGGAACCAGTCAGCAATATGGGAGCTCCCTATCTCAAAAGGCCAGTCAAGAAGTAGATGTCCTCTACCTCAACTATCAATATGTGAGCACCATCCTCAAAATATTGTTGCTCCGGATTCCACATCCAGAGTAGATGATCTAGCACTCACTCATGTGATACCATACTGGGTGTGCAGAAGAACTTTAAGAGTCTGCATTCTCTCAATGCGGCTATGCAAACTGAATTTCATTTAGTGAAGGTGTCGTCCTTATCAGGTTGCCTCTCTTTCCATATGACCATTTTTTATCAACAAGAACCTATCAAAAACCATCACGAGACTTATTAGAAGCATTCACAATCATTCAAATCAATAAAAATGAGCTATTTTTTTCTTGTGCAACCATTTATATTTCTCCGCAGCTGGCACCGCTTGTGTCCCATTGAGGACAGGTGGTGGAACCTCTTATGCATACTGTTTTTGACGCGGTTTGAGTGGGGTACCACTTATCCTGCAAGGGATAAGAGCGGTGCCCGCTTCCAAGACTTTAGGGCTTGCCATATTGTTACAGAGAAAACTTCCTATGGCTTGGGGTACCACAACAGACAGGGGAACCACAGAAATCAATCATTTCCTATATGCAAGAGAAACCAAACATCTAACACTAAAGGATCCCAAACATACCTTATTATGGACGGTTCATGTAGATCCTCGTTTAGATTTTCCACTCTCGCTTGTATTGATAATTTTCTCTCTCAACATTCAACAAATAAGACAAGCATGCTATATAATTTTGTTATACCTACTCTAGCATATATAATCAATAGCATATAAGCATTTAAAAGAATCCATGGATTCAATACTCATTTAAATACACATTATTAAACAGGAAAAGATATTTCTATTAATATAAATCAGAGATTACAATAGTGACAACCTTTGTCGGCACGTTTATGAATCGAAGAAACTAAGTCCTCCACCTAGACCTTTACCATTTCAATCCTCCATCTCTTGATAGCAAGCTCACAAGAAAAGGCAAGCTTTGGAAGAACACAAAGTGCTCCAAGGGACAAAGGGACGTAGACTCAAGTATAAGCTCCAGCAACAATGGACTATAGTTTTCTTGCTCTTCAATTCCTCCTTTTCAATGTATCCAAAGGGTTCCTTATATAGTTCTTCAATAGGGTAATGGAAGGTCAAATCTAAGCAATCTCAAGGCATATGGAAGGCCAAAATACAAGTGACTCAGATCCACAACGAAAACTCCAAAACTATTTGGCCTTTTGCACACATCCCGATGTACGCGGGTTAAGGGTCAAATCTGGGTATATACATGAGAATAGGTTTAAAAGTTGCATATAGAAAATAATGCATGTTTTTAGGGATGATATTGGAAACATAAAAGGTACAAAAATGGTCCATGGGGTCTAAAGAGTCTACAGAGGGAAATGGAATTCCATAAAGGTGTGATCCACCATGTGTCGTAAAATCAACTGTAACACATATAAGCCCAAAAAAACATTAAAAATCAAAATTGAAGGCATGAAATGAAATACTAGGGTCTAGGCTATTACTTGGAACTGACGGTGCGTGAATCCGATGCTGGATGCTCCCGATATCAACGACTGAAAATATGGCTAAGAAAATGCTCCAAAGGTTCTCCACTATGGGTAAATAGTAAAATGTTTTGATTTTTTACTATTTACATGAATTTAATATACATTATAGGGTTTGAAATGCTATAGTATTGTTTTAACATCATTTATTACTCAAAATATATCAGTCATAATCCTTTAATATTAGTTATTGGGGCATTTAACACTTGTTTTTGAGTCACTGCAGGATAGAAGAGCAATAGCATTAAAGTTTTAGGAGTTCATTTTTTACTTTTTCGTACTACCATAAAATGAAAAAAGTTTTCTTGAGCGTTTATTGTGACACTTTGGTCATGTCTTGAAACTTAGCATCAAAGGTCTGAGTCTGTTTCTGAGTCTTTTCAGGCTTGTAAAATATCTCATTGTGAAAAGAGACCTAGTGGAGTCTTCTTTAAACTCTATTCGGGATCCTTAAATATGAAAAGATTGTCGAGTGATCTTGTCTTCTTCATGCTCATTAAAGAATTTGAAGAGTCATTCATCTGACGGTAGGTTATCAATTTTTTGGTTCAAGTGAACTATTTTATGAAAAAGGACCCTATGGAGTCTTCTTCCATGGTCGTTCAAACTCTCTAAACATGAATGATACTGATTTTTCTTTCATTGGACTCGTTAAATTAAACATTGAGAGACCCTTTTTTGGGGATGAACCCATCCTCTCTTAGGTTCGTAAAACATATGAGTTTGGTCTTGTCTTTAGACAAGCTATAACGAGTGTTTTTTACCCTCTTTGAACTCATAAAACCGAAAAGAGGCACTCATCAACCATGATGGGGAAAATGAGAAGGGAATAATTTTGCAAATAAATGGCAATAGTTTGTCATTACCTTTGAACATGGAACTTGTCTGCATATTATTTCAGTCAATTGGGTATTCAAC
This sequence comes from Pseudotsuga menziesii, assembly GCA_001517045.1. Taxonomy (NCBI): domain Eukaryota; kingdom Viridiplantae; phylum Streptophyta; class Pinopsida; order Pinales; family Pinaceae; genus Pseudotsuga; species Pseudotsuga menziesii. Next base: position 373,400 of record LPNX010984301.1, on the reverse strand, counting down.
TGATCTCCGTGATGTTCCACTTTCATGCGTCATGCCACTCCTTTAAGTCTTTCAAAATAATGCATTATGCGCTGTCATATTTTGTGTTTGTTTAGTTAGTCAGGCTTCCAAGTCTTTTTTTGTGCCACCCGATGTTCAAAGGGAAGTTGAAGAAGTTTTACCTTTGCAGTCAAAATAGTCTCTATGTCAATAATTTTGAGTCAATCTTATGGTTACTACATTCACATCATTCTAGAACTATGTTCCCAGTTTCATGTCATCTTTGTGGGTCTCATCATGGCCCTCCTTCAACGAGACTATTCCCATCGACATCAGCTCATCATTTAGGAGATAGTATTAGAAATAAAACTTAGTACCTTGAGATCTATATGCCTTAATTACAGATTCTCTTGCTCTCAACATCAGTTCAGATCATTGACCTTTGATCGATAGAATCAACTGGGTGTTCGACATCAAGACATTTATTCACGCTTAGTAGATTGTACTAGGGTACCTTGGGAATCATTACATTAATGGTGATCTCACTCGCACTTGTTAACGGTTCACATCATTGTCCAGTAATCAAGTGGTTTCTACCATGTTCAAATTTAGATCATTGTAATCACATGGATAGAATTGTACTTTGTGGAATATGAGACAAAGGCTTTGGGTAGTTGTTTAGAACTCATTGCTTTCCCCAGGATATGATGGAGTTTTGTATATCTAGCATGGATCCACATTTGTATGGTCATGGCTATGATCAAACTTGCATCTATATGACATATATCTACATTGTATGTTTGGTAGCTATGTCCAAGTTTGAGTCCTCCATCACATGGATCTACGTTGTATTCTAGTAGCCATGCTTGTTTATTCCTCTCATGGATATACCTTGTATTAGTCTGCAGCCATGAGTTAGTTACATTTGTCTATGATTCAAAAGTATTGATGTACTTCAGATTCCTACTGGACGACTGTTATAGCAGATTTCACCACTCTAGGTGAATCACACTTTGTATGGCCTTCACCTGTCCTGCTGCAGACTCTTTAGACCCCATGGACCATTTTTTGTCCTTTGATGTTTCCTTGATCATCACTAAAAACATATGAAAAATGATATACGTGGCTTTTAACCCGATAACCGCGTACATACATGGGTTTGACCCATATAACCATGTACATTGGGATGTGTGCATAATCCAAATCATTTTGGAGTTTTCCTTGACATGGATCCAACTCATTCGACTCCTGGCCTTCCATATGCCTTGAGATCACTAGGATTCGAACTTTCAGTATCCCTTTGAAAGCTATACAAGGAACCCCTTGGTACATTGAAGCCAAGAAGAGAGAATTGAGAGCAAAGAAACTATAGTCCATTATTGCTGAAACTTATACTTGAGTCTGCATACCTTTGTCCCTTGGAGCACTTTGGTGTTCTTCCCAAGCTTGGATTTTACTTGTGATCTTGCTATTGAGAGATGGAGGATTGAAGCGGTGGAGGCCCAAGTGGGGGATTCAGTTTCTCCAGTTCGCAGACATGCTGTCAGAGGTTGTATCTATCTTGTAATCTCTGATTTATATTAATAGAAATATATTTTCCTGTCCAATAATGTGTATTTGAATGAATATTGTATCCATTGGAATATGTCAAATGCTTTTACATTATTGATTATATATGTAGAATAGATCTAACACCATGATATATAGTATGTTTGTATTGTTTACTTGTTGTTGAGGAAGTATTACATCAATTCAAGCTGAAGATTGGAAAGCTCAATGGGGATCTACTTCAACTGTCTGGAATAAGGTACGAGGTCTGATCCTTTAGTGTTAGACATTTTATTTCTATTGCATATTGGGAAAGATTGATTTCTGGAGTCAAGCTGTCTATTGTGGTACCCCAAGCCATAGGAATTTCTCTCCGTAACAACGACATTCTTGATTGAGCTAACATTTTCACCTCGAAGTGACAACTTGTTCTCTCAAAGCTCTCTCTTATCTTATCCCTCTAAGTCTCATGCTTTGGGGGGCCATTCTATTATACCTAAATCCTGTCACCATCATGTGATGAGACCTTTAACTTCCATGTTTTCCCTTAATCCCAACACTTAGAGTGGAAACTTGCTCTATTTGTCAATTCCACTTGAAAAAACCTAGCATCGCGCTTACCTTGTGGCTGATCAACGGTACCTTGCTCAGCACCGCCTGTATCCTGTTATAGAAAAGTGGTGCCACTGCATATGGTATTTGGTATTAAAGTGGTTCTGATCTAAACTAATCTGTCATAAGGGAACAAAAGCGGTACCCTGGATAAAATGGGAAAAAGAGAAGTTTCTCAAGGCCTCTAAAACTTGAGCCTCATGTCCTCCCTTATCCCTATCATTATGGTTTAGTTTCATCTCGGGATCCCCCATGGTAGGATCTTAGAGCCAGCTCACCCATAATTCTCTCAACTATTCCTATCCATTGAGCCTTATAAATACAAGCTCATATCCATAGTTGAGGGGGGGAACTATAGAGGTATTGTTATGCTCTTGGATTGACTACCTAGTCCAAATCATTAGAGGCCATAGAGAGAAAAGTTGGAGCTTATGGGGATGAATTGTTTGTCTCATGGAGGGGCTTGTCAACACTAAGGAAATGGTTGTAAGCTTCTCCATACATTGTTAATGCAAAGCTGATTTTCGTCCCACATTACTGCTGTTTTGATTTCACATGTACATGTTGCTAGGTTCCTTAGTCACTAGCATGGATAAGTAGATGATTTTTTGGTAGCTTTGATGTGCTTGTATGTTTGATATGTTTGTAGGTACATAGATTCACAATCAAAGTAGTATTCCAGGTGCCTACAGTGTTCAGGGAAGGTATTCATCCTTTGTCGTTCACTCATTTGTTCTGGATCTAAACCATTCAAACTAGAGGAACAACTTTTGTCCACAGAAGGTACAATATTCTTGATAACAAATCTGGTGACTCCACTGGGGAACAATGTAAATCTCAGTTGATCTGATATTCCTTATTCCTTCAACTCTTGTTTGAATCCAGGATCCATCTTGAACTCTCTTCAGTTAGATCTGCCATCTAACTTAGTGAATTTTGGTTTTAAACTTTCATACCTGAACTATTTCGACTTTATATGCTCTTTTTTACTGTCAATTCATCAATTTTTTCCTTGATCTGATCAATTTCTAACTTGATTGTTCATTCTCCTTTTGTTTTGGATATTTTTAGGGAAATACACATGTGTTGTTGGCAACAAGTGGTTCCACCGCATGAATCCCATTATCCAAAAGCGGTGCTTGTCTAGAACCGCTCTGTCAAGACCCCTCCAGTGCGGTGCCAGGTAGGCCTTGTTCTAGAACTAGTTTTTCATCATTTTTTGCAAAAAATTGCATTTGTTTGCTTTCATCCCTGCACTATCAGGCTTGTTTGTTAGAATATAAATGCTCATGGTTGGAAATTATGGGGTAAAATATTGGTTTGATTGAATAATTCAAAAGGTATATTAGGCTTGTTAATTATTGTTGGTTACTATGGGGTAGACCCGGGTTTACTTGTTATGTACCAAAAACACCCCTAGCTCACTGGCCCTTTCGGCAATAGACCGCAGAATGGCCTGAAGTCTCACCCGAAGTGATCTTATGGGTTGGCTAAAGACTCAAGTGTCCTCAACCAGGTTCTAAGGAATCCTAGTGGGTCTTACCTCTTCTTAGCCCCCGGGATCTCTCCACGAGGTGATATTCTCTCTTAGTCACTAACTCTGATAGGAGAAGGACTCTATCACATCGCAACCTCATAGATAATGCGCAACCTTCCCCTCTACTTTCCTTCCCTCCTGCGATATCTCACACCGCAACTCCTCTGACGGTGCGATGTTGCCTTTCTATACTTGCGATATCTCCTATAGTAGGGCTTAATACAACTCTTGAGGTCTAAGGGCCTTCTCCCTTAAGCACACTAGCCGAGTTAAATAGCCTCACTTAGACTTCTATGGTCTAATATGCTTAACATCGACTATGCGTAGTATTGCTGAAGTTGTATACATAAATCACTTAACACTGTAACTATTACTATCAAGAATTAAGCACTGGTAAACTCATACACAGAATACTTAATTCGTTCAACTTGCATGTAAACCTCTATGCTACTTGTAACTAAAAGATAGCATACATACATTAACTGTAAGCAAAGATCATGTAATGAATGATAGATAGCAATAAGTAAACACAATCACATGAATCAACCACACAACACACTGGTTTTATGTGGTTCACTTCTAGGGTAGAAGCTACGTCATATGCAGCTGAGATCTTCTGGGTAACTCCACGCACACCACCGAGAGCCCTTCTCTCTTAGATCTCTTCTCTTCTCTTATATTGCTTCTCTTACAATATACTCTTCCTCTCTCTCTCTCTCAATCCATACGGATTGTTACATACATGCTCTAGGATTCAACTACTGGTTATAGTAAGATACTACAGACTAAATAACAGAACCAGATCTCAGCTCTTCTATAATACAAAATTTCTATGAGCTAACAGATCATCGACTGACTAGCTAAATTTCTGAATAGCTAACCTTTTACAATACAAAATACCTGCTTATATAGGCAGCCCGAAGGTCTCGCCATTACAACACTGTGGGCCTGTCCTAATAGTAACCCAAACCCTAACTGTGATAGTCGGTCTATCTATACTTGAACTGCCACTTTCTATCCCACCATAGCTCTCTACAGTCTTCCACGCTTCCCAGTGCTGATCGTGGGTACAGGCGCTGCTTCCTCGATCACTTCCCTTCTATACTTCATCTTCAATACCTCGACTCATTGCTCCTTTTCTATTTATGAGGGTAGCTGAGCCCTCTTGTCTACGCTGCTACCTTAAGTGCAGTGGTTGAGCTCTCTCTTATTGGCCGCTCAGGTACTGTTGCCTTTGACTTTCTCGTTCCAAAACAGCAGCTTTTCCTGTAGCTGCAGGACCCTGCTCCAACAGTCCCCTAACACTTACTTGTAGCTCTCCCCTGAGCCACTAACAACTGGTTTCTCTTGTTGTAGTTTCTCCTTGGCTTCCTGTGAAGTCCTTGTAAATCTCTGTTGAAGTCCTGCGACTTCTTTCTCCATAGTTTCGACACACTCTTATGTTGTTTCAAGCATAGCTTGGCTGATGCTTGAGTCTTCTATAACTCTAGTTCATAGGTCTCTCTTATATTTCCTTCCCTCATTGTCATGCTCTCACTCTTGTTGCTTGCAAGACCTGATATACTCCAAAGTTGCCTATAGGTTTTCTTTTTCTTGGGTCAGCAACTCTTGGAAGGATCTTAAGCTTTTGAGAAGCCTTCCACATGTATCCTTTCCTCTTTATCTGGGTTAGAAATTTTATCACAAAGGAAATAGAAATCTGTATATTCCAGTCTTCTCAAATAGTTCATTCAGTCTGGATCCTTCCGTACAAACTATACAGGCCATGAATTCCATTCTGAGAACAAGCCTTTGTCTGCGTGCTGAATTTATGCTTCTTTCCTTTCCCAGTTCCTTTTGTTTTTTTGGGTCTCGGATGCCTGTTTCTTGGTCCTTTTTTCTTTCCGTGAGATCTTCTGGGAAACTCGACGCACACAACCATCCGAGTTGTCCTTCTTTTTCTGTTTCTCACTTTTACTTTCCTCCTTTTCCTTTTTCTCTGTTCTAAGCTGGACTTTTCTACTATCTGAGCTTGACTCCTCATCCTTCGCATCTATCTGACTTGTGATGTTCCTATTTTCACACCCTTGGGCGGCATCGTCATAGCAGACATAAGGCCACCACTTTGGAATCATTTCACAATGTCTTCTAAAGGTTCTGTCTCGGACAGAAACCACTCGGTGCAGTACTCTGGACTGGAAATGGCTGCAAAATTGGGGAACACTAGCACTCTGTAAATGGAATATCTTTGCACAGGGAAAGCTCTTCAAATTTCTCTGTAACTCTCGAAAATCGCAAAAGTAACCCTTCTGTATGAATGATCTCTGTATTTATAACAAAGGTGATAATCTCTGAAGCAACGGTCATTTAGACTCAACCCGTCGGCAGTATTAATTACATGGATAAGACAACAACCGTCGTTTCGATCCTCATTAATTGTTGAAATCTGATCAAATTTCCCTCGAAACTTGTGTGTAGGCACCGATCTCGTTGAATATTTTACCAAATCTAGAAAAATCACTACGCTGTTGCCAAATCTAGGGCAACGGATACTTGTCGTATCCGGATTAACTGCTTGTCAGAGGACGAAGTGACTGCCCTTCTGTCCCTTTTCAAAAGTGTCGACGTGGGATGGGGAAACATCACCTTGCTGCAATGCCTCACCGTATCATCGAAACCAACTACTGGCGTGAACCTTCTCAATGTTCAAAAATCTACAAGCGTCCTGCGACTTGCGTAACATAAACTTATACTTAGAAGTTTTTTTTTTTTACCTGCTGGTGTAGACTCATTACCGGTGCGATGCCTCCTTTCAACTACACTGGGCATCTGAACTTCCATACACTGTCTAGGTTAGGGTTGAGAGGTGGAGTGGCTATCACTATAGAGCTTAAGCCTCTCACATTAATCAAAGTGGGAAGAAGCTCCCTGTTCAGTTTACTGAGCTGAACGGCACCTCCTTCTGTAACTTGTTGTATCTGATATGGCCCCAACCAATGCGTTTTGAACTTCCCTGAAAACTTAATAAACTTACTGTCATATAGGAACACAAGGTCTCCTATCTGAAAAGTATTACTCTTAATGTGCCTGTCATGCCAAGCTTTTTCTCATGCCTTCTGCACTTTCTGATGGAATCCTGCGATGAATCTGTCTTCCTCTAAGGCAAGCAGCTGCGCTAGTCTTTCATTCATTGTGTCTGTATCAGTCATTCCAGTTATTTGAGAAAATATTAAACTGGGAATAATATATTCCATAGGCATAACAACCTCTTGTCCATACACCAAGCTGAAAGGTGTGTGCCCTGTAAGTTTTTTGCATGTAGTCCTATAAGCCCATAATACAGCGTTAACCCTGAGGTCCCAATCATTTCTTTGGCTGTTACAGATCTTAGTAAGAGCATTTTCTAGAATCTTGTTAAAGGCCTCCACCGTACCATTAGCTTGTGAGTTGTAGGGAGTGCTCTTATGGTGCTGTATCTTGAATTCCTCTGTCAAGGCTTCAATAGTGTGGTTCAAAAAATGTGTGCCTTGATCGCTCATCAAAATTACTAGACATCCAATTCTACTGATGATGTTTTCAAAAATGAACTGTGCAGCTGTAGCAGGATCACAATTCCTTACTGCTTTTGCCTCTGCCCATTTGGTGAGGTATTATGTTCCTATGATGATTTATCTCACAGCAGTTCATTTTCCTGGTGGGTTGATAGGACCCACAAAATCTATAGCCCATTTGTCGAATGCACGCAGCGTAATCTGTGGTCGCAGCAGCATCTCATCTCTTCGCGAAGGTTTTCCTACCCTCTGGCAGATATCGCAGCATCTGCAAAACTCCTTAGTATCCTTATGTAAAGTAGGCCACCATAATCCTACAGTAAAAATTTTCTGCGCAGTCGGCTTTCCTGCGAAATGGCCTCCTACGGTACCTGAATGTGCTTCCCTGATAATGGCCTCTTTCTCATGCGGCATAACGCATTTGTGCAGGACTTCATATGGACCTAACTTGTATAATTGTCCTGTGATCAAAGTGAAGTCGGATGGTTTAACAACTAACTACTTCTTTTGCTGCTTATTAAACTCAACAGGTGCCCACCCTGTAGTGAGAAAGTGAATGATATCAGCGTAGTACTCATCTGCGATCTGAATAGAAAACAATTGTGCATCTAGCAAATTATATTCTAAGTTACTTGGTTCTTCTCCTAAATCTATCCGCGACAGATGATCAGGTCTGACATTCAATCTTCCCGGCTTTACAATGATTTCAAAATCATACTCCTGAAACAGGAGTAACCATCTACAGATTCCTCCCCCTAACACTGGCTTATTAACCAAATAATTTAAAGCGGAATGGTCAGTAAACATCTCGAATGAGGCACCGAACAGGTAGTGCCTAAACTTCTGTAGAGCATACACCATAGCTAACCCTTCTCTCTCTGTAGTGGTGTATTTCTTTTCTGTAGTGGATATCTTTCTGCTTGAGTATGTGATAGGGTGATCAATACCCCCTTCTCCTGGCTGGGTTAAAACGATCCCCAGTGCGATGCCAGATGCATCCACATGGACATGAAATGGCTTGGTCCAATCTGGAAATACTAAGATGGGTGTTGTAACCATATTTTCTTTGAGAGTGTCTATACTTTTTTGGCATTCCTCATTCCATAGGAATTTCACGTCTTTCTTTAACAATTTTTCCATCGGTGTTGTGATCTTTGCATACCCCTTGATGAATTTTCTATAGTACCCGGTGTGACCAAGTACTGTCCTCAATTGCCTGGCTGAGTTGGGTACTGCAAGATTTACAATGATGGCAATCTTTGCAGGATCTACCATCAAGCCTTGTCTGCAAATAATATGACCCAAAAAAATACCAAATGGCGCACAAAATATACATTTTTTCAAGTTTAGAGAAATCTGGTACTGCCTACATTTCTCTAACATAAGTCTTAAATATCCTATATGCTTTTCGATTAATCCAAAGACAATCCATTCATCAAAATAAACTTCTAAGAACTTATGGATGTATTCCTTAAATATAGCAACTACTACTCTTGAAAAGATAGCTGGTGCATTTTTAAGACCAAAGGGCATTACCATATACTGGAATGAGCCCCATTCTGTCACAAAAGTTGTCTTAGATCGATCCTCTGGATGGATTCTGATCTGGTGATAGCCTCAAAAGCCATCAGTGAAGGAGTAGACCTCCTGTCCTCCCACATTTTCTAACACTTCATTAGTAAAAGGTGTCAGAAATGGGTTGTGAAGTGATGCATAGTTGAGTTTGCGCAAATCGACACAAATTATGATTTCTCCTTTGGTTTTATTTTCTTGCATGACCATGGGACTAACCCATTCACTTTCCTCCACGGGCTCAATAATGCCCGCTTCTAGCATCTTATCGATCTCATCCTTAACTTTTTCTTTATAGCGAGGGTTTAATTTGTATGGACGCTGTTTAACTGGCCTAACATCCTCTTTCAATGGTATCCTCAGTACTCCCAGATCTCCTATGATTCCTTTCATCTCTGTGAACTTACTGGGGAATAAGTCCTGATAGTCGTGTAACAAATCTGCAATGTGTGCTACAGTTTCATCATCCCAATAGTCTCCAATAGAGGCAAACTTTGGTTCTGTGTCTATGCCAATATTGATATTTTTAATCCTGATGGGCTCTGTGATAGCTGGAATCTGTAGCCTCGGTCCATCAACATCGCGAGTCCCTTCTAACTCCGGAATATTGATACTGCGAGGATTCTCATCCTCGTCCTCTAGTTTTGCTGCGAAGTTATAACACTCGAGTGCATATTCTAACTGGATGGCCCACTCAGGTTGAGTATGCACTGATAGGGTACATTCCTCAAATACCTTAGTCTTTATGACATCTAGGGCCTGATCAATACTTGGATACTCAGATTCAAAAGCGAAAGTGAGTTCAAAGCTATCTATCATGAGTGGCCATGTACTGGTTCCTCTACGCAACTCGGTTTCTGTGTAGCAGTTATTTGGAATTTGATCTAAAGTATGAATGAATAGGTGAACCCATTCATCCTCAGGAATGTCCGACCAATTCTGTTCACATATCTTAATATGTGACCTGGGGTCACTTTCTCCTGTGTACCTCTGCTGTAGACACTCCTTGTCCATAGAAAACTTGATCACCATCAATCTCTTGAAGTCATCCCATGATGTGATATGTTCTCTATGTGCATGCCACCATCTTGTAGGTGTGGCTCTTATTGCAAGGTCAATGATTGACATCCTCTGCTCCTGAGGAATTTCCCGTTCGAACTGCTCTAGAAATTCATTGACGTCTGCTAAGCCATCAAACGATGGAGTATCCTTAATCTCTGCGCCAATACATCGCAGTGACTTAGTCATAAACACACATCTACGAGCTGAGACTTCATAAAGTCTGTTCTTCCAGTTCTCTAGACCAACATCCGAGTCTGATGCGCATGAGCTGTCGCATCGCCAACTAATTTTTCCTTCTGCAGTTGGATTGACGTAGTCACTCTGATTGGCAATCATCTGATAGAGGCTCTCCATACTACGTGCCTCAGCCTCTGCTTAGATAGGTTCAGTATATCTAGGACCTTGAAAAGGATCCAACGGTGCGATGACCCGAATTTGATTGTCCTCGAAGGTCATTTGTCTTTTATTTAAATCGATAACAGCCATGTTACCGATTGCCCAATCAATACCTAGTTGTGCTGGATACGATCTATTATCACCAATGATTTCTATAACTTCAAAGTCCGCAAAGATGCAAACTCCGTCAATGTCAACTAGCACTTGTGGTAATCGACCTAGTGGCGATACCCGCTGTTGATTGGCTAGTCTCAGATGGATAGGTGATATGGCTAACTTAGGGCTACCCATCTGTTCCCATGTCTGCTTAGTCAGAACGTTTACCTCTGATCCTAAATCTAGGATTACCTCATCCATTTCAAATTCTTCGACTTGTGCTGTGCGCCTCATCTCTCTTCCTGTTCTTGTATGTCCCATAATATTATGAATAGCATGCTGCGCACTATTCATGGAAGAAGACAATTGACACTGATCTATGATGCGCTAAAGCTCTCCGATAGCTTTCTCATTTCTCACAAGTTTTAAGCAACTCCGCAGGAAGTATTGTACACTTCTTGTCGACTCATCCTCATCGCACTTTCCCGATGCGGTAGCCTGCGATATCTGTACAGGGCTAACGCCACACGGTGTTTGCTGCGGTATTCCCCTAGATTGTAGTACCTGCGATCCTGATGGTGTAGGGTCATTAAAGAAAGTTTTAGCTTCCTGAAATGTTTCTTTATTCTTCTGCAGGTCAAGTGGTGTTGATTTATTAGGATCCTTGCGCACCCACTCTGGACCTATATTCTTCTCTTCATCCTGTGATGTTCTACTAGTAGAAGCACGTCCACTATGAGTCACAATGTTGACTCTTGGTTCTGGTTCTTTCTACTCAACAGCAATAAGCTAAATGTTCTGGTTTACTGCTGGCTTAGGTTCCCTGATCTTGGCTAACAAGATCGGACACTCTTCTATAGGATGGTCGTAGGAATTGCAATAATTACATGTCATAGTAGGGCTCTGGCAATCCCTATCATAATGTCCTACAACTCCATAGTTGTAACAAGTAATTGGTCCATGGCCACGGCCAAAGCCTTCACCATGGCCAAAGTCTCCTCCACGGCCTCGTCCTCTAAATCCTCCTCCATGGCCAATATAAGCTGGTTCATGCTGTGGTCCTGCTACTGGACCTGGTGTCTCTAACTGGACTCTATACAAATCATGTTTTCTCTCGACCATGAGATCGTAAGCTTGACAATTATGTTCATCATGTCCTACTGACTTACATAAGTTACAGTATAAGTTCTTATGGGTATGTACATACTTTTGAAGTAAAGGGAATTCTTGTGGTCTATGTCCTCTGGTTCTGCAGAGTTCACACCATGGCCCTTGGGTCTGTGCTAAGGGGTTAGGAGCCCCACTTGCTAGATATTCAACAAATACTAGATAGTTATCTTTCATATGGCCCTGTCCTTTACACTTTGTGCACCATAGTTCCTGTGCAATCTCTTTGCCTTTCTTAATCTCATGCAACTGTAAGGTGAGATTAGCTAAATGGTTTTGCAGGTGTGTCATACCTGTACTAGTCTCAGCTAGAGGAGAAGCCTCTAGTTTCATTCCCATCTCCAATGCGTCATCCTGCGTCTGGATCTTCTGCTGCATCAGTGGCAGTCTGATATGGGGGTGCAGTGCTGAATAAACCATTCCTTATGCTACTCCGGTGCAAACTCAAAGCTGACTTGGTCTATAAGGGATTTGAATTTTTTATCAAAGTCCCATACTGACTTTGAAGGTAGCTGTTTAATGTCTTTGAGCTCTGTAATGCACTGTGACTCAGACTTAGGTTTCTTAAATTCTTTGATCATGGTGGTCCTGACCTGTACGAGCGTTCTGGGAAGCACTGAGGTATACTTCATATACCATGCTAAGGCTCATTCCCTAAGTGTGGTGACCAACTATACAAGTTTAATATTATCATCTAGGATCCCCTTAATGGTCCACACTGCTTCACATAGAAACCAATGCTATTCCGGGTCTTCTACCCCTATACCCTTAAAGGTAGGTAGCTTCATGTCATCCCCCATTCTATTTCTACATGGTGGATGCTGATTTGTTGTGTGACTACCACTCGGTGGTGTAGATGTAGGTGATATAGCAGTAGTATGTACTGTATGTGAGCTACTAAATGGAGTTCCTGCAGGATTATTCTGAGTCCTGATTGATTTCTGTGGGGTATAAGGGTGGTAAGGGATACCCCCTTCTGTTCTTTCTATATTACTGTGACTCTGTTCTCTAGTATGGTCTGAATTGTTTTCAAATATAGAAGATCTGAAATCTACTTTATATTTCTTTCCACTACGTGTACGTCCAAGTTCATCAAAATCACTCTCAAACTCTTGTGACATTACACTTACTGAACTTATTCATCTGAATATATATCGAGTACTCCTTTTTCATTTAATAGCATATTAATGGACAAATTTAAAGAGTTCAGGTACTTACCATGATATCCTTTGAAGAAGTAACGCTCGGCTTCGCTGAAGCTTTTTCTTTGATCAACTGCAAACTCTGTGATGAATCCTTCTAGCACACTCGCAAGCCAGAAGTCTACTGCTTGTGAAGTGGGATTATTGATGCTCCTAATAGTCTGAATCAGCTCCAGTGTCCAGAAAATGTTTATTTTCTTCTTGAATATGTGTTTATCAGTCAAATTTGATAACCAGTCATACAACTCATTTCCAAAGGTCACAAAAAATATCGTATGCAGGTCTGTGAAGATATGTTTTTGTAACCAGTCCTCTGTACTCAACGTAGGACTCTTGTTTTCTGTCGCAGCAAATTATTTTTCTATAGACCCAACCCACTGGTTGAGTTCATCTTTAATAGGATGCCAACAGAACATTAGCTCTTCAGTTTGTTCAAAACTGGCAGTGGAACCATTTGTTGGTTACTATGGGGCAGACCCGGGTTTACTTGTTATGTACCAACGACACCCCTAGCTCACTGGCCCTTTCGGAAATAGACTGCAGAACGGCCTGAAGTCTCACCTGAAGTGATCTTATGGGTTGGCTAAAGACTCAAGTGTCCTCAACCAGGTTCTGAGGCATCCTGGTGGTTCTTACCTCTTCTTAGCCCGTGGGATCTCTTCATGAGGCGATATTCTCTCTTAGTCGCTGACTCTAATAGGAGAAGGACTCTATCACATCACAGTCTCGCAGACGATGTGCAACCTTCCCCTCTACTTTCCTTCTCTCCTGCGATATCTCACACTGCAACTCCTCCAACGATGTGATGTCGCCTTTATATACTTGCGATATCTCCTATAGTAGGGCTTAATATGACTCTCAAGTTCTAAGGGCCTTCTCCCTTAGGCACACTAGCCAAGTTAAACAGCCTCACTTAGACTTCTATGGTCTAATATGCTTAACATCGACTATGCACAATCTTGATGAATTTCTATACATAAATCACTTAACGTTGTAGCTGTTACAGTCATTAATCAAGCACTGGTAAACTCATACACAGAATACTTAATTCATTCAACTTGCATGTAAACCTGTATGCTACTTGTAACTAAAAGATAGCATACATACATTAACTGTAAGCAAAGTTCATGTAATGAATGACAGATAGCAATAAGTAAACACAATCACGTGAATCAACCACACAACACACTGATTTTACGTGGTTCACTTCCAGGGTAGAAGTTATGTCCACGGGAACTGGTTTATATATTATAACTTGGGAGAGTAAACACAGTTCCGGTGCAACCTCATATGTAGCTGAGATATTCTGGGTAACTCTGTGCACACCATCGGGATCCCTTCTCTCTTAGATATCTTCTCTTCTCTTATATTGCTTCTCAAACAATATACTCTTCCTCTCTCTCTCTCTCTCAATCCCTACAGATTGTTACATAGACGCTCTAGGAGTCAGCTACTGGTTACAGTAAGATACTACAGACTGAATAACAGAACCAGAGCTCAGCTCTTCTATAATACAAAATGTCTATGAGCTAACAGATCATCAACTGACTAGCTAAATGTCTGAATAGCTAACCTTTTACAATCCAAAATACCTTCTTATATAGGCGACCCAAAGTTCTCGCCATTACAACACTGTGGGCCTGTCCCAACAGTAACCCAAACCCTAACTGTGACAGTCGGTCTATCTATACTCAAACTGCCACTTTTCATCACACCACAGATCTATGTAATCTTCCATGCTTCCCGACACTGATCGTGGGTACAGGCGCCGCTTCCTCGGTCGCTTCCCTTCTATACTTCGTCTTCCATACCTCGGCCCGTTGCTCATTTTCTATTTATGAGGGTAGTTGAGCCCTCCTGTCTACATCGCTACCTTAAGTGCAGTGGTTGATCTCTCTCTTCTTGGCCGCTCAGGTACTGTTGCCTTTGACTTTCTCGTTCCAAAACAACATCTTTTCCTCTAGCTGCGGGACCCTGCTCCAACAATTATTCATTTACTTCCATGCTTGTTGGTTATGATTGTGAAAATTATTTTTTGAAAAGATTAGGTTTCAGTTAGTTCTCTTTTCATTTCTTTTATAAAGACTAAAAGAAAAACCATTTGATTAGCATATTGATTTCATTTTTTTTCATAGAGGACTTCTTTTTTCTTTTAAAAAAGATTTTTATTATTATTGAGATTAGGTTATTGTCATTATTTAGCATAAGGCATTGGATCTCTGATTAGCCTCACAAGCTTTCAGGTTATCTATGTTATTTTGTCTCTCTTGCATTAGTACTATCTCACCAAAAGAAAAAAAATAGTGTAGTTTTAAGTTAGATCTATCTATGTTTTAATAAAAATCGAAAAATAGAGTGCATATGCATGTAGAGTGCTTGTTGTTTTTCTTTTAGGAAAAGAGACTCGTACCCTTTTGATTGCTTTCAAAAAAGAAAAAAGAGTTTGGAATGTGTTGCTTGTCTTTGATTTTGATTTGTTCAAAATAGTTGTTTGGGGATTTTTGGTTTTTAAAACAAATAGAAAATACTCTTTTTCCCTCCCATAGGTAGGCATACCATGAACGGTAAAGTGAAATATTTGCATCTACATTCTGCATGGTTTTACATTTTCTGTCAAAATTCCATGCATTCACCTAACCGTCCACTTTAGAATTAACGGTAGTTATAGGTTAAAATTTACATAGCAATTTGAGTGATAGGCTAAAGAGGTGCTCGGGCATCGTTAAGCATAGGAGCTGTAATTACTTGTCTGCATTACATCCCGGGACTCTCACGGTTCTTCCACGTATCGTCAGTATATCAAAATTCCTTTCACATACCCTTGAGGTATATAGAAAGGTACTTCACATACTCGATTGTATATACGAAGGCCCCTTGTGAATGGTTATGTATTAGACAACACTACTACCGATTTGAGCTCCCACGTGCCTTGCGTATATTGAGAGACCCCACTAGGATACGAGAGATCCCACTAGGATACCTTATCTATATGAGAAAATCCCTTTGGCTGTCCTTCTTGGATCCATACACTAAAAAAAACATTCAAGGAGATTACTACGCACGTACTCTTGAGGTATATCACGAGTGGCACCTTCTTGACAATCTTGGTGAGAGACCTAACTATCTAATCTCCTCCTGTCATTTAATTTTTCTTGTTTGGCCTATAGCTTGAGTAGGGAAATTTTTGGTGTGTTTTGAAGTTTTGAGACCCTAGGTTAGATAGGAACTATAGAAACTGGCTGATCTAAGATAGTCCATAAGAGTACGGGGCTTGCCAACTGATTTTATTGATGTTGGAGGACAAAATCCTATGGAAGCTATCGACCAAGGAGCTGCTACCAACTCCCAAGTGGGAGAGAATGTGGTTACATAAAGTGGAGGTTCATATCCTTCGCACTCGCCTCCCTTGGTCCAACAACCTTCTCAGGGTAATAATTCATTCGAGTCTCCCATAGAAGGTCATGTTGATGATACTACCCATCTAGCTTATGGTCCCAATGCTCCATTTTGGGATACCTTTATAGGACAATCCATTGCCTCATTTGGAACCCATTTAAAAAATTTTGAAGAAGTTTCACCATATCAAGAAGAATGTAGACAATATCAGGTAGCTATTCTCCATGCAAAAGAAATTGAGAAGAAAATAGATAACATACTGGGCACACCACCACCATGTTCCGTAGTTGTTCCTACGAGATATCGTTCACTTGTCGATTCTATGAGACCCATTGAACCGATTCTAGATCGTACTGTGACTCCAAATAATCTAGGTCAAACTTCCAACCCCACTGCCTCCCATATTATGTATGTTCCCAATCCTCCCAAGTCTTCTGCATCTGGGGCTCCACATTCAATTCTTGTTTCATCAATATCTTATAGTGTCGAGGGGAAACACCCGGCACGACCTATGTTATCTGTCACCAGAATTGTACCTAGTCATGGACAGACCTCTAGTATAGACCGATCTATAGTTTATGTCCCCTACCCACACAAATGTGGTTAACCCCCCATCTAGTTCAGGTCATCCCTTGGGGGTACAACCTGTAACCAATGAAACCTCTTGGGGGTATGGTTACACAGCAAATCAAGTACCTATAGGAAACATTAATTATCCACTCAACCCTACAGGAATTTCTTATGCTGGAATTCAATATCCTAGTCATAATTTCATGCCATGGGGGTAGCCTAACTAGTCCTACATGCCAGCAATGGGGGGGTTACCTATACATACTATGTGGGGTTTCGGAGGACCACCTTGTGGAGGTCCTCCCCCTGGGGGGTCTAATGGTCCTGGAGGGCCTGGTGGCTTTCCTCCTTATTATCCTAGTGGTCCTAGGGGACCTAGTGGCTTCCCTCCTAATGGTCCTAGAGGATCTGGCATCCCTCCTCCTAGTGGTTCCGGAGGCTCTAGAGGTTTACCTCCCAGGGGTCCTGGAGGGTCTGGTGGTCCGGGTGGTCTTGGTGGTCCTGGAGGCCCTAGTGGTACTCCTCATGAAGGCCCTAGTAGTTCTAACAGTCTTAATCCCAAAAAACAACCCCTTGCGGGAGGATCTTCTAGTAGTTCTTCATCACAAAAACCTGTCTATCAGTCTACTTACGGTCCTACTGGTACTAATATGCCATATCAATATTACTTGTATTTGCAGCCTAATCGTCAGTTACCTTTCCAAGAAACCTTGGAATTTACTAATTTGTCCAAGTTGATTAATGATCCCATTCGACATAACCCCTCATGGCCTCCCATTCCGGTAAATTTACCATCGTACATTTCAATGTTCGATAAGAAGCAAGGATATGATCCAAAAATCCATGTCATGACATTCCATTTGTGGTGTTCTTCAAAATCCCTTATGGATGATTCAGTTTGTTTAAGACTCTTTCAGTGAACTTTGACCAGTAAAGCCATGAAATAGTACATTGAACTTCTGCAACATTCGTTTATGGATTTTGGCTCATTGACAACTGTATTTCTTACGCACTTTCATCTCCTTATCCATTATGACATGGGCACCGATCTCTTAACTTCTACATGAAAGAACACCTCCACCCACATATCTGATCATATCCATGAGTGAAGAAGGTGAAGAATACTTATTAAGGCTCTTATCCCAGATCAGTTGTTAGCTGATTGGTTTACTAAATCTTTGTTGCATCTAATTGCCCGAGATGTGGCTATGCGTGGTGCCGTCACTGAAGAGAAATAAATTAGTCGACCCCAATATCTAGATTTGTTCTATTCCTAGTCTGGAACTTTGTATGACTTGATCCCTCAAGCTCCTCGCCCAAGCACCGATCCTGCAAAGCCACCAGCAGAAGTCCTTGTTGATGGGATTGTTGGTTCAATATAGTCCCCGTCAATAGCAAAACCTTCCAAGCTATTAATTCTTGCACATGATCTAGGAACAAATAATCAATCTCGTCAAGAAATAATCAACAAATAACTCAGAAAATGTGTTAATCGGAACCGGAATTGGTTTCCTCTCTGTATATTTAATAAACAATGAATGGTTACAATAACAATGTCAAGCAATAGCTTGAATCCATGAGGAATTCGAATACCTAAGGAGGCAATTCGAAATCAATGAGTGAGTCTGGCTTAACTGACTCTAAACCATAGGTTCACACTTAGTTAACCACTTGACCAAAACCCTAATTGACTCAAGAAACCCTAACTGAAGTCAGAGTGTAATAAATGACTGAATCTCAACTAAAGGAGATCAAACACATGTCATAGCAAGCCAACCATCAAGTGCTAGTGCTCCATGACTTCAATAAACCCCGATGAGGTTAACTGAAGCTGAACTAATCATCAGAAGTTGTCGGAGGCACCCCTGTTGACTCTAGATCATTAAATAATATTAAATAAACATTAAATAATATATTTAATGAGAGGAGGCACCTTAACTGACTGGTTGAACTGATTGTATCCACCAGTTAGCAATTAGGTGCATTAATATCACTCAGATCACCACCGGAGTGATCTAGTTAGCCTCCTTGACTGTAGTAGGCATGGGTGTGACTGGATGATGGCAATTAATGCTCCACTAATGTCAATTAATGTCAATTATACTTAGGATAGTGGTTTAACTAGGCCAATTTGACCAAAAAGAGTGTGTATGATGGTAAATGTCTCCAACACCCCCCCTTAAGCTCTACTCAGGAAGAGTTAAAGAACATAGATGCATAAAAATGCTAGGTCCTCGGAAACTAAGGCCATAGGTCACCCTATACAATGCTAAAACTGAAACAATGCTCAAAACAAACTAAGTGAGGAAAAGAGGGAAAAACCAGTGGGAAAAACCCCTCTCAAGCGTAACACTGAAAGTATTCTGGATCACCCTGATGAACTCACCCCCAATAGTGAACGAAGGTAAGTGAACTTCTTTTCTGAAAATCTCTTGGTGAATATGTCTGCAATCTGCTCATTAATCGGGCAGTATTGCAGAATGATGGTCCTGTCATGCACTAGCTCCCTGATGTAGTGCATGTGAATCTCTACATGCTTGATCCTCTACCTGGTAACTAGATCTATGGATATCTTAATAGCACTCTAGTTGTCACAAAATAGAAGAGTGGACAAAGTACTACCAAGATCAAAGTTTGAAAGAATTCCTTGCAACAAAACTGCTTGGATGCAAGCATTCACCACTCCTCGATACTCGGCCTCTGCTGAAGATAGTGCTATGGAAGCCTGCTTCTTGCTTGACTAGAAAATAGGTCCACCACCAAACATGAATACATATCTATAATTTGACTTCTGATCCATAGAATCACCCCCCTAATTGGAATCGGTGTATCCATCCAGCTCTAGCTCAGAGTTTGCAGCATAGTGAATGCCGTAGGTCTTGGTTCACTGAATATACTGGAGGATCCTCTTGGCTTCCTTCCAATTAATATCATGATGCTGCTACATGTATATTCATACATTATTCATGGCATAACAAATATCAGGCCTATAATGTTTCAAGTACAACAAGCTACCAATCAGCTGTCGACAGATAGTACAGTCCATGAGAGGTGTGTGTTTTCCTTCTTCAAGGATGATCCCTGAAAGGAAAGGGAATTCTACAGGCCTACATTCAGCCATGTTAAACTTGAATAAAATTTCTGAATTGTATTTTGACTGAGTGATCATAATCCCATCATTATTTTGCTCGATTTCAAGCCTTAAAAATTGTTTTAGAAGCCCCAAATCACTCATTTCAAAGGCATTGTGGAGAGCAGTTTTGATGGCTGAAATGGAGGAAATTGTGCTACGTGTGATCAGTAAGTCATCAACATATAAAACAATGATAATTATATTACCATGATTCTTCTGTAAATACACATTTGGATTTGATCTACATCTCTGAAATTTTTGCGAGAGAAGGCAGGCATCCATCTTGGAATACCACTCTCTTGGGGCCTGTTTTAACCTATATAGTGACTTCTTCAGCTTACAAACCAAAGATGGATCAGTGATGTAGAAATCATGCTGCTTCCTGTATATATACTCATGAATATCTCCATGTAGAAAATATTACTTAACATCCATGTGATGCACCTCCCAATGCTTGGATGTTGAAATAGCCAAAACAAGGCGGATGGAGTCCATTTTTGCAACCGGTGAAAAGGTCTCATGGTAGTCCACTCCTTGGATCTGAGAGAAATATTTTGCTACCAGAATTGCCTTATATTTTTAGGTGCTTCCATCAGCAGCAACCTTTTTCTAAAACACCCACTTGCATTGAACCGATTTCCTTCCTGGAGGAAGAGAAACTAGCTCCCAAATAGTGTTTTTATGAAGAGAATTCATCTCTTCATCCATGGAAACTTGCCATCTCAGATCATTCCGAGCATGGTAGTAGGATTTTTGATCTGAACTAATCATCAAATAGAAATTTTTGGACATCAAATTATCAGAACAAGAGAGCGCAATACCTGCTCTTTGGAAATCAGACCGGGTTCTCCTTGGATCATCCGGGTTTCCAATGTTGTCTCCTGCGGAGGTGAGTGTCTATTGGGACCATGTAGGAAGATGATTTTGCACTTCAGATTCTGATTCAGAATCTGATGATTTCTTCACATTGATATCATAAATTAGAGGATCCAAATCAGGGTCATCACCCCCAATTTCATCATCCAAATATTCAGTAGAATAGGAAGGAAATTCAGCAGTTTTCTCCTTCACTAGTTCTATCTCCTGAAGAGGCTCATCAAACTTGACACTTATCTCGATGATGATCTGTTTGGTATTGATATAAAGCATCTTGAATCCTTTATATTCATCAGGATACCCAATAAATAGACATTCTATGCTTTGCGGTTGCAAATCCCTTCTTTTATCAACCGAAATCCGGGCCCATGTAGTGGACCCAAACACCCGTAGGTTCGACACATATGGCTTGTGTCCGAGTATGCTTTGAAATGAGTCTTTACTTTCATGGATGAGTGTGGAATCCTATTCTGAATTTATGCTTTATCATGCATGGCTTCAGCCCACAAATTTGCAGCAATCTTCTTTGACTCCAACATACAGGTGGTCATCTCCTTGAGAGACTGGTTCTTCCTTTCCACTACTCCGTTCTGCTGGGGAGTGTAGGGAATTGAATGCTGTACCTGAATACCAATTTGGGAGCATATGTAAAGAAACTCATTACTGACATACTCCCCTCCATTATCATATCTCAATATCTTGATCTTAAGCCTAGAGGCATTTTCGATCAAGGCCTTCAATTCAGAAAAATTTTCACATACTTTTGATTTCTTTTTGAGAAATAAAACCCATGTATACCTTGAAAAATAATCAATAAAAGTAAGGAGGTACCTTGATCCATTCATATATGTGACAGGAATCATACCACTGATATCAGAATTTATCAGCCCCAATATGCTTGTAGCTCAGTTTTCCTTCCCCTGATCGAACTTGTGCTCAGGGTGTTTTCCAATCACACAGCCCTTGCAGACTCCCGTGATTTCCTTGATGACCGGGAGGAATTCAAGCATGGAGTTTTTCTATAATTTCTGCAAATATTTGAAATTAAGATGGCCAAACCTCTCATGCCACAGCCTACTAACCTCATTTCCATGAGTTAGCAGAGCAGTGGGCTTTTCATCCGCAACAAAGTGAGAGAACTCATAGGCTTTTGCATGATGATTTGCAAGGCCTTTTGAAATGAGTTTCTCGAATGCAATTTCTATTATCTCAACATCATTTGGGATGAAGGAGACTCTCTTAGGCATTCCTGTATGTTTCATCTAATAGACACTAAGGATATTTGCTGCTAGAGACAGTACATACAAAACATTAGAGAAAAAACCATTTTCAAGATCTACAGTACCTTGTCCTTCGGAAATGATGGTGGAGTCATCTCCCATGTGGATGGGGATGGATTTTCCAGACTCCAAGGATGAAAAGGAGTATTTTTCAGCCATCACGTGATTCAAAGCTCTAGAGTCAATCAGCAATGCTTTGGACTTCAAAGTGCTTGCCATGAGGGCATGACCTTTCTCATGCTTTGGTTCCCGATCTTGGTGATCTCTCCTCCGAAATATCCCCAGAAGATTGATGTGATTCCTCTCAAGGAGAGAGGTTGCTTCATCAATATTTTTCTTCATGCAGGCATGTTCAGGGTGAAAACCCTTCCCGTAGTAAGAACACTTGACTTTTTCTTTCCCATTGTGCCCTTTTCCTTTGTTCTTCCTTGAGCTGGAAGATTCATCATGCTACTGGTTTTCAACTCTAGGCTTGGGAGAATCAAATTTAGTTTTCTAATTTTTCTACTGCTTTCCTTTACCCTTCAGATATTTGTGCTCTGATACATGGAGGGCTTGATCATGGGAAGATCGGATGATCCCCATCTGGACAAGCTTGTCATGTTCATTTGTTAGGGACTCAATGAAGGCATTGAGTGTAGGAATCTTCAATCCAGGGGTTGTGAGCTTACCTATACAGAATGTAGAAACAAAAAATGAATAATCACCTTAAGATTGGAGAGAATGGAAAGGATGAGCTGATCATCCTCCTTCTCTACACTGCATTGCTTCAAGAGTAAAACAATATGCTTGAACTTTGTAAAGAAATCATTCAGAGTCTCAAAATTGGAAGGTTGGAGAGACATGAGTTCATTTTTGAGTTGGTAAATCCTCAAGTCATAATGCTTTTCGTATAGAGATTCCAATTTGTCCCATATTTATTTTGGTGTCTTCAAATCCGTAAGATGGAAGAGAAGGTCTCAGGAAATAGAGAGGCACAAGAAATCAAAGGCTCCATCCTTCTTGTTCAAGAATCTTTCTTTTTCTACGATGGATCCAGGCTCAAATTCAGTGTCCATGGTGACTCCAAAAAGTTCTTTGGAGTGCAACTAAATATCCATATAACTTTTCCATGAGTGGAAATTGTATGGAGTCAAGAGATCTGCTGAGGAGGCCATCTGGATGTGTTGTAGCGAATGCTTCACCTGTAGAAACCTAAAAATCAAAAGAGAAAGGGAAAAATAAGGTCAAACAACCTGCACATTCTAGGCTTTCATCACACCTAGCATAGTCAATCAAGCAAGCTTGATCAACAAGTTCTTTACTTGGGATATTGAGTGGTAAGCCTTGGCTTCTGGTGCAGTGCTGGAATTTTGAGCTATTCCTCACTTTTCATGGAGAAATCTGTCAAAAAGCTTGTTTCTGAGAGATAAATATTCATCCCTCCATATGCTCTGATACCATATTAATTCTTGCACATGATCTAGGAACAAATAATCAACAAATAACTCAGAAATGGTGTTAATCGGAACCAGAATTGGTTTCCTCTGTGTATATTTAATAAAAAATGAATGGTTACAATAACAATGTCAAGCAATAGCTTGAATCCATGAGGAATTCAAATACTCAAGGATTCAATTCGAAATCAATGAGTGAATCTGGCTTAACTGACTCTAAACCATAGGTTCACACTCAGTTAACCACTTGACCAAAACCCTAATTGACTCACCAAACCCTAACTGAAGTTGAAGTGCAATAAATGACTAAATCTCAATTGAAGGAGATCAAACACATGTCATAGCAAGCCAACCAATAAGTGTTAGTGCTCCATGACTTCAATGAACCCCAATGAGGTTAACTGAAGCTAAAATGATCATCAAAAGTTGGTGGAGACGCCCCTGTTGACTCCAGATCATTAAATAATATTAAATAATCATTAAATAATATATTTAATGAGAGGAGGTGCCTTAACTAATTGGTTGAACTGATTGTAACCACAAGTTAGCAATTAGGTGCATTAATATCACTCATATCACCCCCAGAGTGCTCCAGTTAGCCTCCTTGACTGTAGGTAGGTGTGGATGTGACTGGATGATGGCAATTAATGCTCCACTGATGTCAATTAATGTCAATTATACTTAGGATAGTGGTTTTATTAGGCCAATTTGACCAAAAAGAGTGTGTATGATGGTAAATGTATCCAACACAAGCAACCCCAAACTGCCACCCCCTACCCCTTTAACTCCCAAGATTTCCACCGAGGTCAATTCTATTCAGAGTATTCCAATGGTCAGCAACAATAAAAATAAAGGTAAAGATAAAAACAAAAAACCTAGAAACCAACAAGAGAATCCAAAACCAACCACCAACGATAACGATAAAGGGAAATGAAAAGAAAAATATCCATGTTTGTTATGCGGAGGTGACCATTTCACAAAATATTGTCCTTGTTGGGATGAAATCACCCAATTTTGGAAAACAAATCCCACACTCGCAGTTCTCATGAATCCTTTTCCCTCTCAACAACAACTGATAGAAGACATGTCTAATCAGGGAAACTCTAGTTCTTTAGAGGAAATTTGCATGATGTCCTCAGATACTATTAGTTTGCAAACTCAAAGTCAGAGTTATGGCAAACCCACAGATAAGAAAGAAGACAATTCTTCTTCAATAAAACCTCCCTCTACTGATTCTCTTGAATCCTTGTCTACTTTTCCCCTAACCATCGAGAATCCTACTCTCAACGAAATGGGTGTCGAACGTCGTCCCTGTCAATAAAAAGTAGGGCACCAATAGAGTCTACATCGATTTCAGATATTTAAACAGAGCTTGTCCCAAAGACAACCTTCCTACTTCGCATATCGACCAGATTATCGACAACTATGCTGGAAGCATCATCTTCTCATTTATGGATGGTTTTTGGGTTATAATCAGATTGATGTTTTACCCACCGATCAACACAAGACGGGATTCATTTTCCCATGGGGAACCTTTGCATATAGGAAGTTACCATTTGGCCTAAAAAATGATGGAGTCACTTTCCAACGTGCTATGTCTTATAAGTTTCATGATATAAAACATATTGTTCAACTATACCTTGATGACCTCCCTGCTCATTCACAGTGATGGGAGGACCACCCTGGTCATATTAGAGACAATTTCCTGAGATACCGTCATTCTAATATACGGCTCAATCCTCATAAATGTGTTTTCTACGTTGAGACGGGATGCCTGTTAGGTTTTTTGGTTTCTAAAGATGGCATCTGGATAGATCCATTGAAAATTGCTACTATTTTAGCTCTACCAGCCCCAACCAACCTTCTAGAACTCTAAAGTTTTCAAGGGAAGGCAAAATTTCTTCATCGTTTCGTGTGCAATTTTGCAAAAAAAACATGGTTATATGAGTCTCCTTAAGAAGGATACTCCATTCTATTGGGATGACCAAGCCCAATGAGCCTTTGATAATCTCAAACACGCTTTGACTCATTTACCGTTGATACACCTCCCAAATTATTCAAAATATTTTCTCTTATATATTGTTTTCTCTTATATATGGTTTTGGTGCAGGAAAATACCGATGGTCAGGAGCACGTGAACTACTATGCTAGTAAGAATATTATGGATTCTAAAACCGATATTCACGCATGGAGAAATTAGCATTGGCCACGGTCATTGCCATTCAAAATTTTTATCACTACATTTTACTCCACACAACCATCGTATTGGAAGACCAAAACCCTATGTATTACATCCTGACTCGTCAGGTGTTCGGGGGAAATTATTCCTAATGGATAGTCATACTACAAGAGTTTGATCTGGAATTTGACAAAGCCACATCAAAGAAATCCTTGGTCTTTTTGGAGCTCATGTGTGATCTTCCCTGTGCTTCGATGGAATCTAAGCCCAATGATTCATTTTCGGATGAATTCATATTCCTGATAAGCACTACCGACCCATGGTATGGATATTTACTCATTTTTCTCCAAACATAAAGATTTTAGCCAAATATATCCCCTGACGATCACCGCCGTATTCATCACCACATAAAATGATATCTCATCTTACATGACACTTTGTATAGATGTGGTATCGATTCTGTTCTCCGGGGATGCCTCACCCATGAGGAAGCTGAACAAGTGTTGAATGATTGCCACTTTGGAGCATGTGGCAGTCATTTATCTAGGATGGATACAGCCCAGAAAATCCTCCGCGTTGGCTATTTCTGGCCTTTAGTGTTTAAAGATTGTCATGAGGCTGTTAAGAAATGGCCAACTTGTCAACATTTTTATCCGAAAAAGTGCACTCATCCTGGTCCGCTACACCCCGTCATTGCTGTTGGCCCATTTGACAAATGGGGGATTGATTATATGCATTGTAAGACTACCTCATCCAGGGGGCATGGTTACATCATTGTATCCATTAAATATTTTACAAATTGGGTTGAGGCCATGCCTAAATATACAGACGACGGTAATACTACCGCTTTCTTCCTGTTCAATCATGTGATAGCTAGATTCGGAGTCTCGCAGTCCATAGTTACTGATTTGCGCTTACCTTGTGGCTGATGAGTGGTACCTTGCTCAACACTGCCTGTATCCTATTATACAAAAGTGTTTCCATTGCCTATAGCCTATGGTATTAAAGTGGTTCTCAGCTAAACCACTCTGTCATAAGGGAACAAAAGTGGTACCTTGGGTAAAATGGGAAAAAGAGAAGTTTCTTGATGATTCTAGAACTTGAGCCTCGTGTCCTCCCTTATCCCTATCATTCTGGGTTATTTTGAGCTCTATATCCTCCATGGTAGGATCTTGGAGCCACCTCACCTATAATTCTCTCAACTATTCCTATCCATTGAGCCTTATAAATAAAATCTCATATACATAGTTGAGGGGGAGAACTATAGAGGTATTGTTATGATGTTGGATTGACTACCTAGTCCAAATCATTAGAGAGCATAGAGATCAAAGTTGGAGCTTATGGGGATGAAGTGTTTGTCTCGTGGAGGGGATTTTCAACACTAAGGAAACAGTTGTAAGCTTCTCCATACATTCTTAATGCAAACCTGATTTTTGTCCCTCATTACTATTGTTTTGATTTCACATGTACATGTTTCTAGATTCCTTAGTCACCAGCATGGATAAGTAGATGATTTTCGGGTAGCTTTGATGCGCTTATATGTTTGATATGTTTGCAGGTACACAGGTTCACAATTGAAGTAGTATTCCAAGTATCTACAGTATTCAGGGAAGGTCTTCATCCTTTGTCGTTCACTCATTTGTTCTGGATCTGAACCATTAAGACCAGAGGAACAACTTCTATCTGTAGAAGGTGCAATATTCCTGATAACAAGGAATTTTTTAAACAATTAGGCACATCACTCAATATGAGCTCAACTTACCACCCCCAAATAGATGGTCAGAATGAAGTTGTAAATGAATGTTTAGAAGCATATCTACATTGTTTCGTAACTGGATAAACAAAACCATTGGTCGCAATGGTTACACTTAGCAGAATATGGTACAATTCAACATACCACACCTCCACAAAAATGACCCCTTTCCAAGCTTTATATGGGTATGAAACTCAAAATTGGAAGGAGTTAGTTTTGAACGACACTAATGTTCTATAAGTAAGGAACCAGCTAGAGAAATCTCAAAAAATGATTGAATTACTCAAGGATAACTTAATCATGGCACAAAATCGCATGAGGCAATAAGCATATCAATGCAGAACTGAAAGATAATTTGAAGTAGGAGACTAGGTGTTCATAAGATTCCAAACCTATAAAAAAGTATCCCTTAAAAGTGGAGGAAAAAAAAATTCAGCCCCAAAGTTCTATGGACTGTACCAGATTATTGTTAGAGGAGCTAGTCGGTGAGCCGACTAGTCAACTAGCCGACTAATTGGAGATTAGGTCGGCCGCATAAGGTCGTGTCGGTTAACCGAACTGACATGTAGTTATATGTAAATATTTGTAAATCATATATATTAGGCTATTGATCCAGATGAGAACTCAGTTCAGTTCATGTGTATGTATGGACCCTCATTATATAATATAATCTGTTATTCTATATCTATGTTCTTGTCTCTTGTGTATGTTACGTCTGTATGATTCAATGTACATTATTTGTAACCTTCTATGATCTGTGATAATATAAGAATGGTTTCATTGACCGTCGACATCCAGAAAGTATTACAGAGCTAGGCAGAATTTCAATATCAGCTAGCCATTATAGCAGAAGCAATTGTGGAAATATGCGTGCAGAAATGACCAACCATCCGACTACATAGCCCTTGAAGACAAACAATACCAGAAAAAACTACCTTACATAATAAAAATTTTGAGTACCTCTCATGTTTCTTCGGGACGAAGAAATATTTTGTTCCTGGGGGAGATGTTGGAGGAGCTAGTCGATGAGCCGACTAGTCAAGTAGCCATCTAATTAGAGATTAGGTCGGCCGCATAATGTTGTGTCGGTTGACCGAACTGACAGGTAGTTATATGTAACTGTTTGTAAATCATATATATTAGGCTGTTGAGCCAGATGAGAACTTGGTTCAGTTCTGTGTATGTATGGACCCTCATGATATAATATAATCTATTATTCTATATCTATGTTCTTTTCTCTTGTGTCTGTTACGTCTGTATGATTCAATGTGTATTATTGGTAACCCTCTGTGATCTCTGAGATTACAACAATTACCTAGAATATTAGTCAATTTGCGTATAAATTGCAGTTAGCTGATAAAATTTGTATACATAATGTCTTCCATGTATCATGTCTCAAAAATATGTTGGGGAAACATCAAACAGTACAGACAATACTTCTTGTGTTTGATGACGAAGGGAGGATCATTTGGGAACCAGAGGCAATCATTGCAACCTGAGAAAGAAATATTCATTCTCGAACACTCAAGGAATATCTCATTAGGTGGAATAATTTTCCAGATGAAGACGCATCATGGGAGACAGAAGAGTTCTATCAACAATACGTGTCCTTACCCTTTCTTTGAGGACACAACATTCTAAAAAATGGTTGCAATGTTATGTATCTAAATATTTGTGAGCCATTATTTTAAATATTAAATGTAGAATTAGTTAAACTAACGTAGGGTCACATCATTTCATCAAAGCAATGTGTTTTGACTTATAAAAGGTCTTCTTCTTTATTGTAGAAAACCATCATATTATTCAATTATCATTTCATTGTGGGTTTTTAATTTGAATCATGTGGGTTTAGAATTATTTTATGATCCATATAATACGGAGTTGGTGGATAGGGAGTAGATAATTAGCGACCACCTTTTGAGTTCACGAAAGAAAGAATCTGAAGCAAGAAAGGAGATCGAGGAGCTCAAGAAGGAGCAAGATCGACTAACGACGGAGAAAGCGCAATGCTGGGACAATAGGGTGTAATTAGAGAAGGAATTTTATGTTTCCTGTCAACAAGTGTTGGAAATCACTGAGGATATGAACACAGAAGCAAAAGCACAGCGGCTTGTTCGAATATAATAAACCCACTCATAAAATAATTAATCATTATTTGATTAATTTCCTACCCACTAGCCTAGGTAGTTGCCATCCACTTGCACCTTAGAGTTAACACTTTCTATCTATATCATATGAATGATTTATTTCTAATTCTGGGTTGATCTTGACCACTTTATGGCCATCCAGAATTGATAACTGCGTTTTACAACAAATTCTACTTTATTCTACTTTTTCTTATTTATCCTTCTTTTCGATGGATAAGGTAAAGCTAGTCAACTAGGAAATTGGAAGCTTTTGTTGCCAACCCATCCTCCACTATTTTCTCTCCATATTCTAGGATTAGCAAGTCTTTCTTTCATTCATCATCACTCACACATGCTATTGCTAATTCATGAGGTGCTTGATATATTGGGAAAGTGCTTTAGTCAACTATGGGGTTTATCATAATTAGTAAGCATGCTTTATGAGCTAGCTTGAGTTATCTTCTAGCAACTCCTTTTTCCTTTATAAGGATGTATTACCTATGTAATAATATCGATTATCATTTATTGATCATTCATTCATGTGTGTTCATTAATTCTTATTCTTCTCTCCTTATGCTAATTCTTGTGGAAATTGAACCCAAGTGATAGAACAATTGCACTCACAAAATTGCTAATCAAACATGCAAATTTACACACAAATGAGACTGAAATTGGAGCATAACAATAATCTGTATTGAATAAGTGTACTATATCCAACCTTATAAATTCATAGGCTGCTGCAATATATAATTACATGAGAGATTTGAATGCATAAGGATTCCATTCGAAATAGTAAAAAAGTAGGCTTACTAAATCTAGTCAAATCCCCCATAGGTGCATAAACAAGTTTCCAAATCTACCTCGCGGCTCATGAATTGGAAAATTCAAGTAGGAAAGATAATAATTGATGGAAATACAAATCATACATCATTTTAATAGGATAAAATAATGGAGGATGATGAAGGAAAAAAACAAGTCAACTACATGTAGTTTTACTTTCCCTTTTGCCATAAATCTCAATAAAGCAGGCAACTTAGCAGAAAAAGTAGATATGCGCTAGGGAGGATTTGGAATAAAGAACATATGCTAAATGTGGATTCCAATAGGTTTCCCAAGTGCTCCATGACTCAGTTTTAGAAATTTTTACTTCTATGGAATGAGAAAGACAACTTTCATAGAGTGGAATATTGGAAACTAGGAACATAAGACAAAAAAGGATTAATTAATGTATAAGGTAGGTAACTATGGGTTGATTATTATAACACCCTCCCTTACACATGAATTTATGAGTAAATATCAGAAAAATATAGGGCCTAGAAACAAGGCTCAGTCACCCTTTACATATTGCATGTCGATTTAACCAAGGAAAGAGGCAAAAACCCAGTGGGAAAATCCTCCCTTAAACATGGATAGTAAAAAAAAATTGAAAAAATTGTCATCAATCATGCTTCATAGCATGATCAGAAATCCCCAGTAGTGATTTTAGATTGCTGAATGTCTTCTCACAAAAAAAATTGGTGAACATGTATGCTACTTGTTCTGAAGGTGCACAGAAGAGTAGGTCAATGGTGCCATCATGCACAAGCTATCTGATGTAGTTCATATGGATCTCAATGTGTTTGGTTCTCTGTCTCTGAACTAGATCATTGTAGATTCGAATGTTGCTCTGATTATCACAATAGATAATAGTTGAAAACTCTGATTCGAATCCACACTCACCAAGTATCCCCTGCAACCATAAACATTGAGTTGTTGCATTTACAACTCCTTTGTACTCTGCTTCTGTAGATGAGAGTGCTATGGAACTTTGTTTCTTACTTGACCAGCTGATTGGTCCTTCAGAAATAATGAACACATATCTTGGTGTTGAATTTCAATCTTTGTTGTCACCTTCCCAATCACTGTCAGTAAATCCAATCAAATCAAGATCAGATTTAGCTTTGTAGAAGATCCCATGAGTTCTTGTTCCCTGAACAAAGTTAAGGATCCTTTTGGCTGCTCTCCAATGGATCTCATGAGGCTGATCCATTTATCTTGAAGCCACACTTACTTCATAATAAATATCAGGTCAAGTGTGTGTAAGGTACATCAAACACCAAATCAACTGCCTATACAGTGTATTATTTACCATAGGAGAAGAACCTGCTTCTTCAAGCTTAACTCCTGAAAGGAAGGGAGTCTTACTTGGATTGCAATCTTTCATGTTGAACTTGTTCATAAAATATAAAGCATAATTTTACTGATGTACTTTTATTCCATGTTGGGATTGAGAAATTTCAAGACCCAAGAATTGGCTCAACAACCCCAAATCAGTCATAGAAAATGCATGGTTCATTGCATCCTTCAAGGAGGCAATTTCTTTCTTTGAACTTCCTGTAATCAAAGGGTCATCCACATACAAGACAATAATCATCAAAGAACCATGAATAAACTTTAAATAAACATTAGTATCAGACTTGCATCGAACAAAACTCAATGACAGCAAAAATCCATCAATCTTGGCATACCAAGCCATGGGGGCTTGCTTGAGCCCATACAATGATTTCTTTAACCTGAACACAAAAGATGGATTAGAAACAAACCCTTGATGCTTCTGCATGTAAATATATTCAGTAATATCTTCATTTAGTAAAGCACAATTCACATCCATGTGATGTACCTCCCACTGCTTTGAAGCTGCAATGGCTAAGGCTAGACTTATGGAGTCCATATTTGCCACTGGTGCAAAGGTTTCATTGTAGTCAATACCATGTACTTGTGAGTAGCCCTTGGCTACCAATATTTCCTTATATTTCAAAGGTGAACCATCAGCAGAAAACTTATTTTTGAAAACCCACTTACATTGAACTAGCTTCCTCCTTGGGGGAAGATCAACCAGTTCCCAAGTTTTGTTCTTCTGGAGTGAGCTGAATTCTTCTTTCATGGCTGTTTTCCATATTGGATCATGTCCTGCATATTCATATGTCTGTGTGTCTAATTCAACCATCAGATAGCACTTCTCTACAAACAAAGGGTCTTTCATACACAGGGCACTCTCAAACTGAGATCTAGTCCTCCTAGGATCACTAGGATTTCCAGCTAGTTCCCCAGCTGCATGAATGGTCTTTGCTACCCATTTTGGTCTTGTAGGACTGTCAGGATCTGAAATTAAATCATAATTATTATAAATATCAGAATTAGCAAACTCATTTGAATCTTCACTTACATTCAATGGTTCTGGTGGTGAAGAAGACTCTCCAACTTCAACTGCTGCTAAAGGATCTTCTTGGAACTGAACACTCCTTTCAATGAAGGATTGGTTTGTGCTCAAATTTATCAGCTTGTAACCTTTTGAATATTCATAATACCCAACAAATAGGCATTCTTGGCTTTGGGGATGCAAAGCCTTTCTCTTTTCAGCTGGAATTCTATCCCAATCCTTTGAGCCAAAAATACTGAAATGGGTCACATCTGGCTTGTGCCCACTCCAAGCTTCGAAAGGAGTCATACCATCAAGTTTTTTATGAGGCACCCTATTATTAATATAGGATTCATATTTTATAGGCTCGGCCAAAAAAATTGGCGGCAAAGTCTTAGCCTCCATCATACATGTTGCCATGTCCTTCAGTGATCTGTTCTTTCTCTCAGCAACACCATTTTACTGTGGTGTGTAAGGGATTGAATGCTGCATCTGAATACCTGCATCTTTACAATATTGAATGAAATTAGGCTTGACATACTCACCACCATTGTCAGATCTAACGATCTTGAGTCTCCTCCCAGACTAGTTTTCAACCAAAGCCTTAAAGACTATGAAGAGATCAAAAACTTTAGACTTATGCTTCAGGAAGTAAACCCAACAATACCTGGAAAAGTCAAGTCATCTATGAAGTTAAATGCATATTTGGCTTGACTCATTAACATATGAGGAAATGTACCAGCAACATTACTATGGATCAACTCAAGAGGTGCAGAGGTTCTCTCATGACTAGCTCTCTCAAATTTATACTCTGGGTGTTTTCCTAGAATACAACCTTCACAAACTCCCTTGGAAAACTTAATATTTGGTAACCCTATGACCATTTCTTTTTCACTTATATCAGAAATATACTTATATTTAAGATGGCCAAATCTTTCATGCCAAATATTTCTTGCCTCATTATCATGAATCAAAAGAGTAGAGGGGTTTGAGTAGGGTATAAAATGTGAAAACATGTATACCTTCTAAGTGTGGTCTACAACTCCTTTTGCAATGAATTTACCATTCAATATCTCTGTGATCTCAACATCATCAAGGGAGAATATTACCTTCTTCGGATACCTTGTGTGAGTCATTTGATACACTGATAAGAGGTTATAGGAAAGACCTGGAACATACAATACATTACTGAACTTACCATGGTCAAGATCAATGCTTCCTTTCCCCAAGCTGTCAGTGAGAGAGTCATCTCATGGTCATCTCCCAGCACTATTGGTGGACCTTTCGACATTTCAAGAGAGGAGAATGCCTCCTTGTTAGAAACAATATTTCTTGAAGCTCCAGAGTCTATGATGAAGCTAGGTGAGCTTGATGTCTAGCAACCAATGCATGTATTCTCTCTCTGTCCTCTGAATTTGATCCTCCTTCCCTCTTCTTTGAGAAATTGAGAAGGGAGATGTTATTCTTCTCCAGGAGTTGGGTCAACATGTCAATTTTCTTCTTCATGTAGTATCTTTCAAGATGATAGCCCTTACTGCAGTATGCGCACTTGCTCATTTCTCCTTTGTTCTTCTTCTTCTGGAAGTTCTTCTTGGAGCCTTGGGGCTCCTCTTGAGACTTCTTCTTGTCTTTCTTTTTCTCATATATTTCTTCTTTCCTTTGAATCCAACCTCAAATCTCCAGCAACCAAAGCTTGGTCTTGTTACCACCTAAGTTGTACTTAGTGGTTTTTATCAAGTGAGCCCGGTGAACCGGACAGGGCTAACTTGTTCGGACTTCAAAAAGGCCTTTGGAAGTACTTCTGGGAAGTGCTCATTTTACTATATCACATGTTCATACCCCATGAGGGAATTGTAATAAATGTTCTAGCATGATAGTGTATGTAAAAGACTCGGTCTCTTAGACTTTATTTGTCAATTCGATCAGCCCAGGGTGTTTTTTCCCTTGGTTATTATTGGTTGTTGAACAAACGACTGATAATTTCTGAGTTTTTCACTCCATACCTCCAAAGTTGGGGTGGTTGGCTTGGAATTTAGGCCTATTGAGGTTATTAGAGTCTATGTCTCAATGTTTAAACATGCTAGA